>CM058233.1:85148812-85600389 GCA_030180135.1 Orychophragmus violaceus | reverse complement strand
GTCTTCATGCTTTAGATCTAAAATGATTTAGATTGACTTTGGCAAATAGACTTTATGTGTTAAGATGGGCTTAACTAATCAGAAGTGCTAAGTCCAACTTCAACATTAGATAATTAGGCTTTTGAATATTTTGATAAAAGTTTATAATTCTAATAAAACCATTATTTTTACTCTTAAAACTAGCTTTGGTTTAAATATAATTGCTCGCGCTATTATGGTAGAAAATCAATAGTAGAAACAGATTGAATGTGACAAAATTTTCATCAAATATTATTTCAAAAAGAAAAAAAATTCATCAAACTTCAACAAAAAAATGTGATACATATATGCATTTCTTTAAACATAACACATGTACTTATTTACAAATGATAAATTATCCTATGTTTTCCAATGAGTTTAGCCCAACACTCATCTCCATACGACCAATAAATTCAACTATATAAAAAATACGAAATTCGATCCAAAAACAAACACTTTATCGTGTGTGTGGTAAGTATTTTTTATGTATATTTTGTTTTCTGGTCTTCTATATTTTTGTATTTAAAAATGATGGAATACAAAATTTATAAACTAATCTTGGGCATTTGGTCTTTGAGTCGGGATCCAGGTTCGACAGGGTACCAAGTCTAACATGTAGAAGAAAATAAAGACCCATTTAAGGATCTGTTAAATTCAAATCGGATTTGGATCGGTTCATGTCGGGTCCAGGTTAAGTCGGGTTTTAGGACAGCATACCTGCAAAAACTTATTATTAATCGGATATTCATCGGATCAGGTTTCGGATACATATTTAAAACATGTTCAAAATAGGTTCAGATCAGGTTAAAAAAATGTTCGAAACATGTTCGGAACAGATTATGAACATGTTAAGAACAAATTCATAATAGATTAGGAACAAGTTATTAATATATACAATACATATATATATTATTAATATATATATTTGTATATGTTTATATGAATATCCGAAAGATCCGCGGATAATATCCGGATCCGAACCTGTACTTGTGGGTTTTCAACTGTTGGAGACAATAGGTTAATATATTTTGTTTCGGACTCAACCCGAATTTTTCGGGAGCAGTTTTGGATCGGATTCTCAGATCCAAATAAAAATGTCCAAACAATATTATAAACGATTTACAGATGCCAGATATTTAATGAAGATATTAAAAGTCAGAAAAAATTAAAAAAAAAACAAAGCCATGATATTTTAATTTTTGAAGAAAGACTAAAAAACGATAGAAATACCTCATGAGAAACCAAACATCTATAACAAAACTATCGATAGAAAAATCTTTAAAGAAAAAAACTGAAAAACTGCAGAAAAAAGCGGAAATCACAACTAGCCCTGGGATGTTGGTTAGTCGGGTCGGTTCGGTCCGGTTTATTCGGGGTTTTCGGTTATTTTGAATTTTGAAAAAATTACCGATTTGAACCGAAATTAATTTCGGTTCAGTTCGGTTCGGCCATCGGTTCGTTCGGTTAATTTAATATTTACCGAAATTATCCGAACTTTTGAGATTTTCAATTAAAATTTGGGGTAAATTGGGTATAACTCAGGTCGGATATCCGGTTTGGATGTTTTAGAAATGAAATCTTAGATTTCTGAGAGATAAAAATCGAAGAACACGAAAAAAATATAGAAGCAGGAGAGGTAAGGGACTTGAATGGCAGAGGAAGAAGAATCGAACCGAAAGGCTCAGAATCGATGAATATCGAAGAAAAGAAACGAAATCGAAGGAAATGGCTCGATTATCAAAGAAAAGAAGAGTCAAAGAAGCAAGAACCTTGAGGAGATTTATTTTGGATGAAGAACAAAAGAAGAAGAAGACTACCAGAAGAGATGAAGAAGATGAAAGAAGATGAAAAAGAATCATATGCGGCTGTGTTTCGAAAGAGAAGAAACATATATAGTATATATATATATATATATATAATAGTATATATATAACTATATATATATATATATATATATATATATATATCTAGGGTTTTTAGTTTTTTTTTAAATTGATTTTCAGTTAACCATTCGGTTTAGGTGTAACCGAACCGAACCGTAGATAACCGAATCCCAATATTAATCCTACCGGTTCGGTTTCAGCTTCTTGAACCGAAATCGAACCGAAATCAATCTTAACCGGTTCGGTTCGGATCGGTTTATTTCGGTTCGGTTAAAAATTTCAAGCCTAATCACAACCCAACGAAACTGTACATACACAGCCATAGGAAAACTACGAAGAGGCCGAGAAGAAAACAGAAACAAAGCAGTCCATTTACTATCCAAAATAATCTGATTTTTCTGCTCCTTTATCTATTAGTATTATTTTTAATCAGCAGTGTCATAGTTGGAAACAATAATAATTGGATTATAGAAGTGTATACTTAGCAGCCATGATGAGCTTATAAATTATAATCATATACACAAAGACAAGAATCTGACGTGGCAGTCTAGGGAGCTTCGTTGCTCCCAAAACCATTCCCCCAAATTGAAGCCCATAGGACTTCTATTAGACTTCCCTTCACTCTTTTCTCTCTCGTCTTGCTCTCCTAATTTCACCCCCAAACCCTCCCATTATTACTAAAAACGCCACTGCTCTTCCGCCGGAGCTCCGGTGAGTCTTGGTTTGGCCGGAATCTGAGGAAGAGATGGATGTAAGAATGTCTTCGGCAAAATCTATACTTGAGAAACCTCTGAAGCTACTCACGGAAGAGGACATTTCGCAGCTCACCCGCGAGGACTGCCGGAAATTCCTCAAGGAGAAAGGTTCTCCTCTACCTTCCTCCGTCTTTTTTTTTGTTTCGTATTTCCGAGAGCAAGATCTTCTCGGATTTTGGAGATGAACATCATACTTGTCAATTTTTGAAATTCTCTCTTCTTCGAGCTTTTGCTTCTTTCTTCCGAGAATGGCGGCTGACACGTGTCCTAACAGGAATGCGAAGGCCTTCTTGGAACAAATCTCAGGCGATCCAGCAAGTTTTATCCCTCAAAGCGCTCTTTGAGCCCGGCGACGATTCCGGCGCCGGAATCCTCCGCAAGATCCTCGTTTCCCAGCCTTCAAATCCGCCTCGCGTGAGCAATTTTCTATTTTCTGGCATTGTATACCTTATATTTACCTCGATTTGCACAGAAGCGTCAGAGAAATCTAATTTCCGAGAATCGTTCCTTTGTTTGTTAGTGCTGATTTTATTGCTATGTTTTTAGGTTACAACGACTTCGATTGAGCCTACGAACGAGCTCAGAGCTTGTGGTCCGATTCCTTTTCAGGAAGATGACGGCTCATGCTACAGAAGGGATTCTCCAAGATCAGCCGAGTTCTCCGGTGGTTCTGGTCATTACGTAGCGGATAAAGATAGCTACAAGGCAGTCTCTCCCAGGTTTATCTACAATACTCTTTGAATTCAAGTGATTTCTTTCTGCTTCCATGCGTTTGGAATGTTGTTCAAGTCAAGAGAACGTTGTTTAGATAACACATCCTTGGAAATAACAACTGTATGGATAATGGACCTGATGGTGGATTGGTCAGACAGTATTTAGGTTAAAGTTCCTTTCCACGAGAGTATTTGTACATGTAGTTGGTGTTTCCAGATCTTTTTGCTTCTGTCCTAGTCTTCTGTTTTTTGGTGAAGTGACTCGAATGTCATCATTGCTAGTTAATGGAAAAAAAAAAAGTTGCTTAATCCATTGCTTGGCGCCTGATTTCTGAATTCCGCAATGATATCATTTGAGTTTGTAGGTTTTTTAGAGTAGTCCATGTAGGAAAGCTTAATACACACTGCTGCTATTATGTGCTTGTTGTTATATAAACGAATTACTACTTGAATTCTGGCTCAAAGCAGCTTGTTTTAAACTACATTTGTCTGTAATGTTGCATCAGAAGCCCAGCAGAAACAAGTGCGCTGGTTGGGCAAATGACGATATTCTATAGTGGGAAAGTGAATGTATATGATGGTGTACCACCTGAAAAGGTAAATGAAAGAACAATTATTTTGTCCTGCCCTAAAAAGAAAAACCTTGATGGCACGTTTTTGATCATGCATCCTGTATATTGGTTTGCAGGCAAGGTCAATCATGCAATTTGCAGGCAATCCGGTTGATTTGCCTGAAAATGGTATCTTTGCTTCTAGTAGTAGAATGATTTCCAGGCCTATGAGTAAAGGTAAGCTTTTACCAAAGTTTCTGATTTACCTTTTTCAGTTGATCGATAGATGATTCAAACTTGAAATGATTTTGTTTCCAAGTGTATGATTGAAATAGAAAAGTGAATGGACCTGCATGTCCAGCTTTTCTGACAGATGGGAGTACATTTTTGTGCCAGATGCTCATCTTGTTTAAAATCCCATTTTCTATCTGTAGAATTGAGTTTGAACTAATTGATAAATGGATAATATTTTGATTTCATATTGCAGAGAAGATGGTGGAGCTTCCCCATTATGGCGGCCTTGAAAAGGCAAATGCTTCTCGTGATTCTGGTACAAACACTGCCCATTAAACCTGTTGTTTTAAGTAGACGCTATGATGTTCGTGTTTACCTTAGGCAGATATAAACTTGACTTGCTTCTTCTGCTTGATATTATGCCCTGGTAGTTCTGTCAATGTTAACCATCGTTCTTTTGTATTTGTTGGTCTTTCTGTAGATGTGGAGGGTCAGGCGAACAGAAAAGTGTCGTTGCAAAGATATCTTGAAAAGCGGAAGGATAGGTGCTTTTTTTTGTATGGAAACAAACCTAAAATAATTACGCTTATTTCTAACGGCTGAATAATAATGTGTTTTCTTTCTGAGCAGAAGATTGTTTAAGACCAAAAAGGCTCCAGGAGTTGCATCCTCTAGCTTGGAGATGTATCTGGATTGTCAGCCACCGAACGCCGCTGCATATTCACAAAACCTTAGGGGCGGCACAGGAGGAGAACACCACATGCTCTGTGAGTCACCTGAAAATCAGAGAAGAAGTCCCAATTTCTCGGTTGATCTGAACAGTGATCTAAACAGTGAAGGTAAGAAGATAAAGCAATCATATGGTAAAAATTGAAAAGCATAAATGGTTCCAATGATTTTCCCTCAAAACTCTCATCACTTGTGTTTCTAGATATTTAACGCGATGCCTGAAACTGGAGATGAGATATACCGGCTTAAGCTGCTCAGTACACGAAGAAGAAGAAGAAGCACAGTTGCTGTTCTTTAGGGAAAAAAAAACAAATTGCCATGTAGAACAAGGAATGTTGGGTCGTTCTATTGTGTGGAAGAAACATGGCTTAAGATGGAGCTGGGAGAAGTCTTTTGATCTCGATTATCAGTGTTGGTCTCTCTTGTCTGTTTATTTATTTTTTTGGTCTGTAGTTTTGAGTTAGGTTAGTGAGGAGCTGTTCTTTGTTTCACATAGAGACAAAAGAGAGCGAGACTGAGAGAATGGCGGGGATCTTTTTCCGGTTTGTATTATGTAAATGTTTGATATTTTTTTTCTTAATGAGAGACATTTATTGGTACTTGCACTATTTTTGTGATACATATGAGATTTGCAACTTCAATTTTATCTAATTTCCAAAGCTTGAGAGAATTTAAAATTTACTGTTTGATTTGTTTTTTACCCAAATAATGATAGAATGATCGGAAACGCATCTATGGGGTTGGTCGATGATTAGGGGTAGTTTCGTCTTTTATTAAAGAAAAGGGAATTTATTTTGGGGGTTGTTGTCTCTATTTGAAAAAGAAAAAATATCATTTATTCGCGTGGTTTTGAAGAGGAAGAAGAATAAGGCATAACGAAGAAGAAGACGATGGGTGAATCGGTGAAGGTATTCATTATCCTCTTCTCCTCCGCTTTTGATTTTGAATATGCTGATCGGAAAATTCGTTGATGCATGCATGAATCGCCGATTGTTATCCGGTTAGGTTTATGATTTGGTATGATTCGTTTTTGACCATTTTCGATCATCCCTGCTTTCATTTGCTCATCGTTTCAAGCAGTTTAATCTTTTTTTCAGATTGAATCTTTTTTACTTTACCTCATTTCGGAGTTTGCAATCGAACGATTTCTATTATTGTTGAAGTTAAATCAGAAATCAATAATAGCCCGATCTTGATGTGTTTTTCTCCTTGTTGTGATGTGTATGTGCTTAGGATGGAAGAGAAGAAGTGATTCAGGCTTGGTACATGGATGATAGCCAAGAGGATCAAAGACTTCCTCACCACAAGGATCCTAAGGACTTAATCTCTTTGGACAAACTGGCAGGTGTGTGTGTGTGTCTTGAGTGTTGTCTCTCTCTGCTTCCCTGTTATCCTCTTTTTTCTTCTCATGTAATGTTTCTGTGCAGAGCTTGGAGTACTTAGCTGGAGACTTGATGCTGATAACTACGAAACCGATGAGGAACTGAAAAAGATCCGCGATTCTCGTGGTTACTCCTACATGGTTTGCGATTTTATATCTTTTTTATCATTCATTGGGACTTACATGCTAATAAGACAAGATACACAATGAGGTTACTCGAAGAAGTTCAGTTACTCAAGCCTAATCTATAGGTCTACTATATCTAGCCTAGGACTCAACTTAGCAGATTACAGCTGTTGTAGATAGCAGTTAGTGGAAGGATGGGTTTGTAAAGATTTCTTGGTGGATTGTTTAGGGGTAGATTTTTCTAGGGTTTGATTAAGTGTTGAGAGTTGAAAGTCCCTCATTAATCAAGTATCTCTGGTTTTACAGCTTTGGTTCTTACCATGCTTTTGCTCTTTTGGGAATTTACTCAGTTTTCCTCCTTGTGCTATTAACTTATCCAGATGACATATAAAACCCCTTTCCTTCTCTGTTACCATTTACCAGTTGATGATTCCCATTTCTTAATAGCGCCTCTAAGCTCGGCTCTTGGTTTTGACTATAGAAAAGTGTGTGAATTCAGGACTTTTGTGAGGTATGCCCTGAGAAGCTTCCAAATTATGAAGAGAAAGTAAAGAGCTTTTTCGAAGAACATCTGCACACTGATGAAGAGATCCGTTACTGTGTAGCAGGAAGCGGTAAGTACTTTTATTGGCTACTCTTCTTTTTTTTTTAAATGGTATAAAAGTCCTCAGTGTTTTATTTCCTTGGATAAAAAAAAGGTTACTTTGATGTGAGGGATCGCAATGAAGCTTGGATCAGAGTATGGGTGAAGAAGGGAGGAATGATAGTCTTGCCTGCTGGAATTTATCATCGATTCACTGTGGACTCAGACAACTACATCAAGGTCTATTATTTGCTACTTGTAGTCAATTAATTCTTTTGATACTTAGAAAACTGAAAGTCCTGGTTCAAACAGGCAATGCGGCTTTTCGTGGGTGAACCGGTGTGGACACCATACAATCGTCCACACGACCATCTTCCTGCAAGGTACAAATGTTCTGTTTGTCTCTTCGAAAGCTTACTCTGCATTTCGTTATGGATATTGAAACGGCTATTTTACAGGAAAGAGTACATCGATAATTTCGTTAAGGTGGCTGGAGACAGTGGCATAGACGCCTCAGCCTAGACGACTCTCAGACATCAGATTTTCTATGAACTAAGCATACAATAAAGAGAGATTTCTGTCTGATGTTAAATATATATGTTCGGATGTTGTCATTATGTATGGTTTGCTGTTATTATGTCATCCACTAAGACTGAAGATACTTTGATTCTTGTGGCTTTGGCATTATGGTTATGGTTTACTGTTCCATGGATTGATTACCATCTTTTATGTCTATATTTGGTGTAAAATCAAGAGACTTTTATTGTTCTTGTTCAAGTTTTTATTAGTCCAAGACCTCGCCACATTTTCAAACACACATTTGACTTTGATCGCAATGCTTTAGCTCGATATCCTTCGTCTTGCTTTATGAAAATATTTACTTTCCTTTTTTATCTATTTTTTTTTTATAAAGCACCAAATGAGTTTCTGGTTCTCATGAGGGTGAGGCTTGAAGTTTATCTAGTGAGTGTCGATCTCAGGGGAGTTGGAAACAACATTGATCCATCTATAGAGGTTAAGGGTAAAATTAGCCTACTTGGCGATATATACTGTCTAATCTCTAACTGCAATGGATTATTATTGCTATGCGGCAAGAGGAACATGGAATACGGTAAAAGACTCATGGTTAGTAACTCGTGCATGTGGCAAACCAGGTCGATCCAAACCGGAATTGGTTTCAGAAAATTTGAAAAATTTGCTCTCGGATACCCACCCCTATTGTTTATGAGTTTGAAATCTATGAGTTTAGCTCAAATTCAAGGAGGGTTTTTGATGACGTCACTGTTGACTGGTACTTAGGACCTGGTGGTCGTGGTGTATCTTTCAAGGGAAATACTTATTGGATTGCTTTAGATAAAGAAGACAATTTCTTTACGTTTTTGCTGGAATTCGATTTTACGAAAGAGAGATTTTAACCTTTGGGTCTACCGTTTAAGTGTGATTGTGACTTCGATACAGTGGTGCTATCTACTGTAAGAGAAGAGCAATTTGTCGTGTTTCTTCAAAGAAAATATGAATCAAATATGGAGATATGGTTAACCAAAAAGATAGATGATGAGCCCAACGGCCTGCCATGGAAATTGCTGTTCAAGGTGGATTCAGGTTCATAAATATGTGATGAGATTTATGGTGGATGAGCACAATAAAGTAGCACTGCCTTTTTTTTCTTTTTCTTATTTTGTAGTATATCATAAAAGTTCATATCTTAGGTCCATAATCTTTTACGAACCCGAAATCAGTCTTTGGGTATGTTAAGAGCAAATTAGCTACTAAAGGTCAGTAGCCGTTGGTCTTGAATAAGTTTGAATTAGTCTTTTGGTTTAGTCCGAGTCAATAATAGGATCGAGTCTTATGGTCCACTTAGTTAGTTGTTATTCACTTCCTTAAGTTTCTCATTTCTGTTATTGTAAGGCTATTTAATGCCATGAATCTTTGATCAATTAAGTAAGTTTTCAGCATTCTAAACAAAGAGCATTCTGTAATTACCGAGGATCATGTGTGAGCCGATTTATAAACGATCGCATGATCTTGGCCGAGATCGAGCGTAATCGATCGTGAGGCAAGATGGATCGAGCGTGATGCGTGGGCCATGCTGCATTGTACCGAGGATGATCACATGCGATGATCGATCTTGCGATCGTGAGCATGCGCAACATGCGCCGTTGGATCATTGGGCCTCGGATGCATTATGGGCCCACAATTGCGTTAATGGGCCGAGTTGGATCTAGGATCCGATTGTTTGGCCCATTAAAATTTTACGTCCCGCGAATAGTCAATCGGTTAAACCGAGCTTCGCGGTTCGTTGCCCAAAACCGCACCGATTTAACCGGTCCATTTAATTGGCGGTTAATTGTGTGTTTAAAGCCTTAAACCGCAAGTTAAATCAAATTGGCTAAAACACTAGGTTTTTCTTCCCGGTTTTGGATTTAACTGAACCGATCAAATTTAATTGGTGGTTCAAGCGGTTAACCCGAATCGCGGTTTGCTGGAAATTATTTAATACATGGTATTATTTAATTTCTGGTTAAACCGGATTGAAATTCAAAAATTGAATTTTAACCTAAACCGAAGGCTGGTCTAAGTTTGATTTGGTTGGACCAAATAATTTAGAGCTGGTCTGGTTTAGTAAATAACCGATGGTTTTGATAGTTAATTTGGTCTTGGACCAGAATTAATAAACCGGATCGGTTATGTCAAATTATTGGGCCAGCTGGAATTCTATGGTCTTGGGCCAAGAATTGGGCCTATAATTTGTGACCCAATCCCAAAATATTTAATAAAATATTAAATTAGAAATTTCTATTTTTAGTAAGTTACTAAATTTAGAAAATTTCTAAAATAAGTAAGTTTCCCAAAATAGTAATCTTCTATTTTTGGAAATAAAACTTAAAAATCCTCAAAAACAATATCAAGCTTGGATGTCTTTCCAATCTTGTCAGCTACTTAACGCTTATTTGATTACAGATATGGCTTAGAGTGTGAGGTGTCTGTTTTCGCGTAAGTAAAGTAGTATATAGTCACTAATTTCATTGGGAGTCCCAGATTTTAGTGATTATTTGGCTGTAAGAGATTGGTTTCCTTGACTGGGCCATCGGGAGTCCCGGGCCTTGAGACATCTGGTGAATTTGGGCCTCGGGTCCAATTCGCAACCGAGAGTTATATGAGATATAACTAGCTGTGTGTATGCTTACCAAGTAAAGTTAATTCCGGGTGACGGCCAGTGGCCCACTTTGGATTTAGCTAAACATGGGTCTCGGAATCATTGTATTCTTATGAGGTTAAACAAAGAAATTTTGAATGCAATGCGAGTTTTCTTATAAGTTATTAAGATTACTCTTTTATGAACTAAATAACTAAAACTCTATTTATCTCTAAATTTCAGCTATGACGAGCACAAACAATCAAAACACTTTCTCGATCCGGTATGTCCTTGAGATGGACAAACTGAACGGATCAAATTTCTTGACTTGGTCGCGGAACCTGAGACTAGTTCTCAGGCAGGAGAGAAAGGACTATGTCCTTGAAAGAGCTCTCCCCGTGAGGATCGGGTCCAATGCCTCTCATGCAGTATATAATGCTTGGAATAAGCATTATAATGATGCGGTAGATGTGCGTGGTCTGATATTGGCTACCATGGACTCAGATTTGCGGAAGCAATATGAGAACATGGAGTCGCCAATAGAGATGCTCAGCAGCCTGAAATTGAAATTTCAGGAGCATGTAAGAGTGGAGAGATACCAGTTGGTTAAATCTCTCACTAGCTGCAAGCTACCAAATGATCATCCAGTAAGTCCTCATGTCAGTAAAATGATGGGTTACATTGATAACCTGAGGAAACTGGATTATCCAGTTAGCCAGGAATTGGCAACTGAGATCATTCTGCAGTCACTGCCGTCAAGCTATGATAAGTTCGTAAGGAACTATATCAAGAAAGGCTTAATGATGACGTTGACTGAACTGCATGATATGCTCAAGACAGTTGAGCCAAACGTGAAGAGTACCCTGTACAATCTCATGAATGAGAAGGGTAGGTTTACTAAACCTAATGCTGACAAGGGTGAAGACAAAGTTGTCCTGATTTTGAATCATGGCAAGCGTGTGTCTTCTGAGCCCGAGTCAGATACCTCTTACGTTGGTAAGTGCTGCTACTGTAAAGAGACTGGGCATTGGAAAGAGATTGCATTAAATTCATGGAAGATTATGAGGAGTTAAAGTTGATGTATGAGACTACTTCCTCAGGTATTCATGTTATTACTTCAAGTTATACCTTGTAGGTATTGGATACTGATTGTGGGACTGATATTTGTTATAATATGCAGAGCCTGAACAACAGTAGAACGTTGAAGGAAGGGCAAGTGGAACTGCGAGTCTGGAAGGAGCTTGGGATGCTGCCTCAGCCGTAGGGTTTTCACTTGTAGATGCCTTTGAGGCTTGGTTTTGAATTAAGTAATTGCTACAATGTACCTGCTTTAAGCAGAATTGTTTTTCATTTTCTTGTGAAGAATTTGAATGTTTTCATTTTGATAAAGACAAGTTTTGTTCTTTTGATCTTAATGAAATGTTAATTGTAGCACCCTATTCAAGGAATGGGTTTTATATCTTAAACCAAAGAGTGCCTAAATATAACATAAATACCGAATTGGTTTAAATCTGATGAATTAAACCTGATTTTTCTTGGCATAAATGTTTTGGTCACATAGAGTAAGTCGGATTCAGAAACCCCATAGTTATGGACTTTTGGGCTCATTTGAATGGATATCTTATGAGACTTGAATTCTTCTTACTGGACCAAAACACAAAGGGCCCATCTTAGCCGAGCTAGAGAAAAGCCTAAAGGCTTATTGGACATTGGACATACTCATGTATGTGGTCCGATGAGCAGTAATGCCAGAGAAAATTTCCTGTACTTCATTGTCTCTACTGATTACTTCAGTGAGTGTGACTGTGTTCATTTGATGAGACACAAGTCGGAATTCTTTGACATGGTCGAAAGAGTTCCAGAATGAAGTATAGAATCTGAATGACAGAAGTATTAAGACTCTGGATTAAATCACGAGTGAGAATACTTAAGTCATTGATTGTGTGATCATCTGAATGAGTGTGAAATCGTTTCACAGCTCATTTCTCCTGAAAACCTAGAGGTGTTTCTGTGAGAAAGAATCAGATCTTATTAGAAATGATTAAAGATGAGTCACACGAATCTTCCATGATATTCTCTAAGAATAACGCTCTAAAATATCTAAGTTTACGCTGAAATAGTTCTACCAATATCAGTAGAAAGACACCACGTAAATGTGGATTGGAATCGATCCAAATTCGTCTTTACTGAGTATTTGTAGTTGTGCTACTTCGCTGGTTGTCCTAGGGAAACCAAGGCTTGTTACTTTTACGTCCATTCTGTTTTCTAAGAAGGGAAGTTACTTTCCAAGAAGAACAGTGGGAGTAAAAGTACAACTCGAAGAAATTCGAGAATTACAGGAGGCTGCTCAACCTGTTGAGGGAGAGCAACGGATGGATTTACAGATTTCTGTAGAATCTACACCTGTATAGCCTGAAGTTCGCATGATCTGATAATCATTGAAAGCGACGAATCTGCGAAATTCAAAGAAGCGAAAGTGAGCCCGGACTCCGAAAAATTACATTTTGTGTAAGTTGGCTTTATCGATCCATTCATGGATGGAAGCAAACATATCGGAGTTGGAATCTTCGTTCTGTTAAAGTAGTCAATGTTTTGACTTGAACAGGAACGAAGTGGAACTGTGCGTTTACTAAAAGATAAGTGGGAGCAATATTGCATTTCTCATAGTGTATGTCGATGACATACTGATTCTCGAAAATAACGTTCCAATGCTGCAGTCGGTAAAGGACTGGATTGAGAGTTGGTTTAATGGATGACATGGATAAAGCCACATAGTTCTTGGATTTTGGATCTAAAGATATAGATCCAAAAGAGCTGGTAGGACAAAGTCAGGATTCTTAAATTGACAAAGTCCTACACGTAATCAGCAATCCAAGAAGGGTTTTATGCCAATGTCACATGGCATTACGTTAAGCAAGATACAGTGTCCTACGATAACTGCTGAGCTTGAATGCATGGATAGGATTCCATATGCGACGGCAATTGGATCTATCATGTATGCCATGACACGTACTTGTTTTGATGTTGCTTTAATGCTAAGCAAGACAAGTAAAGACCAGTCAAATCCAGTAAAGAATCACTGGATTGCCATAAAGAATATTCTGAAGTATTTGAGGAATACTTAGGATAAGTTCTTGATTTACGGAGAAAGTGAGGTGCTACAAGTCGATAGAGTCTGAAAGGAAAGTTTCCAATAGACAAAGATAATTCCTGGTCACAGTCCGGCTATATCTTGTGTCTAACTGGCGGTGCAAGGCACTGTTGCTGACTCCATGACTTAAGCTGAACATTTCGCAGCTTGAGAAGCGGCGAAAGAGGTTGTTTGGAAAGAAGAGTTCATCACTGAACTTGATGTGATTCCCATCATAGATGAGACTAGCTGCACATCATAGGTCCAAACACCTTGAGGATATGTATAACCTATTCCGTGAGATAAATGACAGAGGTGTTAAGTAGATAAGCAAGTTTCATCGAATGAGAACGTTGCTAATCTATTAACGAAGCCACTCCTTATGCCTAAGCACGAGTCGCGGACTGTAGCTGTAGGATGAGTGAAATTAAGATGTAGTCTAAATTTCAGTGGGAGTTTGTAAAGGGCTTTACTTAGTTGTTTTGAAAGGTTCATGTAAACATTTTAAAATGTTAATGAAATTTTTATTTCTGGATTATTTTAACTGTGATATAAAATAATCGTTCCAAAATGATTCATGTCACTATATATGGGCCATCGAAGTACATGAGTAGACTTGATCCTGAAACCCCATATTTAACGAAGTGACATAAATCATAGTGTCCATAGTCGAAGGTTGTTGAAATTGGAACACCAACAACCTGTTGAGACTAGATTGTGTTGAGACTTATGACCAAGTTTCGAGGGGTCATAGATGCGCGGCATCAAAGTCGACACATAGGTATATGTAGGGGAGCATATGACCGGACATGGCCCGCAAGATGAGAACTCTGCAAGATATTAATATCTGTGTCATAAGAAGTTCTCATATACGACTATAGAGTATAGTCCTTAGACCTGAGTTCGCATGCATGTGGCTGCACATGGAGTAATGCGCTTTGATCATTGTCTAACGCTGTTTCGTAACTGGGAGCTATACGGACCTTGGTTGGGTGTATTATGAATTGTGTAGTTCATAGTGATGGAACAAGATGGGATTTGTCCCTGCCGTTTAACGGAGGTAATATCTCTAGGCCAATCGGAGATTTGATAGCTGGTAAGAGAATGGCCATTCCCAAACGGACTTGCCCAAGTCGTTTGAATTGTCAGTATCAAATCTGTTCCGATAAACATGGTCTGGCTATATAAGGATGACACGCATCTTGCCTTATGCCAGATCGAGATATTAAGACAAAAGGACTAGGGAATGTAGGATTCCAGTACAATCGGAAGATTGTTGGGAATGTCCTGTGTAGGATTCCAGTACAAGTGGGAGATTGTTGGGAATGTCCTGAAATCTACCGTACTATCTCTAGAAAGTATGATAAGTGTCGAGATCAGACATAAGTCATAAATACTGGGTGATCATGATGGCTTGCTAGAGTCCGCTCTTGATCTATAAGTTTAGGACTTATTACCAGTATTGTATGATCCCGAAGGGTCACACACCATAGCTAACGGGAAAGTTAAATGGAATTAATACGGTAAGATGCAATGGCATTTACTGTATTAGATCAGAGAATTGGGCCAGACAAAATACAGGCTTTTGTCTGATTTGTGTCTTGGGCCCAAAAGATTAATGAGCCATTAGTCTAATGACTTGGGCCCATTAATGAGAGAGCTAATAAGTCGAAAACCCTAAGGAAGAAGGATAGTTCTGCGATTTCTTCTTGGTGGCTGCGCCCCATCTCTCTCTCTAACCTCTCTCTCTGATCATCCATCTCTTTGGTCTAGCAGCCGTCCCTTGCTTGTAAGAGTGTGGATACTTGAGGAGGAGCCGATTCTCATCAGCTCTAATCTGATCTTGTCATTACCACCAATCACTCCGCTGCAAAAGGTAAAGATCAGGTTGGTTTTATGATTCAGTTACAAGAACCTAGATCTGTTTAAGATTATGTGCTAGGTTGCAATTTGGGAATTGAACCTTGAACAAACACCATAATCCTTCACAATCAAGCCAACAGTGGAAGTGAAACAAATCAAGAACACTGCATGCAAACTACCTCGGAGGATCCAAAGCTTTGGCATGATTGTTTTGGGCATCTCAGCCATAGTGGAATGAGAACACTGCAAAGCAAAGAGATGGTGCGAGGCCTTCCAAACTTTGATGTCCAGAAGTTTACATGTTCAGATTGTCTGGTAGGCAAACAATCAAGGAACCCAATACCCAAGAAAAGCTCATGGAGAGCAAAGGAGATTCTGGAGCTAGTACACTCCGACATATGTGGACTCATCAGTCCTATGACCACAAGTGGAACCAGGTACATTCTGTGCTTTATTGATGACTACAGCAGGAAGGCATGGGCATACTTTCTAAAGGAGAAATCTGAAGCATTTAATCATTTCAAAGTGTTCAAGAAGAAGGTGGAAACTGAAAAAGGAAAACAGATTAAGTGCTTAAGGACTGATCGAGGAGGGGAGTATACTTCAACAGAATTCTTTGTGTTTTGCAAAGAACATGGAATTCGAAGACAATTGACCACTTCTTATACACCTCAGCAGAACGGTGTGGCTGAGAGGAAGAACCGCACAGTCATGAACATGGTAAGGTCTATGATGTCAATGAGGAAGGTACCGAGGATCTTTTGGGCAGAAGCTGTCAATTGGACCATCTATATTCTGAATAGATGCCCTACTCTGGCTGTCAAAAACATCACACCTCATGAGGCTTGGAGTGGTATTAAACCAAGTGTGGAGCATTTCAGAGTGTGGGGAAGCTTAGCTCACACTCATATACCAAGTGAGAAACGAGGGAAGCTGGACGACAAAAGAAGTACTTGTGTTCTTTTCGGTTTTTCAGAAGAGTCTAAGGGCTATCACTTGTATAATCCTACAAACAAGAAGATCTTGGTGAGTAGGGATGTTGTGTTCGAAGAAACAAAAGGATGGAACTGGGAGGAGAATCAAGAACACATCGGTTCAGAGCTGAAATGGAATGATGATGATTTACCATGGGAAGTAAGTGACAGTGATAGAGAGGAAGAAGCAGGAGAGCCTAAGACTATCACAGAAGAACCTGAGAATGTTGCAGAAGTGGGTCAGGAAGAACAGGAGGTCAGAATCAGGGAGGGAAGAAGAATGACAAAACCTCCTCGCTATCTCAGAGACTATGTCACAGGAAATAACGACGAGAGTGAAGATGACGAGGTAAACATGGTTCAAACAAATTACTATGATCCATTGTCTTATGAGGAAGCTGAGAAGGATGACAAATGGAGAAAAGCCATGGATGCAGAGATCAACTCAATCGAGAAGAATCAAACGTGGGAGTTATCAGATTTGCCAAATGGAGCAAAGTGCATTGGGGTAAAATGGATCTATAAGACCAAGTTAAATGAACTTAGAGAAGTGAGCAAATATAAAGCTCGGCTGGTGGCAAAAGGATACTCTCAAAGGTATGGAGTTGATTACATATAAGTCTATGCTCCTGTTGCACGCATGGACACTATCCGGACTGTTCTATCCACGGCAGCTCAAAGGGGATGGGATGTTTTCCAGTTAGATGTCAAGTCAGCTTTCCTTTATGGAATACTTACTGAAGATGTCTATATAAAACAACATAAAGGATATGGGATAGAAGGAAAGGAGGACAAAGTCTACAAGCTACACAAAGCGTTGTATGGACTAAAACAAGCCCCAAGGACCTGGTTCAGTCGTATTGAGGAATATTTCAACAAGGAAGGATTTGAGAAATCAGAAAATGAGGAGACTCTGTTTCATAAGACAAATCAACAAGGTAACTTTCTCATTGTAAGTGTATATGTTGATGACTTGATATATACTGGAGATAATATATCACTGATGAGAGAGTTTAAGCTGTCAATGGAGAAAGAGTTTGACATGTCTGATCTAGGCAAGATGAGGTACTTCTTAGGAATAGAAGTATTGCAGACAAGTCAAGGAATTCATATATCTCAAGGAAAGTACGCTATGGAGGTCCTAAAGCGGTTTGATATGGAAGACTGCAACTCGGTGTGTACTCCAATGGTGCCAGGCTGCAAGGTTGATTTGGATACAGAGGGAGAGCTGATTGATGAAACCTTGTACAAACAAATCATAGGGAGTCTCATGTATATCACAACAACAAGACCAGACCTGCAATTTGCTGTAAGTCTACTGAGCCGTTACATGTCTAGACCCACAAAGCTGCACTTGCAAGCTGTCAAAAGAGTTCTGAGATATCTAAAGGAGACAATGGATTTTGGCATTTGGTACAAGAGAGGAGGAGTTGGAGAGCTTCTGGTATACACTGACAGTGATTTTGCAGGCGACATTGATAGCAGAAAGAGTACTACTGGCTATGTTTTTCTTATGGATAATGCAGCTGTAGCATGGTTATCAAAGAAACATCCAATAGTTACTATGTCCACCACAGAAGCAGAATATGTCGCAGCATCAGTATGTGCTTGTCAGGTGATTTGGTTCAAGAGGATTTTGAGAGAGCTGGGACACAATGTGAAGAGAAGCACTGTTATCTACTGTGACAACACCTCAACAATTAAACTCTCTAAAAATCCAGTCTTCCATGGAAGGTGTAAGCACATTGGAGTTCGCTTTCATTTCTTGCATGACCTGGTTAAGGATGAAGAAATACAGCTGGAGCATTGTGGATCTAAGGAACAAGTGGCTGACATCTTCACCAAACCATTGAAGCTTGAGACGTTTGAAGGTTTGAGAAGACAACTTGGAATTTGCTCATTGAAAGATAAGCTAAGCTATGATCACCAAGCTTAGTTTAGGGAGGATTTTGTTAAGAGCAAATTAGCTACTAAAGTTCAGTAGCCGTTGGTCTTGAATAAGTTTGAATTAGTCTTTTGGTTTAGTCCGAGTCAATAATAGGACCGAGTCTTATGGTCCACTTAGTTAGTTGTTATTCACTTCCTTAAGTTTCTCATTTCTGTTATTGTAAGGCTATTTAACGCCATGAATCTTTGATCAATTAAATAAGTTTTCAGCATTCTAAACAAAAAGCATTCTGCAATTAGAGGGTAATCCAATTATAAGATAATCTTTGGTACCAAAAATGTGACAAATACATGTAAGAAAAATATGATAACACTAGAGCAATATATTTTACATTGTTGGTCAGTGTAATAAATTCAGACACATAGGATCTACGCTCCAACCAAATTTTTGGATGCTGACCCCTTTTCTTTTTACTTACGTTCCAAGTTTGGTTCAAATCTAATAAAGATAAAAACAATCGGTTTTGATATGTAACGTTGTTTTTGATATAACTGGACCATAAATAAATTTTGGTTCACGTTGATAGTTTCACTTTTGCAGATCATATTAAAAATCAAACTACGATGTATACTTATCATCCTGATCCAAATTCTCCACTAAAACATAGCTAAAGGGCAAAACAAGAAATACAGAAATGACTTAGACAAGAGTGCCGCCCGTGACGTACTCAGTGAAAGCCAGGGCCACGAGGCCAAGCATGGCGAACCGACCGTTCCATAGCTCGGCGTCTGAAGTCATTAACCCTTTGGACTTCGACTCTGCCCTTATTCCCTTGAACAATGGAACCATCGATGCCAACGTCAGTAATGCCGTTGTTCCTACAAACCATCCGACTCCACCGTCGGAGATTTGAGCAAACACGTTCTCTCCCTTGGAAAGCTCCACCGCTATCGCCGCCACGAATCCCACCATCGCTAATCTCCCGTTTATCCTTTCGGGCGCTGGACCGCTAAACGCTAATAAATCTCCAAACTTGGTACTCACCTAAAACAATTAACAAATCATTCAATTCTCACATTTACGATCAAAGTTTTTTGGTCTAATATATATTTATTAGTTGGTTAAGATATTAATGACTTTGACCATTAGATCATACCTTAGGCTTGCTAACTGGTGGAGGAGGAGGCGACAAGGGTTTCTGCGGTTGAGTGGCCGAGGTTGAAGGCAAAGGAGATTCTTCCTTGATAGGATCGTCCTTAAGGAAAAGAATTAACGCAACGAACGGTCAGGATTAAAGATCAAACAAGTAACGTAGGGAAGCGAAGATGCATAACAGGATGTACTGTATATACCTGAGCCATGCACCTGACTCCCATCGAGGGATTCCTCTTGAAGAAGAGTTGGTTTGCATTTCTGATGTTGCGTGAACTCAGTCCACCGGAAGGAGCGGCGAACACTGACTGGATGTTAAACGATGCCGTTGCCATTTCTGATCAGGTTCTTACAAGCGAAAAGATGAGGAATGAAGTAGTGGATAGTTAAACAATAGTAAGACTTAGAAATGAGATGGAGCTGGTTTGTGGTGTAACTCAGGATCATCTTTGTATTTATAGAGTGGGTGAAGGTGAATGATAGGTCCAGTTATTTCTGAATTTTTATTTATTTATTTATTATCTTTATTTCATTTTATATGTGATTTTTTAAATAAAAAATTGTTTGTAAAATTAGGAATTAAATCATTTTGGGAAAGAAAAAACAAAAAATCATTTAAATTTTGGCCTAAATTTCTTACCGAATTTGATAGTTTGGTCAAGGGTGGAGATGATTTTTTTTTTGAGAAAGAAATGCGGAGATGTTTTCCTATATTTATGAGATTCTTTTCCATATTTATTCAGTCTATACATGAAATTGTAAAAGATGTGAAAACATTATTACATGAAAAATTGTTGACAAAAAAATTACATGAATTTGAGTTGAACGATAAACAAAAAAACACGTAGGCAATAAAATTTGAAAAAGAGAGGAAAATGAGGTGAGGATCTGTAAGAAGCCACGTCTAGTTGAAAAAGTGAAATCGAATTGATGACGTGGCTTTTTATCACACACACAAACATCTTGCTTGTCCTTTTCTGATTGGCCAAGGTAGGGGTGGGCGTTCGGGTATCCAAATGGGTTCGGTTCAGGTTATTCGGGTTTTCGGGTTTTCGGGTTTAGGCTCATTGGCCCCATTCGGATATGTAGCATAAACGGGTTTGGTTCAGTTCGGTTCTAGCCGGATTCAGATCGGTTCGGGTTAATTACTGAAAACCCATAATCCGATCGGTTTTGAACGGGTTCGGGTAATAACCATACTGTTTCTATAATGCGTAAATGGTTAACGTCCAAATTTTGAACTTTATAGTTTATAATATACAACCTGTACTTTGACAATTTACAATGGACAAATAATTAAACGAGATATAACCTATACTTTATGAGTGCTAGTTCAAACAAGCTTCTAAAATAAGTAATTTCTTAAAGCCCAATACACAAAGCAAACACTATAATCAACCGGGCTACAGCAACACAACACCATTAGTAACCACACTTCAACCCCAAGATCAATCTTTACAACATCAGTAACCACACTTGAGAGCTTTTGAAAGAACAAGCATTCATCAATAATGAAAACTAATTTATTTTAAAACCAAGTTCTTCAATCAAATATCAGAAAGCAACAACCAAATTCCAAAGCTAAAATCGCAAACTGCATCAAGCAGAACACCAAACTAAAAACATGAAGCAAAGACTTAAAACTTAAAGAACTATTAAATCATCTCTGCAAAACCATCCTTGAAATCTTCCTCCCTCTAGACAGACATCTCTTATCTATACTTCAAATCATCTCTGCAAAACCAAACAACAATAACAATTCAGTTTTATACTCAGATTTAGTTCAAGATAAACAAATAAGATGAATTAGTTAAGCAAATAACAAACAGTATTTTTCGAAGAATATTTTTTTTACTTAAGCAATTTGGGATTGAATTCACTTGTTATCTTATTCTTCGAAGAGTATATTTTTCCTCTTAAAATATCAAATGAAAACAAACCAATATACTACTGAATACTGGATATGTACATAGATTCAGTTTATATGGGTTTTGGTTTATATGGGTTATCCAATCGGGTTTCAGATTTAACCCGAACCGATCCATAACCCAAAGTATTATAACCTATGTTCCAATCGGTTATTGTAAAAGATCCAAACCCGTACCGAACCGGTTTTTTCGGGTTGGATCCGGGTTCGGGTTTCGGGTTCGGGAAATATGCCCACCCCTAGACCAAGGCATGTAAAAAAAGATTTATATCAGTATTAAAAAACAAATGGCTCACAAGTTCACTCAAAAGATTTGTTTTTTGTTTGTTTGGTAGGAATGCAAATTTCACTAAAATGAAAATTAAGATTTACAAGTAGAAATTAACAAAATAATTCCCCGACAAAAAATAATAAAAACAAGAAATCATATGAGTGTTAAGGTAGAGATTATAAACTCTATAGGGACATAATATTCTTGAAACATTTTTTATGTCTAGTCTATATTATCAAAACAGGAAATTGATTATGGTATATATATATTATATTTTGAAACTGTTTTTGATATTGTTAGGGATTGTATTTTTCAGTAAGGGTAAAAATAAAATATTGAGAAATTTGTCATGCATGGGACGCGGATTCGGGCCGGGTTTTGCGTTTTCGCGGATCCTTCCTTTTAATCGTGGCCGTCTATTTGCATATGTTCTAATCTAACCGTCCGTTGAATATTTCTAATTTATATTTCTTTTATCGCATTTAAGGGCCATAACCATCGGATCCTAATCGGATATAGCACGGATCCTAATCAGATATGGTGCAGATCTTATTTTTAAATCCTCGCCGTTCATTCTTAATGTTTTAATCTAGCCGTCCAATATTTGTATATCTATCATATAACAGATTATGAATTTTTATATACAATGCTTATTACTCAAGTCTCAAGTCTAGATAATAAATTCAAATTCAAAATGTTTCTAAGATCAGTTACAATAATATTCGATATCAATCAAAAATATATAGATTTTAAACTGTAAAACGAATATGCCAATAATATTCTAAAAAAATTGACCTAGGAACTAATATATAAATACCAATGTCCATCACAAACAGCTTCATAGTGTTTCTTACTTTATATCGTTACCGGAAAAGTTTTTGCTGATATTTTTTCAACAATATTTCATTATCGAATCGTATTCGAGTTTCTACATTTTTGTTAATGTATTGGTTTGATATCTGGACTAATGTTATCGGTTTTTGTTTTTGTTTTTGTTTTGGTTTTATACCATGGCTATTGTTATGGTTTTGGTATTATACTAATGTTTTGTATTAAAGAGATGCAAAACATTAGTCCGGTGATAAGTTTTGGTTTTGGTTTTTGTTTTATATGATGTCTATTCTATGGTTTTTTGTAGTATACTAATGTTGGAGATTTAAGAGATGCAAGCTTCAGTCGATTATAGGTAGTCTCCAAATTAACAAAACAATAGAGCTTTGCAATACTGCAATTGTCAACCCTTAATGTATATTTTCAAACATTAAGGGTTGAACTATAAGCAGTTAAAAAATTAAATCGGTAAAGGCCGAAATAGTTATAGTTATGGTTTTGTATTGATATGAAGTCTATTTTCATGGTTTTGTATTTTCATGGTTTTGTATTAAAAGTGTCCTCCAAACGATTTGGGCTAAGACAGTTAAATATTCCAATATAAGCGGTTATGGCCCAAACTTTTTTACTGAGCCAAGGGTTTTCATTAAGTGAATAACACCTTTTACTCACCACTTTTGGAAACTATTCAAGTTTTCAACCCTAGAAGCTTCAGTTTCTTACTGTTTAACCAAACAATAACTTCCTTTCTCGGTAATTTCTACGAAATTTCAACGATTCCCAAACATGGCTCCACAGATTTGTCGAAAAATCTCCCAAATCAACAACTTTGTTCCATGCATCTAGGAACTAAAAGTTTTGCTTTTGCGAGTTTGGATGTGTTCAACACACGAGTTGGGAGATGAGTGCATCTAGATGCTCTTGGTCGATGAGGAAGTAATTTCTTTTTTTACTCTTTCATTTGTTCTGTTTAAGGTTATTGCATGTTTTTGATAAGAAATTTCTTATATCTATTTAAGGTGTGAAAATAGAGGCTACTGTTCATGTCTCTTATGTGCCCAAAAATTCTGTTTTGCAACATGGTGTGAGGGCCGCTGGTTAAGCTTGCGAATGCTTGGGTTGTACATGCACCGTAATATGGTTCCTTGACTCCTCACGACTTCAAGCTCATCTTTGGTGAAAACACAACTTTCTGGCTTGCTTAATGTTGCCTTAAGCGGAATTGCTTCACTGTTGCTACAAGGTGGAAGAACTGCTCATTCAAGATTTGGAATACCTATTGATATGCTCAGAGTTTAATTCCCTAAGTAAACACTGCAAGTGTACATGACAAATGTAGTATCTAGGGGTCGAACACAGAGACTCAAGAAATCTTGCGATAGTCTATAGAAGTTCAGATTAAGCTAGACGATGCAAATCAGAAATAATTAAAACTAGGCAGAAATTAAATCAGTAGCAAGTCGGTTTTGTAAGCAAGTACTAAAAGCGTCAAGTCCAGGGAGTTCTCAGGAAATCAGACAAGTAGATCAAATATCAGTCAGGATCAAATTAAGTTCGGTTCTAGAACTCAAACACAAGATAGAACTAACCAACTTTCGTTGCGAGAATTCACTAAGTTCAATTAGCAGAAATCCAAATTTCTTTACAATTCCTAACAGATTAAACTAGCCTTAAGTGCAAGTTTGATTTGTTCACAATTCAATTAAACCAAATTTCTTTGCAGATAATTAAATTGCTCAATCTAAATAGATCAGATTCTAAATCACACTTTCGTGTCAATTTATAAACCTAAAGTCTGGATTCTAAGTGTCAGATTAGAAACTAGTATTATGCACAATTCAGATTAAAGAGTAAATAAGATATGAATCCTTAACTGATAAATTAATCTAGCAAGTCATGGAATCCCTAATGAGAATCCCTAAACTTAACTATGAATCTACTCAGACATGATCAATGAAACACAAATCAATGAATAAGTAAATTGCATATAATAAAAGAGTAGAGAAATAAAGAGGTTTGAAATCTTCTCTCTGTAGTACAAGAACGATCAGCCTCAAGGTCTCTCTCTCTCAAATGCTAATAGTATGAAAGCGTAGGTAAAACAAAACACCAAAAACCTAATTATAAAGACCTAATCACGTCTTGGGTCTTTTCGCAAATACTGAAACTTTCTGGGGCAAAACTGCAAATCTCCAAAGTCTTCATTAATGTGCTGGCGCCGGGATGCAATGGTCGACGCTAAGGGTGCAACAATCGTTGCAGATGTCGATCAGACTTGGTGAATTTAGCTCTCTCGGCTTAAGCTCCTGATTTTGCCCAAAATGCTCCAAACGTGCATGTAGCTAATAAACACATGTAAATGACTCGATATACACTACAAATGACTCTAAAACACACTTATATCATGGCTTAAAATAGGTAAAAAACCATGATATATCAACTCCTCCACACTTAGCTTTTGCTTGCCCTCAAGCAAAACAGAAAAACAAAATGTGGTGAAGAAGTTTGAAAACTTCATAAACTTTTTTCATCTTAGAAGCACAACACTCAGATTTCCCTTAGTAAGCTACATGAAAGGTTCACCTGCAAAACATCAAGACCAACATGTACTTCCCCCACACTTAGCAACTGTCCTGAGTAAATTCCACAATCAATCCAAAGCATTCAAATTCACCTTACTGACTTCTATAAGCTATTAAGTGCGGTCTCACCTAAGGAGTATCTATCAAAGAGCACATGGACTCTTACTCTGTTAGCTCTAGACCACCATACTATCTTTTTCTGGTTCCTTTCTTCTCTTTTCCCTTCCTTAGCAACTGATTTCTCCCCATTGGGTATCATTTTTTTTTATCAGTGCTCTTCCCGTTCTGGGGTGTACTTTGTGAAGGGAAGCCTAGGATCTAGGGTTTGTGAAATTGAATCTTTGATCTCGTGTTTACCTCAGAGATGGCAGCGGAATGAATGGTAATCGAGATCAGCAGCGACTCAGGTGCTTCGCCTCTACCAGATACACACGCACACAAAGCTGGAAAGCCGAGATGCTAGTGCCGGATCTTGGGAACACTGAGTTTAGTTGGCTTGGCTTTCTCTGCAAAAGAAAACTGAACGGCTAGGGTTCCAGGTCGACCATATAAGCTTTTATACAGACCTGGAATGACTAAACCGATCATTGGATTGATTCCAATTCGTTTAAGTCATGAAATCGAAACATCAGTTTCGAAACCCGAATTGTGTCGATCGACACACTCACTGTGTCGATCGACGCACCACTTTTAAAACTCAATATCAATGTGTATCCAATACACATCAACTTGATCATTACCATAATGATCATTCCCATATTTATGCTTCCAGTTTGTTTAGGTGTGTGACCCTATAGGATCATATAATACTGGCAGTAAGTCTATAACTTACAGACTGCAAGAGGCTTCTAGCAAAACATTGCAACCAACCAGTATTATACAAATGTCTGATCTCGACACACAACTATCATCAGGAGTGAGTACAAGTGTGATTTCAGGACACAATCCCAACAATCTCCCACTTGTACTGGAATCATCAATTCCTATAATCCTTTTGTCTCTATATCTCGATTTGGCATAAGGCAAGATTAGTGTCATCCTTATTAAGCCAATATCGTGTTTATCGAACTCCTGATCTATACTGAACAAGACAAACAACTGAACTACAGTTCGTTTGAGTGCGGCCACACATTTTCTCAGTATCAAATCTTCGACAGGCCCTGAGATATTTATCTCCCGTTATACAGGAGGGACAAATCCCGTCTTGTTCCATCCCTGTTCATATACACACTTCATGATACACCTAAGCAATGCCTTTATAGCCGCCAGTTACGGGTCGACGTTTGACAAGGTCAAAGTTCACCAATTCATATGCAAGAAAGCATGATGAACTTAGGTCTATGGACTATACTCTATAGTCGTAATGAGAACCTCTCATGACACATATATAACTATCCTGGAGACTTCTCATTAGCGGATCATGTCCGATCATATGTTCATCAACATATATATATGTGACTGACTGTGATACTCATATCACTGACTCCATGAAACTTAGTCAACAGTCACCTCACAAGCTAGTCTTTTGCGGTTGTCAGTGTCCCACTTTGACAACCTCAACTAGGGACACATCATAATTTATGTCATCTGTAACTTATAGGGTTTCATGATCAAGTCCTCAACTTGATGACCTATAATATGGCATAAACTTATTTTGGGACCACTATTTAGATCACAATAAATAATGCTGAAATCAAATTTCATTAAACATATTCAAAAGTATGTTTACAAGAACATCTTAATATAACTAAAATAAAACCACAAGAACTCCCACTAGAATCAAGATTACATCTTAAGATCTCTAATGCCTACAGCCGTAGTATGAATCTCATGCTTAGGCCTTGGGAGTGGCTTAGTGAGAGGATCAGCGACATTCTCGTCCGTCGGAACTCGGCTGATCTTCACTTCTCCTCTATTGACGATGTCACGAATACGGTGATATCTCCTCTCTATGTGTTTGGACTTATGGTGTGACCTGGGTTCTTTCGCCTGAGCAATGGCTCCATTGTTGTCACAAAACAAAG
The DNA here is from genome assembly GCA_030180135.1 of Orychophragmus violaceus. NCBI lineage: Eukaryota > Viridiplantae > Streptophyta > Magnoliopsida > Brassicales > Brassicaceae > Orychophragmus > Orychophragmus violaceus. The sequence continues at coordinate 85,573,635 of CM058233.1, read as the reverse complement.
CCACTGGCTCCAAGATACTAGGAACCACACCAAGTTCAGTCATGAACTTCTTGATCCAAACAACTTCCTTTGCCGCTTCTGAAGCAGCAACATATACAGCTTCCGTCGTGGAATCAGCTACGGTATTCTGCTTAGAGCTCTTCCAGCTCACTGCACCGCCATTTAGACAGAAGACATATCCAGATTGTGATAGGAAATCGTCTCTGTCCGTCTGAAAACTTGCATCAGTGAATCCATTCACCACAAGTGATATACCATGGATTTTACCGGTTTTAACCATGGTATATGCCTTATTTATCGAGTCTTATGTTATGTTTTGGAGTCTTTTTAGTATGTTTACAGGTTTAGACACATTTGGAGCAGAAGTGGAGATTTTGGAGCTGTTTGGTGTATTTTGGAGATTTGGTCCGAGAGACAGAGTTCACTGTCCAGTTTTGGAGATTGCGTCGATCGTTGCACACCTGCATCGATCGTTGCATATGCGAATGGGCCAGACTCGCCGATTTAATGAAGAATGCTGATTTTGCAGAAAAGCCCAGATATTTACACAGAAGCCCAAAACGTGTTTTAGCTATTATATAAGGGTTTTTAAGCCATTGTTTAGGCTACGCTTTACTTTTAAGTCTTATTTTATTTTCAGAGAGCCTTAGGGGCTGATCTTGCTCTCGAAAGAGAGAGGATTTCGAACCCCTATTGATTATTCTGTTTTATGATATTTGGTTTTCTACTTAAGATGTTTTCTGTTTCGATGAACATGTCTGAGTAGTTTACCTGTTAGGTTGAAGGATTCTCATTAGGGATTTCAGAGAATTATAGTTTAAATCAATCTGTAGAGATTTATATCTGCTAGTTCTTTATCTAAGTTGTTCTTAATGCTAAATCTGAAGTAGCTAATCAGAGTTATGATGTTAGGTTGATTAATTCAGCGGAAGTTGATTAATTTAACTAGAAAGAACTTAGATAAGCAATTAAACTATTCGCAAACGAAAGTTTGGTTTAGGATAATTGTGAACATATCAAACTTGGAATTAATGCTAGTTTAATCTGTTAGTTCTCGCAAACGAAAGTTTGGTTTGCTGCACTTAGACTTAGAGAATTATCGCAAAGGAATTTGGTTAATTCTATATCAGTGTTTGAGTTCTAGAATAGTTATTGATTGGATCTAGATAGATTGATTGCTTGCGTTCCTGATTTCCTGAGAACTCCTGAAACCTAATGCTTCGCTTCCTTGCTCACAAACTCGCTGCTATTTACTTTTCTGCTTTGCTTTTAGTTTAATCACCTTTGCTTTCTACTAGTTTAATCTTAATAGTTCTAAATCTATCGTTGACCAGAGTCCCTGTGGATTCGATACCCTAAGTACTACAACTACATCACTGTGCACTTGCAGTTAGAATAGGGTTAAAACTAGACCTATCAAGTTTTTGGCGCCGTTTCCGGGGACTCTTTTGAGTCCTCGATAGATTTGAACTTAGGGTTTAGACTAGGTTTTTCGTTTTTTTTTATTTTTTGTTGCTAATTTTTTTTTTTTCTTTTTCTGTTTTTGCGTTTCAGGTACGCCTGTAATCGCCTTGCATCGATCGACACTGTCTTGTGTGTCGATCGTTGCATTCTCGAGCTTGCATCGGTCGACGCTAATATGCATCGATCGACACATTGCGAAAGAATGATGGGAATGATGCAACAGATGTTGGAAAATCAGCAGAATAACTCGTTCTGCAGAGGCTATGGTTCCTATTCATTCACCAGAGATTATGAATCTCCATCATATCAGCCCGCACCTACACATAAGAGCAGATTGGAAATCATGATGGAGCAATATCTTGAGAGACAACAACAGATTGATATGTCCTTCAACTCAAAGATGGATGCGTTGTATGAAGACTTGAATGAGAAGTTCGAATCTTTGAGCACACATATGGAGGAGCTGGATGCAGCAATAGAGAGGCGGAATGAAGCTAGGAAAGCTGAACAGTGTAGATCCATCAAAGATGTGACCTTAAGGGATGAGATTGAGTTGCTAGGTGAAGAAGAGAGCATAATCTCGGATTTTCTGGATGAATATTGTCTGCCTGATACATGCACCGATCGACACCCCCTTAGTGACGATCGACACGCCATTCTGACCGCAATTTCGAGTTCTTTCGAGAAACAGAATCGCCTTGCATCGATCGACACACATTATGCAACGATCGACACAGAACGCACACATGTCCAGAAACCTGCAACAGTGCCAGAACGAGCCTACAAGCCCCCAGTGCCATATCCTAAGGTTCCTAAACCTTCCAAACAAGAGATAGAAGTGGCTAACTGCATGAAAGTGATAGATAAGAAGGTGAATAAAACACCACCAGTTGAAACTTTGCGAGTTCATGCAAAGAAGATGATCTCCACTGATGGTCATCTGGGAGAAGAAGTTCAGATTGGTGGAACTACAGTATCTGATAGTGGAAAGAAGAAGATGGCGGTTCCTCTTAAACCTGCTCTAACATCTTCAGTACCTGTAACTGCTCATAAGCAGAAAGCCCCAAACATCAGATCTACATCAAAGGTAAGGAACAAATCATCTAAGCTTAAACCTTCTGATCATATTGTTTTGAATGCAGAAAAACGCAGTAGACCGCCCAAGCTTCGCTCCCGCCCTGATTCTGATTTCTCATTCCTTGGGAAGCCTCATGATCTGAATGCCTATACACCTCCTTGGATGAAGAGATATGCACAGAGACACTCAAAGTCTCTGTTGAAACCGCCTTGAATAAAATCTCTTCCAATAGTCAAGCTAATGACTAAAAACAAGCGCTGAGTGGGAGGCAACCCACTGTTAGGTTTGTTTTTGTTTTTGTTTTCTTTCGTTTTGATTTGGTATTTTTAATTTTTCTGTTTAAGTGTGTTCAGAGCTGAGGGAAACAGGAATAATCGCATTGCATCGATCAACACACATTGTGCATCGGTCGATGCAGTCGCAATTTACGATTTAACTAATTGATTGCGGTTCAGACATCGGTTATCTACATAACTGCGAGCATAATCGCCGTGCATCGATCGACACCCTTGGGCATCGATCGACGCAGGGCGACGACAGGTAAGTATTCTGCAACTTTTCGGTTTGTTTTTCAATTTGATTATTCTTTCACCGAGCTCATGCTTTGATTACACTGGGGACATTGTAGTTTAAGTGTGGGGGGAGGAAGCTACTGATGCACGCTTTTGTTTTCTTAGTTTTTCAAAAACATTGTTTTATTGAGTCAAAATTTGTATGAAACTATGATTTTTCGAGGAAAATTTTCACTTGAACAGGAACTAAGTGACCATTGGACAGACTTGCAGAGCCTCTATGACTATTAGAAAACTCAGACATAGATCAACCTACTGGGAACACCCACATCACTTCAGGTATCAGAGGATCCTTTACTGACTTCACCTTAATACTGACTTAGATTTCTCACCTAAGGGCTTGGTATACTTTGTGTCGGATTCCCTGTTAGTTCTGACACAGCCTGTCAACCTATCCTATTTAGTTCCCTTCTCCCCTTCTATAAAGTAAAAAAAAAGATAATAAACTGAGGATGAGTTAGTAACTCCGAAGTGGTCATGGGAATAGTAGCAAACACTATTATCTCCTATGCGATCCATGGAATGTGTCCAAAGTACACCCCATAACGGGAAGAACACAGATAAAAAAAAATAAAATGATACCCAATGTGGGAAAAATCAGTTGTTAAAGAAGGGAAAGAGAAAAAAAGGACTAGAGAAAGATAGTATGGTGGTCTAGAGCTGATAAGGTAAGAATCCATGTGCCTTTAGATCGATACTCCTTAGGTGAGACCGCACTTAAATACTTGCAGAAGTCAGTAGGGAGAATTTGAATGCTTGAATGTGATTGTGGAGTTTACTTGGGACAGTTGCTAAGTGTGGGGGAAGTAATTGTGGTCTTGAGTTCTGTAGGAAAGTTTTCAGTGGCTTACTAAGTGAATGTGATTGTGAAAGTTCCTCGGACGGAATGAGTTTCTGAGTTTACAAACTTCTTTTCTTATGCTTTGGTTCTTTACTTGCTTGAGGACAAGCAAGAGCTAAGTGTGGGGGAGTTGATATACCATGGATTTTACCGGTTTTAACCATGGTATATGCCTTATTTATCGAGTCTTATGTTATGTTTTGGAGTCTTTTTAGTATGTTTACAGGTTTAGACACATTTGGAGCAAAAGTGGAGATTTTGGAGCTGTTTGGTGTATTTTGGAGATTTGGTCCGAGAGACAGAGTTCACTGTCCAGTTTTGGAGATTGCGTCGATCGTTGCACACCTGCATCGATCGTTGCATATGCGAATGGGCCAGACTCGCCGATTTAATGAAGAATGCTGATTTTGCAGAAAAGCCCAGATATTTACACATAAGCCTAAAACGTGTTTTAGCTATTATATAAGGGTTTTTAAGCCATTGTTTAGGCTACGCTTTACTTTTAAGTCTTATTTTATTTTCAGAGAGCCTTAGGGGCTGATCTTGCTCTCGAAAGAGAGAGGATTTCGAACCCCTGTTGATTATTCTGTTTTATGATATTTGGTTTTCTACTTAAGATGTTTTCTGTTTCGATGAACATGTCTGAGTAGTTTACCTGTTAGGTTGAAGGATTCTCATTAGGGATTTCAGAGAATTATAGTTTAAATCAATCTGTAGAGATTTATATCTGCTAGTTCTTTATCTAAGTTGTTCTTAATGCTAAATCTGAAGTAGTTAATCAGAGTTATGATGTTAGGTTGATTAATTCAGCGGAAGTTGATTAATTTAACTAGAAAGAACTTAGATAAGCAATTAAACTATTCGCAAACGAAAGTTTGGTTTAGGATAATTGTGAACATATCAAACTTGGAATTAATGCTAGTTTAATCTGTTAGTTCTCGCAAACGAAAGTTTGGTTTGTTGCACTTAGACTTAGAGAATTATCGCAAAGGAATTTGGTTAATTCTATATCAGTGTTTGAGTTCTAGAATAGTTATTGATTGGATCTAGATAGATTGATTGCTTGCGTTCCTGATTTCCTGAGAACTCCTGAAACCTAACGCTTCGCTTCCTTGCTCACAAACTCGCTGCTATTTACTTTTCTGCTTTGCTTTTAGTTTAATCACCTTTGCTTTCTCCTAGTTTAATCTTAATAGTTCTAAATCTATCGTTGACCAGAGTCCCTGTGGATTCGATACCCTAAGTACTACAACTACATCACTGTGCACTTGCAGTTAGAATAGGGTTAAAACTAGACCTATCAAGCTCTTCACTTCCTCCATATACCAAGAACTTATCCTTGGTATGTCTCAAATATTTGAGAATATTCTTGACAGCTGTCCAGTGATCTTCACCTGGATCAGATTGGTATCTGCTCGTCATGCTTAACGCGTAAGCTACATCTGGACGAGTGCAGAGCATGGCATACATGATAGATCCTATTGCAGAAGCATAATGAATCCTATCCATGCGTTCTCGCTCAGCATGTGTCGCCGGACACTGTTTCTTGCTGAGACTAATGCCATGGGACATCGGTATGAAGCCCTTCTTGGAATCATGCATCTTGAATCTGTGCAACACCTTATCAATATAAGTGTCCTGGCACAATCCAATCAGCCTATTCGCTCTATCTCTGTAGATTCTGATTCCAAGGATGTACGCGGCTTCTCCCATGTCTTTCATGGAAAAACAACTTCCGAGCCAAGTCTTAACATACTGAAGCAACAGAATGTCATTACCAAGAATAAGTATGTCATCGACATACAATACGAGAAACGCAATTCCGCTCCCACTAGTCTTCTTGTATACACATGGTTCTTCTTCGTTCTTGATGAAACCAAACTGTTTTACTGCTTCATCAAAACGAAGATTCCAACTCCGTGATGCTTGCTTCAATCCATAAATGGATTTATGAAGCTTGCATACCTTCCCAGCATTCTTAGGATCTACAAAACCCTCATGCTGTGTCATATATACATCCTCTTCCAGAATTCCATTCAAGAAGGCGGTTTTGACATCCATCTGCCAAATCTCATAATCATAATAAGCAGCAGTTGCTAGAAGAATCCGAATGGATTTAAGCATAGCGACTGGGGAATAGGTTTCATCATAGTCAATACCATGAATCTTTTTGAAACCTTTAGCCACCAACCTAGATTTATAAATTTGGACATTACCATCCACGTCAATCTTCTTCTTTAAGATCCATTTACACTCAATGGCTTTTGCACCATTAGGTAAATCGACCAAGGACCATACTTGGTTTTCTGACATGAATCCCATTTCGGATTTAGAGGCTCCAAGCCACTTTTCGGAGTCCGGGCCCATCATTGCTTCCGCGAAGGTCGCTGGTTCGTCACTTTCAATGATCATCAGATCATTGCAGTTGGTCACGAGAAATCCATAATATCTCTCGGGTTCGTGACGGATCCTTCCGGAGCTGCGAACTTCAGGCTCCACAGGCGTGGCCTCCACAGAACTTTGTGGATCCAACTGCTGCTCTTCCTCAGCAGGTTGAGCAGTCTCCTGTGCATCTTGAATTTCTTCTAGATGTACTTTACTCCCACTGCTTTTATTAGAAAGAAATTCCCTCTCAAGAAAATAACAGTCCCGAGCAACAAAGACTTTGTTCTCAGATCGGTTGTAAAAGTAGTATGCCTTGGTATCCTTAGGATAACCAACGAAGTAGCATTTATCTGATTTGGGTGCGAGCTTGTCAGAGATTAAACGTTTGACATAAGCCTCACAGCCCCAAATCTTCAGGAAAGACAGACTTGGAATATTCCCAGTCCACAATTCATGTGGTGTCTTTTCAACTGATTTAGATGGCACCCTATTTAGTGTAAATGCAGACGTTTCTAGAGCATATCCCCAAAAGGATAATGGAAGATCTGAATGACTCATCATAGACCGAACCATATCCAATAAAGTTCGATTCCTCCTTTCTGACACTCCATTCCATTGGGGTGTTCCAGGAGGAGTGAGTTGTGAAACAATTCCACACTCGCTCAGATAGTCACTGAACTCTTGACTCAAGTATTCTCCTCCGCGATCCGACCGCAGAACTTTAATACTTTTGCCAAGTTGATTATGTACTTCATTCTTGAACTCTTTGAATCTATCAAAGGATTCTGACTTATGTCTCATCAGATAGACATAGCCATACCTACTGAAGTCATCAGTAAAGGTAATGAAGTACTTGTAATTTCCTCTGGCAACAGTGCTCATTGGCCCACATACATCAGTATGAATAAGGCCCAATAAATCACTGGCCCTTTCATTCGGTTTGTTGAAAGGTGTAACATCCCCGAACCGGCCTAAGGGCCATTCGGGCTGTTCATGGAACCAGAAGACAAAACTCACGATCCAAAGGATCTATAAGAGTGTTCCATGGGCAGAGAAGGGTTAAGCTCAGCTGAACGGGAGCTTAACCTAAAGAAAACCAGCTGGACGGCCGAGCTGTCAGCTAGTGAAGCTAGTAACCAGCTTAGCTCAGCTAAGCTGGAGTGTAGGAGTGTGAAATAAGCTGGTCAGCTAGTGACACTAGCTGACCAAGGCGCCATCAGCGAATGGATGCCAATGGGAGTCATGTCCATTCGCAAGCCAACATGCACCCCTTTCTCCTTGGTGGTTTTTGGGCGTGTAAAGGCCTATAAATAGCGGCCTTGGGGGCCATTTTCGCACACTACACACACAAGGGATCAAACCCAAAATATTCACAAAGGCAAAGGCCATAAATCGCGAGAATAAGAAAGAGAGAAACCGAGAAGAGTTGTCCGGATTCTAAGGGAGAAGACCGGCGGATTCAAGAGGGTTTTGGGTGGTTTAAGAAGGCGGTTGGATCAGGAATCATGGATGGAGAAACAGCCAAGGATCATGGCAAATCAACCACTACATCCAAGATAGCATCCGAGCCTCTCTCTCTATCGGCCGCGGCCGAGTCTAAGGCTTGTGGCCGGTTTGACTGTGGCCGGATTACTCTTCTTCTCCTTCTAAGTAGGACCGGTATAGGGAGATCCTATACTCAGCCTTTAATCGATTCATGCATGCCACACGACCGGCCAAAGGCCTTGGTCGTGACTAATGATCATGAACGATTGGGCGCGGTTCAATTCATACTTGGGCGCAAAAGGGACATATGGTTCGGACGGTGTAACGGGCTGTCTAGGGGGACAGTTAAACCGAAACCGTGGAACTAAGGATATGGCCGGACCCGTATGAACCGATCGAGAGGATCAGAGTGAAACCGCGTCCAAGTTGTGAAGAGTGGCTAAACGTGATTGATATATCATGGTTTTTACCCATTTTAGACCATGATATAGATGTGTTTTTAGTGTCTTTTGTCTTTGTTTAGAGTCTTTTACAGGTTTAATCAGGTTTGGAGCTAATTGGAGATATTTGGAGCATTTTGGGACTTTTGGGACGTTTTGGCCGAGAGCTTAACTCACTGTCCGATTTATTGATCATGCATCGACCGACACACCTTGTGCATCGGTCGACACACTAGCGAGATGGGCCCTACGCGTCGGTTTAATGAAGTTATGAAGATTTGTAAAGAGGCCCAGAATAGTTCCAGTATTTACACAGAAGCCCCAGCCGAGATTAGGCTTATATATAGAGGATTTTGGTGTTTATTTTACATACGCTTTCATACTTAGAGCTAAGAGATTTTTAGAGCTTTTGGGGCTGATCTATTTCCTGTATTCACTTATTTTGGAGAAGATTTCGAACCCCTTTATCTATTTAATTTCTTATATGCAATCTATTATTTCTATGATTATGTTTTCATCAATCATGTCTGAGTAGATCCATAGTTAAGTTTAGGGTTTCTCATTAGGGTTTGATGACTTGCTAGACTTGTTTAATTCAGTTAAGGATTCATATGATTAGAATGTTCTTCAAACTAAATCTTGCTTAATGCTAGTTCTAACCTGATCAATTAGAATCTAGATCTTAGGTTGCTAAATTCGACACGAGAGTGTGTTTTAGAATATGAACTATTTAGGTTGAGCAATTAAATTATTCGCAAAGAGATTTGGTTTAGTTTAATTGTGAACATATCGAACTTGAACTTAATGCTAGTTTAATCTGTTAGTAATTGCAAAGAGATTTGGGTTACTGCACTTAGACTTAGAGAGCTTTCGCAAAGAGATTTGGTTAATTCTATTTCCATGATTTGAGTTCTAGAACTGAGTTTAATTAGATCCTGACTGATTAGCTTGTCTGCTTGTCTGATTTCCTGAGAATACCCTAGGCTTGACGCTTTTAGTTTATTGCTTTCACAACCAACTTGCTACTGTTTACTTTCTTGCTTCGCAATTTATTTACTTCACCATCTGCTTATTTCTAGTATTAGTCTCTACTGTTCTGATCTATCGAGACCTAGTGTCCCTGTGGATTCGATAACCCTATATACTACTTTGACATTGTTGTTCACTTGCAGTTTAGAATAGGGTAAAACTTAGAACCTATCAAGTTTTTGGCGCCGTTGCCGGGGACTCTTAGAGTCTTCGATAGGACCGAACTTAGGGTTTTTACTAGAAATTTTTCTTTTTGTTTTTGCTTTTTCGTTTTATTTTCATATTTTGATAACTTTTTCTATGTTTCTTTCTGTCGCAGGTACGACTTTCGCCTTGCGTCGATCGTTGCATCCCTTGCGTCGATCGTCACTAGGCGATTCTGAGATTGAATCGATCGTTGCACTGACAGCATCGGTCGTTGCTGGACGATTACAGACAGTTTATGCCAACGCAGAAAAATCGAAGTAATCCGAACTCGAGCTTAGTTAATCTCGGACTAGAGGAACTTGGACGTCTAGAAAGAACTATCAGAAGAGAAAAGAGAGAGAGAATGGTACGAGAACGTCTGATCTTGATACGAGATGCTGAAGGTGTCCTGAGGGATCCGGAAAACAATCCTTACAATGCTGCTGGGCAGAGGATTGATGCTGATGGACGAGTAATCCCTGGCCCTCCTGAGCAATTGCAACAGGAACATAACCAGGGTCAAAACCAGGCTCAAGGTAGACAGTTGGTTGTTCATGAGAGGACGTTAGCTGACTACAACAGACCGGATGAGTTTCATGCAAACCGGTCAGCTTTAGTGCTTCCTACCTTTGAGAGGAATGATTTTGAAGTCAAGACCATCTACTACCAGCTGATGAGACAGATTGCTTTTCATGGTCACCAAGCGGAGCAGCCTATGGATCACATTGATCGGTTTGAGAACATAGTCACTGGCATGAAGTATGATGGAGTATGCCTGGACTATCTGTTCCTTAAGCTATTTCCACACAGTCTTTCTGGAGACGCTAGTGTATGGCTGAGGCAGCTAGTACCTGGCCAGTATACCACTTGGGCAGCTTTAAAGAGTGAGTTCCTGCGTCACTTCTATGATGATGCGCGTTCAGACCAGTCCAGACAGGACATACTCACTTTCTCCCAAGGAGCTGTGGAGCCCTTAAAGACTGCCTGGATGAGATTTAAGCAGTATCAGCGTGACTGCCCACACCATGGATTCACTGAAGTTCAGCTGATTGGTATCTTCTTCAGAGGCATAGATCTTCCATATCAGTCTGCGCTGGATAATTCCAGTAATGCCAACTTCAACACCAGGACTCCTACACAAGCTAAACAGTTGATTGAGAATCTGATTGGCAGCAACAGCTGCAAGACTATGGATGAGAGGAGGAAGAAACCTGGTGGAAGTGTTGATAACTCAGAGATGGCTGAATTGAGATCCAGGATGGACAAAATCTGCACTCTTCTAGGCGAAAAGAAAGCTGTCCACTTTTCTCAAGAAGTAGAAGTAATTCAGACTGAGGAGGACACTCAGGAAGAAGATGTGAATTACATCGGAGGATCTGGTTTCCAAGGAAACAGATTTGGATATCAATCTGGGAACATATTTTCCGGTGGAGGACAGAAGAATGCCTTCGCAGGCAACCAGAACTCTTCAAGCTTTGGACAGACTAGTAACTTTCAGAAGCCTTATGGACAAGGAAATCAGAAAACCTACGGATCTTCATCTTATCAGTCACCTCCTGCAGCCACTGCTTTTGAGACTAGGATGGAAACAATGTTGGAACAGGTACTGGAGAGCCAAAACAAGATTTCTGTGGATAGTAACAAGAAGCTGGATGCAGTTTATGAGAACCTCAATGGGAAGTTTGAGACTCTGAGCACTCATGTGAAGCAGCTGGACACTCAGGTGAATCAGATTTCCAGTTCTATGAAGGGAAAAGGAGCTGCAGACACTCACATTAAGGCCTGGTCTGTGTACATTAATGATGGGTCTCACCTAGGTGAGAAATTTGAGCTAAGTACAGCTGAGTTGGTGAAAGATGGAGAAATCCCGGATTTTGGTCAAAAACTCTCGGGTGAAATCTGCTGCAGTGCATCGATCGATGCAACATCTGCGCCGATCGATACACCAGTCGAGATGGCAACGATCGACACACCCTTAGTGTCGGTCGTTGCATGGCGTGAACAGACAGAACTGTCGGGTGATGATGGCATAGATGCTGACTTGGAGCTTGATCGCCTATTCACTGGAGCCTCTGAGATTACTCAACAGGAGATTTATGCGCAGATTGTTAGACAACACTCCTCAGTGTCTGAAGTGATTAGGCAGGAAATTGAAGAGCTTAAGAAGCTAGAGGAGATTGGTGAAGAATTGGAAGAAATTCCAACTTCTGATGATCCACCTTATCATCCATGTGTGCAGAGGTACTTAAACAGGATGTTTCCTTTAGATGACGAGCTGAGAGACTGGGTGATTGTAGTTCCCCAACACATTAGTGAGGTGCTACTGAACAAGATCCCAAAGAAGCTGCCTGACCCTGGAGTCTTTGTGCTTAACTGTTCCATCTTCAAGGACAGTTTTAGACGCTCTCTGTGTGATTTAGGAGCTGCTGGAAGTATGATGCCTTATTCTGTGGCAGAGAAGCTGGGGATGCTGGATTTTTCTCCTACTAGGACCTCTCTTGTCCTAGCTGATCAGTCTATACGAGTTCCGGAAGGACTCTTAAAGGACATTCCAGTGAGAGTTGGAAACTACTTAGTTCCGACAGACTTCCTTGTGCTGAAGTATGACTTCGATCATGATGAAGCGTTACTGCTTGGAAGACCATTCTTGGCTACAGCGGGGGCTGTGATAGATGTTAGACAGAGTCTAATAGACCTCCACCTGGGAGATGAGCCGCTGCGTTATGAGATGGAGAAGCTGCGAAAGCCACTGATAGATGGGCAGACATTCACGATCATGGATGCAGATGATGAGCAGCCGGATGACACTGTGATTCTGGATCCTGGAGCACATTTTACTCCATCTTTTCTTGGACATGAGCATTCTGCAACAGCCTACTCGCCACCTTGGATGAGGAGACTTGAACAGAGACAGAAAAAGTCTCTGTCGAGATCTCTTGGTGCCTGAAAGATCTTGTGCGTCCGGTCAAGCTAATGACCTTAAACAAGCGCTGAGTGGGAGGCAACCCACTGTTTTCGTTTTGCATTTTGATTTTAGTATTTTCATAGGCTTTTACGCTTGTTTCTGGTTTTGGTGAGTTTTGTTTGCAGGTCTCGGATGAAAACGCAGTGCGTCGATCGACACACCATTGTGTCGATCGTCACAATACGAAAGAATCGCATTGCAGCGATCGTTGCGGTCCTGAGCAACGATCGATCCCCAACGAAAATCGCACAGCAACGGTCGGTGCACCTAGTGCAACGATCGATGCCTGACTGCGACAGAGGTAAAAACCCGAGAGAACTAACCATTCCATTAACAAATTTTTGTTTTCTTTCTTTTAACCAATCCCTTGCTTGACACTACTGGGGACAGTGTGTCTTAAGTGTGAGGGAGGTTCTACTAATTACTTTCTTTTGTTTTCTTAGAGTCAGTTAAATTTTAAAAAATTTGTTTTTCGAGTCAAAATTTGTTTAAGTAGGAAACAATGATTTTTTTAGAAGATTAGCAGCATTTGCAGGAACTTAAGTAACCATTAAGATGAAGCTGCAGATTAATCTATGACTATTAGAAAACCCAGACACAGATCAGCCTACTGAGAACACCCACATCGCTTCAGGTATCAGAGGATCTTTTACTGACTTCAATTTAATCCTGACTTTAGATTTCTCACCTAAGGGCTTGATATACTTTATGTCGGACTCCCTTGCTGGTTCTGACACAGCCTGTAAACCTGTCCTATTTGGTTTCCTTCTCCCCTTCCATAAAGTAAAAAAAAGAAGATAATAGACTGCGGATGAGTTAGTAACTCCGAAGTGGTCATGGGAATGGTAGCAAACACTATTTTCTCTCATGTGATCCATGGAATGTGTCCAAAGTACACCCCAAAACGGGAAGAACACTGATAAAAAAAATAAAATGATACCCAGTGGGGAAAAATCAGTTGTTAAGGGAGGGAAAGAGAAGAAAGGGACTAAAGAAAGACAGTTTGGTGGTCTAGAGCTGGCAAGGTAAGAATCCAGGTGCCTTTAGATCGATACCCCTTAGGTGAGACCGCACTTAAATATATGCAGAAGTCAGTAGGGAGAATTTGAATGCGTGAATGTGATTGTGGCGTTTACTCAGGACAGTTGCTAAGTGTGGGGGAAGTATATGTTGGTCTTGATGTCTGCAGGTTGATTCTTTCATGTGGATTACTAAGGGGAATCTGAATGCTGCTGCTTCTACGACAAAATGAGTTTCTGAAGAGTTTTTCAAACCTCTTCACTGCATTTTAGTTCTCTGTTTTGCTTGAGGGCAAGCAAAGGCTAAGTGTGGGGGAGTTGATATATCATGGTTTTTACCCATTTTAGACCATGATTAGATGTGTTTTTAGTGTCTTTTGTCTTTGTTTAGAGTCTTTTACAGGTTTAATCAGGTTTAGAGCTAATTGGAGATATTTGGAGCATTTTGGGACTTTTGGGACGTTTTGGCCGAGAGCTTAACTCACTGTCCGATTTATTGATCATGCATCGACCGACACACCTTGTGCATCGGTCGACACACTAGCGAGATGGGCCGTACGCGTCGGTTTAATGAAGTTATGAAGATTGTAAAGAGGCCCAGAATAGTTCCAGTATTTACACAGAAGCCCCAGCCGAGATTAGGCTTATATATAGAGGATTTTGGTGTTTATTTTACATACGCTTTCATACTTAGAGCTAAGAGATTTTTAGAGCTTTTGGGGCTGATCTATTTCCTGTATTCACTTATTTTGGAGAAGATTTCGAACCCCTTTATCTATTTAATTTCTTATATGCAATCTATTATTTCTATGATTATGTTTTCATCAATCATGTCTGAGTAGATCCATAGTTAAGTTTAGGGTTTCTCATTAGGGTTTGATGACTTGCTAGACTTGTTTAATTCAGTTAAGGATTCATATGATTAGAATGTTCTTCAAACTAAATCTTGCTTAATGCTAGTTCTAACCTGATCAATTAGAATCTAGATTTTAGGTTGCTAAATTCGACACGAGAGTGTGTTTTAGAATCTGAACTATTTAGGTTGAGCAATTAAATTATTCGCAGAGAGATTTGGTTTAGTTTAATTGTGAACATATCGAACTTGAACTTAATGCTAGTTTAATCTGTTAGTAATTGCAAAGAGATTTGGGTTACTGCACTTAGACTTAGAGAGTTTTCGCAAAGAGATTTGGTTAATTCTATATCCATGATTTGAGTTCTAGAACTGAGTTTAATTAGATCCTGACTGATTAGCTTGTCTGCTTGTCTGATTTCCTGAGAATACCCTAGGCTTGACGCTTTTAGTTTATTGCTTTCACAACCAACTTGCTACTGTTTACTTTCTTGCTTCGCAATTTATTTACTTCACCATCTGCTTATTTCTAGTATTAGTCTCTACTGTTCTGATCTATCGAGACCTAGTGTCCCTGTGGATTCGATAACCCTATATACTACTTTGACATTGCTGTTCACTTGCAGTTTAGAATAGGGTAAAACTTAGAACCTATCAGTGATCGAGACGTATACCGCGATCGTTTAAGGACGACGCAAGACGCTAAGCGTGACCGTGGTCCGACGCACGAACGCAAGGATCGATCGTAACCGTCCGCGGAACGATCGCATCCGTTCGTGCGGACAGTCGCAACCGTTCGCGGACGGTCGGCTGACGCGACCATGGGACGATCGTAGACGGGTCATGGGTTGCCGCGATATTCTTCGGATAGTCGCGCGTCAACCGTAGCCGTACGTACCGATCCACGCTTACGCGATAGCACGAGCGCGATAAAGATCCGTCCCGGTCATGCGCGTATGCGCCCGAGAACTTATGCCGACGACATACATCTCGACACGGACGTAACGGGACAAACACACGGACGTACGCGGAACTACCATACGGTCGTGCGCGAAAGACCATACGGACGCGTGCGGTCCAGTCCAACGTACGTCCAGTTCGGTATAATTTGGCTAAGTGCATGGAACGAGAAAGGCTTAGAATTATTTTTAGAAAGCGATTGTAAAGGGGAATAAAAGGGGATCATATAGAATCATATAAGGATAGGTTGCTAGACTAACTTGTATAAATGATTCATGAATTGATTTGGTTTCTGGTAACAAGGATGATCATGGGGATGATTCATCCTAGGCGCGGACAAGGCTGTGACGAGTGGTGTAATAGATAGACATTGTACTTAGGACCGAATACTATTAGCATAATGAGATTTGACTACATTGTATTGGTACCTTGTTATTATTAATAAAATGTCTATTTTCCCTTATTGTTATTGCCTTAGAATCGAGTTGAATGAATGGTTTATATGAATGAAATGGAAATCGGATAGAATGGTTTAAGTACAAAGATGAATAGGGTTGAGGTTCAAGAACAAAACCTCAACTTAAAACGGCTAAGTTAGTGAGACATCCGTCTCGGGCCTATGGCCGGGATGGGGTGTTTCAAGTTGGTATCAGAGCTTGACCCAAGGCCGCAAGTCGGTCCGTGAGTACGAGGCAGAGTTTGACCGTCTCAGACAATACGTTGGACGTGATGTCGAGGACGAGCCGGCTCAGGTACGCCGTTTCCTTCGCGGCATGCGAGTGGAACTGCGGACTCATTGCTCGGTTTGTTCCTACGACTCAGTCTCTGAGTTGGTTGAACGAGCTGCTACTGTGGAGGCCAACATGGCCGAGGAGAACCGCGTCGGTACTAAGGCACAGGACAAAGTGGCCAGCCGACCCGGGAAGAACCTAAAGAGGAAATGGGATCAAGTGGGGGCTGATCGCCAATCCTCTGACCGCACGAGATGTACCACCTGTGGCAAATATCACTTGGGGGAGTGTTGGAAAGCCAGGAAGGTATGTGCGAAGTGTGGCAGCAAAGACCACGAAGTCACAAGCTGTCCATAGAAGGGGCAAGAAAGGGTGACAGAAAGACCATTGACATGTTTCCAATGTGGAAAGACCGGGCATTACATGCGTGATTGCCCGAAGCTGCAAGGTGATAAGCAGAAGGCACCAGAAGGAAACCGGGGACAAGAAGGTCGCGCGGTTAAGGCCAAGGGCCAGGCCGGGACGCCCCGAGTCTACAATCTGGTGAAGGACTCGGCCGAAGCCGGCTCCTACGACTCGATCACTGGTACGTCACTAAGACCTCTACTTCTTCAATTTTAAATGCATTGCATACATTGGGGAAAAGGGCGGGACACTTAGACATTTGGGGGAATGTGTATGGACCGTTACAATAGGTGGTGTGAAGACACTCACGCTATTTGACTCTGGGGCTACACATAGTTTTGTGAGTCCCGGAATGATTGGGAAAGGCTTGTTCCAAAAGGAACAAACGGCCGACCAAGGCATTGTAAATGCGGCCGGTGGGCAAGTGATGCCTATGTTAGGTTTAGTCAAGGACATTCCAGTCTCCATTGGGGGCGTGGACATGCCAGCTAACCTAGTAGTGGTCCAGCTTAAGAATCACGAAGTGATCTTAGGAATGGATTGGCTCGGACAAAACCGAGCTACCATTGAATGCCACCGAGGAAGGGTGAAGTTGGAACGACCAGAAGGAAGGGTCGTGTTCCAAGGAGTAAGACCAACTTCGGGGAGTTTGGTTATCTCTGCTATCCAAGCAGAAAGGATGCTGGAAAGGGGATGCGAAGCATACCTAGCCACCATCACCACCAAGGAAGTCGGGCCGGAGACAAAGGTCGAAGAAATCCCAGTGGTCAAAGACTTTGGGGACGTGTTCAAGGCCTTAGAAGGCTTACCGCCTGACCGGTCTGATCCGTTCGTCATTGAGCTAGAACCAGGGACTAAACCTCTCTCCAAGGCGCCATACAGAATGGCTCCAGCCGAGATGGCTGAGCTAAAGAAGCAGCTGGAAGAACTGATAGACAAAGGCTTTATTAGGCCAAGTAGTTCTCCTTGGGGAGCGCCCGTTCTATTCGTCAAGAAGAAGGACGGAAGCCTTCGGTTGTGCATTGACTACCGAGGCATAAACCGGGTTACTGTGAAGAACAAGTACCCATTGCCTCGGATAGATGAATTGTTGGATCAATTAAAGGGTTCAACGGTGTTTTCCAAGATCGATCTGGCTTCGGGGTACCATCAAATCCCGATAGCACCTGAGGATGTGAGGAAAACCGCGTTTAGAACTCGGTATGGTCACTATGAATTTGTGGTCATGCCATTTGGTCTAACCAATGCACCAGCTGCATTCATGAAGATGATGAACGGTGTCTTCCGGGAATGGTTGGATAAGTTCGTTATCATATTCATTGATGACATCCTTGTCTATTCCAAGAACCGAAGAGAGCACAGTGAACATCTAAGGATCGTGATGGAAACCCTAAGGGCGCAAAAGCTCTATGCCAAGCTCAGAAAATGTAGCTTCTAGCAAAAGAAGATTGGGTTCCTAGGAGACATAGTGTCTGACGAAGGTGTCTCAGTTGATCCGGATAAGATCCGGTCAATTGAAGAGTGGCCTCGGCTGAGGAACGCAACCGAGGTTAGAAGTTTCCTCGGGCTGGCCGGTTACTATAGGCGGTTTGTCCAAGGTTTTGCAAGCATGGCTAAGGCTATGACTAAGCTGACCGGAAAGAACGTGAAGTTCGAATGGACCGAAGCCGCGGAGAAGAGTTTTAATGACTTGAAGGATATGCTGACCAAGGCACCGATCCTAACACTGCCAGTAAACAACGTACCTTACGTGGTCTACACAGATGCATCCCGGAACGGGTTAGGATGTGTTCTGATGCAGGATGGGAAGGTGATAGCCTATGCCTCAAGGCAGTTGAGGAAACACGTACCCAACTCACGACCTCGAGATGGCCGCTGTGGTATTTGCACTTAAGATCTGGCGATCTTATCTCTACGGAGCCAAAGTGCAACTATTCACCGACCACAAGATTCTGAAGTATGTGTTCACTCAGCCTGACCTGAATATAAGGCAGAGAAGGTGGATGGAATTGGTGGCGGATTACGATCTAGACATCACTTACCATCCAGGAAAGGCAAACTTGGTTGCAGATGCCTTAAGTCGGAAAAGGACTGAAGTGGCCGCAGAAAAGGATGCAGAGACCTTGGTCGGTTTGATCCGGTCCTTGCACCTTAATGCACTAACCGTGGACAATGAGCCACTTGGCCTAGGAGCAGCAGATCAGGCGGATCTGTTGATAAGGGTCAGATTGGCCCAGAGGCACGACGAAGAGTTTATGAAATCGGTTAACAACAACAACACGGAGTATCAGTTCACCAACAACGGGACGGTTGTGGTGAATGGTCGCGGGTGTATTCCCGATGTGGAAAGCCTTAAGGAAGAAATCCTAAGGATGGCTCATCAGTCTAAGTTCTCTATACATCCCGGGCAGACCAAGATGTACCAGGATCTCAAACGGTACTATCACTGGGTCGGGATGAAGAGAGACATTGCTGAATGGGTGTCTAAGTGCCAAACGTGTCAACTGGTCAAGATTGAACACCAAGTCCCGAGCGGCCTGATACAAAGTTTACCCATTCCGGAATGGAAATAGGATAACATTACGATGGACTTTGTGACTGGACTGCCGGTGACCCGGTCAAGAAAGGACACGATTTGGGTAGTGGTGGACAGATTGACCAAGTCTGCACACTTCTTAGCCATCAAGAAGACTGATGGAGTGGGTAAACTTGCCGAGAAGTACATTGATGAAATCGTGAGACTTCATGGTGTACAAGAAAGTATAGTCTCAGTCCGAGATGGTCGGTTCACGTCTTATTTCTGGCAAGCTTTCCAAAAAGCCCTAGGAACGAGAGTGAACATGAGTACGGCTTATCATCCACAAACGGATGGTCAGTCTGAAAGGACCATACAAACGTTGGAAGACATGTTGAGATCATGTGTTCTAGATTGGGGAGACTCTTGGAAAAAGTATTTACCCTTGACCGAGTTTGCTTACAACAACAGTTACCAAGCAAGCATCGGAATGTCCCCCTATGAAGCGTTGTATGGGCGGCCCTGCAGGACTCCACTGTGCTGGACGCAAGTGGGTGAATCCAGAGTCCTTGGGCCAGAGATAATAGAGGAGACTACTGAGCAAATCCGCTTCCTAAGAGCCAAGATGCAAGAGGTGCAAGACCGCCAAAAGAGTTATGCAAACAAAAGAAGGAAAGACATCGAATTCCAAGTTGGAGATCGAGTCTACCTTAAGATGATCACCTTCAAAGGAAGGGCAAGGGTTTCCAAACGTGGGAAACTTGATCCAAGGTACTTAGGGTCGTTCACGATCCTAGAACGGGTCGGGATGGTTGCTTACAAGCTAGACTTGCCCAATGAGATGGAAGCATTCCACAATGTGTTCCATGTCTCACAATTGCGCAAGTGCCTTTCGGATCAGGACAAGATTATGCCCGAGATCCCCGATGATCTAAAGGCAAATCCCACCTTGGAAACACGGCCCTTGAGAATTCTGGATAGGTTGGAAAAAGAAACCAGAAAGAAGGTCATCCAGATGGTGAAGGTTGAATGGATTTGCAATGGAGTTAAGGAGATAACTTGGGAGACGGAAAACAGAATGAAGGCCGACTATCCAGAGTGGTTTGAGGAGTTTACAAGAAACGAACACCTTGGATCGGATTCAGGGACGAATCCATTTCAAGGGGGGAGACTTGTAACATCCCCGAACCGGCCTAAGGGCCATTCGGGCTGTTCATGGAACCAGAAGACAAAAATCACGATCCAAAGGATCTATAAGAGTGTTCCATGGGCAGAGAAGGGTTAAGCTCAGCTGAACGAGAGCTTAACCTAAAGAAAACCAGCTGGACGGCCGAGCTGTCAGCTAGTGAAGCTAGTAACCAGCTTAGCTCAGCTAAACTGGAGTGTAGGAGTGTGAAATCAGCTGGTCAGCTAGTGACACTAGCTGACCAAGGCGCAATCAGCGAATGGATGCCAATGGGAGTCATGTCCATTCGCAAGCCAACATGCACCCCTTTCTCCTTGGCGGTTTTTGGGCGTGTAAAGGCCTATAAATAGCGGCCTTGGGGGCCATTTTCACACACTACACACACAAGGGATCAAACCCAAAATATTCACAAAGGCAAAGGCCATAAATCGCGAGAATAAGAAAGAGAGAAACCGAGAAGAGTTGGCCGGATTCTAAGGGAGAAGACCGGCGGATTCAAGAGGGTTTTGGGTGGTTGAAGAAGGCGGTTGGATCAGGAATCATGGCTGAAGAAACAGCCAAGGATCATGGCAAATCAACCACTACATCCAAGGTAACATCCGAGCCTCTCTCTCTATCGGCCGCGGCCGAGTCTAAGGCTTCTGGCCGGTTTGACTGTGGCCGGATTACTCTTCTTCTCCTTCTAAGTAGGACCGGTATAGGGAGATCCTATACTCAGCCTTTAATCGATTCATGCATGCCACACGACCGGCCAAAGGCCTTTGTCGTGACTAATGATCATGAACGATTGGGCGCGGTTCAATTCATACTTGGGCGCAAAAGGGACATATGGTTCGGACGGTGTAACGGGCTGTCTAGGGGGACAGTTAAACCGAAACCGTGGAACTAAGGATATGGCCGGACCCGTATGAACCGATCGAGAGGATCGGAGTGAAACCGCGTCCAAGTCGTGAAGAGTGGCTAAACGTGATCGGGACGTATACCGCGATCGTTTAAGGACGACGCAAGACGCTAAGCGTGACCGTGGTTCGACGCACGAACGCAAGGATCGATCGTAACCGTCCGCGGAACAATCGCATCCGTTCGTGCGGACAGTCACAACCGTTCGCGGACGGTCGGCTGACGCGACCATGGGACGATCGTAGACGGGTCATGGGTTGCGCGATATTCTTCGGATAGTCGCGCGTCAACCGTAGCCGTATGTACCGATCCACGCTGACGCGATAGCACGAGCACGATAATGATTCGTCCCGGTCATGCGCGTATGCGCCCGAGAACTTATGCCGACGACATACATCTCGACACGGACGTAACGGGACAAACGCACGGACGTACGCGGAACGACCATACGGTCGTGCGCGAAAGACCATACGGACGCGTGCGGTCCAGTCCAACGTACGTCCAGTTCGGTATAATTTGGCTAAGTGCATGGAACGAGAAAGGCTTAGAATTATTTTTAGAAAGCGATTGTAAAGGGGAATAAAAGGGGATCATATAGAATCATATAAGGATAGGTTGCTAGACTAACTTGTATAAATGATTCATGAATTGATTTGGTTTCAGGTAACAAGGATGATCATGGGGATGATTCATCCTAGGCGCGGACAAGGCTGTGACGAGTGGTGTAATAGATAGACATTGTACTTAGGACCGAATACTATTAGCATAATGCGATTTGACTACATTGTATTGGTACCTTGTTATTATTAATAAAATGTCTATTTTCCCTTATTGTTATTGCCTTAGAATCGAGTTGAATGAATGGTTTATATGAATGAAATGGAAATCGGATAGAATGGTTTAAGTATAAAGATGAATAGGGTTGAGGTTCAAGAACAAAACCTCAACTTAAAACGGCTAAGTTAGTGAGACATCCGTCTCGGGCCTATGGCCGGGATGGGGTGTTTCAAAAGGGGCCCTAGCCATTTTGCCCATCAAGCAAGATTCACATTTCTCACATGATTCAAAATCAAATGAGCCCAGAAGCCCATTACGATGGAGCCTCTGAATGCGTTTCTCATTGATGTGGCCCAAACGACAATGCCATAAGAAAGTCGGGTTTTCGTCATTTGACTTAAACCGCTTTGTATTTATGTTAAAGACTGACATTTCTTGGTTTAAGACATATAACCCATTATCTAATGGGGGCGCTACCATAAAACGTACCATCACGATTAAAAGAACAAACTTTATTCTTAATAGCAAAATCAAAACCTTCCAAATCCAAAACGGAAACTGAAATTATGTTTCTGCTAATCGCAGGTAAAAAGTAGCAATTATTCAATTCTAAAACCATGCCAGAAGGTAAAGACAAATCATAAGTGCCTATGGCCAGTGCAGCAACCTTAGGTCCATTCCCGAACCGTAGCTCCACTTGTCCTTTCCTCAGCATTCTACTGTTTCTTAGTGCCTGCAATATTAGTACAAATATGAGCACCGCAGCCGGTATCCAATACCACGAAGTAGAACTAGGAGTCATAACATTAAGTTCAATGACATAAATACCTGAATCAGACGCATCATATGTCGTCTTCAGCTTCTTGTAATCTTCCATGAACTTGTTGCAGCTTCTTTTCCAATGCCCTAGCTGCTTGCAGTAGTTGCATTTGTCCTCAGGAGAAGGCCCGGATTTGGGCTTGGGCTTGGGCCTGTCTTGACTCTCAGTCTGGACAGCTTTAGCCTTTCCCTTATCCTTACTAGGTTTCTTGAACCTTTTACCCCCTTGTACCATCAGTACACTAGGAGTCGCCTTCTTGAGATTTGGCTCTGTTGTCTTTAGCATGCCGTGCAACTCAGTCAATGTCTTAGTCATGTTTTGCATGTTGTAGTTCAAGATGAACTGATCAAAACACGACGGCAAAGACTGCAGAATCATGTCAGTGGCTAGCTCCTGGCTAATGGCACAGTCCATTTTCCCCAGGTTATCAATATAACCCATCATTTTAAGGACATGAGCCAGCTTGCAATCCATTAGAGATTTAACCGTCTGGTATCTCTCTATGCGAGCTTGCTCCTGAAACAAAGCTTTCAGGTTGTTAATCATCTCAATCGGTGACATCACGTTCTCATATTGCTTCTGCAGCTCAGAGTTCATAGTCACAAGCATTAGACAATTAACGTCTTTGACATCAGCAGAATGCTTATCCCAAGCATTCTTGTCTGCCTGCGTGGCATTGGAACGTGGCCTCTCGGGGAGAACTCTTGTAAGGACATATTCCTTGTTCTCCTGCCTGAGAACTATTCTCAGGTTCCGATACCATTCCAAGAAATTTGATCAATTAAGCTTGTCTTTCTCAAGGACGGATCTTAGCGAGAAAGTGTTGATGTGAGTTGGGACAGACATAGCTGTAATTAAAAGAGGTAGAGGTTTTAGTTATGATGTTCAAGGAAATGAGAATTCTTATCTAATAAGAAAACTCGCATTGCATTCAAAACTATGTTTCCTCAGATGAATACAATGAACCAAGATCCTTACTTCACCAAAATTTGAGTGGGCGACTCGCCATCACCCAAACTTTAGTTATCTAGGTAAACAAATCATTGTTAATTGTACCCAGTACAACTCTCGGTCGCAGATAAGACAATCCATGTCTTACCCACTCTGATGTCTCTGGGCCCAGAACTTCTGATAGCCCAGTCAAGTAAACCAATCTCTTCAGTCTTGTGATTATTGACAGTCGCACTGCAAGTCTATCAATGATCACCTGTCTTAATCATGTAGTTATGGATACCAAGGACTCCAAGGCTATCCAACAACGAAACGAGTCTTGACAGTAGACAAGATCGGGCAAGACATCAAGATTACTTGATTTTAAGTTGAGGAAAAGAACTATTTAATCTTGATGCATATCCAATATAAATCCAAGAAGTTTTTAAGTTAATTAAAACATCTAGATTCATTAAGTTTAAGTTAATCTAGAAGCAAGGAGTTAGATTTGGTTTGGTATTCGCAATTTGAGGTCCAACCATCAAATCTGCGAGTGGTGTGTCGATCGACACACCCTTGTATCGGTCGACACGACCTAACCAAAACCAAATTGGTTTTTCCGGTTCAATCCAATTGAACCGGGTCGATAACCGGTAAATCTAATTTAACCGAAATCAACCAATTAAATCGGTTCTTGACTAATTGAGATAACCAGTCCAATCTAATTGAACCAGTTAATCGACACAGTAGGGTAACAGAAATCCGATCGCTGATCGAAACCCTAAAATTTTATAAGTGTTTCGCGGTGTGTCGACCGACACACGATTAGTGTCGATCGACACTATGCGAAAACACCCGATCATCGTTTTAAAGCAGAAACTTAATCCGAGATTAATTCGTTCAAAACAAGATTTAGCACGCATAAATCTAATCAAATACATCATTATTCGAATTACATGCCTTTGATTCAATGGATTAAACCCTAATAAGCTCTGATACCACTGAAGGGAAGCCTAGGATCTAGGGTTTGTGAAATTGAATCTTTGATCTCGTGTTTACCTCAGAGATGGCAGCAGAATGAATGGTAATCGACATCATCAGCGACTCAGGTGCTTCGCCTCTACCAGATACACACGCACACAAAGCTGGAAAGTCGGGATGCTAGTGCCGGATCTTGGAAACACTGAGTTTAGTTGGCTCGGCTTTCTCTGCAAAAGAAAACTGAACGGCTAGGGTTCCAGGTCGACCATATAAGCTTTTATACAGACCTGGAATGACTAAACCGATCATTGGATTGATTCCAATTCGTTTAAGTCATGAAATCGAAACATCAGTTTCGAAACCCGAATTGTGTCGATCGACACACTCACTGTGTCGATCGACGCACCACTTTTAAAACTCAATATCAATGTGTATCCAATACACATCAACTTGATCATTACCATAATGATCATTCCCATATTTATGCTTCCAGTTTGCTTAGGTGTGTATAGGATCATATAATACTGGCAGTAAGTCTACAACTTACAGACTGCAAGAGGCTTCTAGCAAAACATTGCAAACAAATGTCTGATCTCAACACACAACTATCATCAGGAGTGAGTACAAGTATGATTTCAGGACACAATCCCAACACTTTGGACACATTCCATGGATGCACAGGAGGTAATAGGGGTCTCTACCACTCCCGCGACCACTTCGGAGCTACTAGCTCATCCTCAGTTTATTACTCTTCTTTTTTTTTTACTTTATGGAAGGGGAGAAGGGAACCTTATTTGGACACGTTTACAAGCTGTGTCAGAACTAACAGAGGAATCCGACTCAAAGTATACCAAGCCCTTAGATGAGAAAAGTAAGTCAAAATTAGGGGCGAAGTCACTGAAGGATCCTCTGAATACCTGAATTGATATGGGTGTCCTCAGTAGGCTGGTCTGTGTTGGGTTTTTAATAGTCATAGACTGATCTTCAAGCTCATCTCAATGGTTACTTAAGTTCCTGCAAGTGCTGTTATCTTCTAAAAAATTCATCGTTTCTTACTTAAACTATTTTGACTCGATAAAACTGACACAAAAAACACAACTGACTCTAAGAAAAGAAAAAGATTAATGTATGTACCACCTCCCCCACACTTGAAACACACTGTCCCCAGTGGTGTAAAGCTTAGAATTGGTAAAAGAAGAAAATGTTAAGGGATGTGTTGGGTTCTGTTGATTTTACCTCTCTCGCACCTGCATCGATCGTTGCGCATAAATGCGACGATCGTTGTAGGGCGATTGCGATTTTGTGTCGATCGTCACTCATGACTGTGACGATCGCTGCAATGTGATTTTCGTGAAGAGACGACCGACACACAGGACTGTGTCGATCGTTGCATTGCGATTTCGTTGGATCAGTTAGCTGTCAGTAGTTAGTCCGTGAGAAAAATCTCAAAACTCAAACCTGAAAGCTGAAAACATCGCAAACAAGCAAAATCAAAGCAACAGATGGTCTAGAATCAAACACATCATCCCAAACATAAGTACCAACAAGAAACAAAAGAGAAGTCAAGAGAAAAAGTGAAAAAGATACATAACCGATAGTCTGAAATGGGACTCTAATCTCACTCGCTCTCATCATCAATACCATCCATGGGATCAGAACTGCTCGAAATAACAGAAGTCGGAAAACGCTGGCGATGTCTAGGAACCGGATGATGGACTTGTGGCTGACTCCTGCAAGTGCAGCCACGCATCCAATCCCACATCCTCTGTAAATGACTATCAACATGCTCACGCCAGTCTCCCTCAGGCATCTCACGAACACTCATCGAAGGGGCAGGATAAGGACCAAGATCAGCAGTAGGAGCAGCAGAGGGCGCGGGCGCAGGCGCAGAGGAAGAAGAAGGCCCTGAAGAAGGCTAGCCGAGAGGATGGGCCATCGTAGGTACTCTGCGCTGACCATTCCTAGGAGGCTCGACGCTCAGAGAATCCAATGTATCAATCCTGGTCAGATCAGCATGAGGAAGCTCCACACCACGCTTTCGCTTGTGTGTGTCATAGTAGACCCATATACGTCTCTCCTTCAACCATGTAGCATTCTGCCGGTGGCTCAAATCCATGAATACCTTTCTATCACCACGCTCCCTACCCTGTAAAGGGATCCTGCAGTGTCGAAATATGGGAGTAAGCAGACTCCCTACTGTCTCAGTACTCGCTCCATCAAATGCCTTCTTCGTCAATGAGCACAAATGGTGAGCAAACACAGCTCCTAAGTTCAGATCCATAGTAGGATCTCTCAAGTCAGAACCAACAAACAACTCCCTCAACCCAATGAAAAGCACCTCCAGCTCATTCTTTCTCATCTTGTTTGCTTCAGCTTTGCACAACAGTGTGTAACCCAAGATGCGTATCACATATCGAAGAAATGGATGCCTAATAGAAATCTGCTTTGTAGTCCTCGAGTCATATGGTCCATTACCAAAATGGTCCCAAAAATACTGAGCGC
Organism: Orychophragmus violaceus; assembly: GCA_030180135.1. NCBI lineage: Eukaryota > Viridiplantae > Streptophyta > Magnoliopsida > Brassicales > Brassicaceae > Orychophragmus > Orychophragmus violaceus. Next base: position 85,546,611 of record CM058233.1, on the reverse strand, counting down.
TCGGTACATCCCACTCAAGAGACATAAAGCAACGTGTAGGCTCCACACTTAATCCATAGATATGACATATATCGAGAAGTGGAATCCGATATCTGGCTCCCAGACTCATGAAGGTAAAAATACCCTCTGAAGCTCTCCTACGGCTCGGATCGGGGTAGTAGACCCTGCAAGTAGCTAGCAACTATCTCACCAGATCAGGGTATAGCTCGTAGTACTGCATAGACATCGTCCCTAAACCAATGACCTTAACCAATGCATGCACCTGCTTATCGATAACTAGGATCCTGCAAGTCCGATAATCAGCAAATTTGGTTGGCTGAACGTCCATATCAGTCCAATCGTTGTAGAGCAGCGTATCGTAGTCATCCCAGTGCTCTGATATCGGCCTGTCAGTGAACACTGCATTCTTAACCAGATCCTTAGGCGCAGTGTCCCATACTTTGTCTGTCGGAATCTTGGCTCCCTCTTCCTTAGGCCAAGGTAATTGTATGGCCTCGCAGTCTCTCTGATACGGCTCAAGCGGTGTCGAATCGCGTGTAAACCACTCATCTAGTAGAGGAGTCTGATCTGCAGCCGATGGAGTAGCTCTGCCGCGTTTACGAGGTTGTCCGCGAGGAGGCATCTGAAATCAAAGACATAAGAACAATTTTGCAAAATCAGCACCATAAACAACAACAATCCAAGGAATATAAGCAGTCCAATCACGTTCTATGTCTGTCAAATTCGCGCAAATGACAAGTCTCATCACAAAAATAGAGTTTTCAGAAACTTTCAAAATCAAACATGAAAACTACTTAGAGACCTTCATTCCACTGCCAGATAACCTAAACCAACACCTAATCATCACGGATTCAAGTTTCAAAAGCTAAAATTCGAACTTTTTCCACCTTGGTTTTGCTTCCGAAAAATCGAGATCGAGAGAACATACCTCGGTTTCGGCTAAGATCGAGCAAGAAATGAGAGAGAAATCGGGAAAGGCAATTCGGCTAGGGTTCTTCGCGAGAGAAAAATGAGGAAGAAGAAAGAAGAAAGAAGGATTTAATCGGGACTTACCTGCACGTGACTGCATCGATCGTTGCACCAAGTGCAGCGATCGTTGCATATCGTGATTGGTCAAACCGAAATTGAACCAATCCGATTTCTGTTTTAAAGCTTGCGTACCATCGATTTCAATTTGGACCAGCTGTGTCGATCGTTGCACAGGACCGCAACGATCGTCACAGAATGACTTCATTCCTTTGTCAAATCTCCCTGCAGCGATCGTTGCAGAGGACCGCAACGATCATCACAAGGTGATTTTTCTTCGTCAAATCCACCTGCATCGATCGTCACAACAAGTGCAACGATCGACGCAGTTCTCAGACTCATAATCTGCAGTCAGAACACACCAAAAACGAAAACAAAACGTAAAATTCTAACAAAAATACCAAAAAGAGTATGTACAAACGAAACAGTGGGTTGCCTCCCACTCAACGCTCTTTTAACGTCATTAGCTTGATGGTTCAGCTGAATCAGGTAGAGGGTGCATCATCCAGAGGCAAAATCTGACCTCTTAGAATCTCGGCCTTAGCCCAATAATGCTTCACCATCTGTCCATTGACAGTGAATTCCTTACCTTCCTGGCTGATTAGAACGACAACACCATAAGGACGCACTTCCTTGATTGTGAAAGGACTAAACCACCTTGATCTCAGCTTACCTGGAAACAATTGCAAACGAGAGTTATACAAAAGTACCTGATTATTAGGCTCAAATTGTCTATAGACAATCTTCTTGTCATGATAAGCCTTAGTCCTCTCTTTATACAGCTTTGAGTTCTCATAAGCATAATGCCTAATCTCATCCAACTCATTAAGCTGTACCAATCTCCTCTCTGCAGCAGACTTAAGATCGAAATTCATCTGCTTCACAGCCCATGCTGCTTTGTGCTCAAGCTCTACTGGCAGATGGTATGATTTTCCATACAGCAGATGAAACGGGGTAGTCCCAAGTGGCGTCTTGAACGAAGTCCGATAAGCCCATAATGCATCATCGAGCTTTGCAGCCCAATCCTTCCTTGTCTTCTTAACTGTCTTCTCCAAGATCTCCTTGATCTGTCTGTTAGAGACCTCGACTTGCCCATTAGTCTGAGGATGACAAGGAGTAGCAACTCGGTGATGAACTTCATGCTTCTGTAGCAGCTTCTCGAAGACCTTATTAATGAAATGAGATCCTCCATCACTAATCACAATCCGAGATACTACAAATCTAGGGAATATGATGGTCTTAAACAGCTTAATAACCACCGAAGAGTCATTGGTTGGACTAGATATTGCTTCCACCTACTTAGACACATAGTCCACAACAACCAAAATGAACTTATTCCCATAGGATGAGGGAAAAGGACCCATGAAATCTATGCCCCAGCAATCGAAAACCTCAACCTCAAGAATGAATTCTGAGGCATCTCATGCTTCTTGCTGATTTTCCCTCTCCTCTAACAGGCATCACGCTGAGAGACAAAAGAATGAGCGCCTCTAAACATCCTAGGCCACCAGAAACCTGCTTACAGAATCTTAGACACAGTCTTAAAAGTAGCAAATGTCCAGCATAATCTGATCCATGGCAGTGAAACAGAACATCTGGAACCTCTGATTCTGCAATGCATCTCCGGTAAAGTCCATCAGAACAGTGCTTATACAGATAAGGCTCATCCCAGTAGTATCGTCTAAGCTCTCAGAAGAACTTCTTCTTAGCATACCCCCTCAACTCATTTGGTTCAGTCTCTGCAGCCAGGTAATTAGCAATATCTACAAACCAGGGTTGATTGGTCGTCGCAACAGCACAAACGTCGAAGTTATAGTGTCCAATTTGAATCTGTAAAGATTCTGGGGTCGTAGGCGCATTGCAACGATGGCTGCACAGGTCCACATCGATCGTTGCTCTCTCGACACCTGCATCGATCCTCACAGAGGTTGCATCGATCGACGCAGTGTGCTTAATCTAACAGTTCTGCATCTTCCTGTCCAAATCCGTCCGAAATACTGTCTCAATCAAATTATTGACGTTTTCCTCAGGGAAGAATTCATCAATAGGGACGTCTTCTTCAACTCTAATCCGTGACAGATGGTCAGGAACTCCATTTTCAATTCCCTTCTTGTCCTTCACCTCAATGTCAAACTCTTGAAGCAAAAGAATCCATCTCAACAATCTCGGTTTAGCATCCTTCTTCTGCATCAGATACTTCAGGGCTGAATGATCAGTGTGTACAATCACCTTAGAACCAACAAGATAGGGTCGAAACTTCTCAAAAGCAAAGACAACTGCCAACAACTCCTTCTCTGTAGTGGCATAGTTCCTTTGCGAATCATCTAGTGTTCTGCTGGCATAGTAAATGGCATGAAGCTTTCTGTCCTTCTTCTGCCCCAGAACAGCTCCTACAACATAATCGCTCGCGTCACACATTACCTCAAAAGGTAAATCCCAATATGGTGGCTGTACTATAGGAGCACTCACTAATGCTTTCTTGATCTGTTCAAATGTAGTTTGACATTCTGCAGTGAACTCAAATTTGGCATCCTTACACAGCAAAGCAGTTAGTGGTCTAGTAATCTTACTGAAATCATTGATGAACCTTCTATAGAAACCAGCATGTCCAAGAAAGCTCCTCACAGACTTCACAGAATCAGGTGCCTGAAGGCTGGTCATAACCTCAATCTTAGCGCAGTCTACTTTAATCCCTGCTTCAGACACTCTATGTCCAAGAACAATGCCATCTCTGACCATGAAATGACACTTCTCCCAATTAAGAACCAAGTTCTTCTCTTCACATCTAGCTAGCACTTTGCACAGATTGTCCAAGTACTCACGATAAGATGACCCGTAAACGGAAAAGTCATCCATAAACATCTCCATAAAGTTCTCAATCATATCAGTAAATATGGACATCGTGCATCTCTGGAAGGTGGTTGGTGCATTACAAAGTCCAAAAGGCATCATGCGGTATGAAAATGTGCCATATGGACAAGTAAAAGTAGTCTTTCCCTGATCCTCTGGATGGATGGGAATCTGAAAGAAGCCTGAATATCCATCGAAGAAGCAATAGTAAGGCTGATTTGCTAACCTCTCCAGCATCTGATCGATAAAAGGCAAAGGGAAATGATCCTTCCTGGTCGCAGCATTGAGCTTCCTGTAATCTATGCACATCCGATGTCCAGTCACAGTCCTTGTAGGAATCAGCTCGTTCTTCTCATTCTTCACTACTGTAACTCCATCCTTCTTAGGCACTACATGGACTGGACTAACCCAATCGCTGTCTGAAATCGGATAGATGATCCCAGCATCTAGGAGCTTCATGATATCCTTCTTTACCACATCCTTAAGATTAGGATTCAGCCTCCTCTGGTACTCAATAGATGTCTTTGACTCGTCCTCAAGATGTATCCGATGCATGCACAGCTCCGGAGAGATACTTGAAATGTCATCAAGAGTATAGCCAAGAGCTTTGCGATGCTTGCGCAGTTTTCTTAGCAGTAATGTGAGCTCTGCGTTGTTCAAACTAGCATTAACAATCACTGGATATGTCGAATTAGGTCCAAGAAATGCGTACCTTAGCCCGGATGGGAGTTGTTTCAGCTCAATTTTTGGGGCTTTCTCTTCTGCCCAGTCACTGACGACTTGCAACGATCGTTGCACGGGTGGTGTCGATCGATGCAAAGTCGTGTCAGACATATCCAACTGCATCACTTGCTCAGTGGAATCCATTAGCCTCGCATAGCAGATTGCAGGCTCGTCTTGCAGATGTTCCAGCTCCATTATAGAGCTCAGTAAAGCTCTCTCCAGTGGATCCTCAGCATATGTCTTGTGAAAGTAATCCGCAGCCAAATCACTGACAGTATCCACATAAAAGGTCTGTCCGTCGATGGTTGGTATCTTAACCAGCTTGTCCATATCGAAGCTCATCTTTAGATCACCCACATTCAGAATTATCGTCCCCCTCTTACAGTCAATCATAGCACCAGCAGTAGCTAAGAATGGTCTACCCAAAATCAGTGGATCCCTTGGTTCTTCTCCATACTGCAGAACCACAAAGTCAGTAGGGATCACACAGCCACCAATTCTGATTGGCGCATCTTCCAGCACTCCTTCAGGAATCCTGACTGTTCTGTCAGCTAGGACTAATGAGATCCTAGTAGGCATAAAGTCAGTCATCCCAAGCCTCTCAGCAATAGAATATGGCATAAGATTAACACTCGAACCAAGATCACATAGAGACCTCTCAAATCTGTCCATGTAGATGCCACAATCAAGCACAAAACTCCCTGGATCCTTCAACTTTGCTGTTATCTTTCCTTGAATCACAGCACTACAAACCTCTGTGATCATCATTACACTCTCCTCATCAGTCCAGTTACCAGCAAGTAAGTCCTTAAGACATCTTCTTATCACAGGAGTAGTTTGCATAGAATCAACCAAAGGCACTTCAATCAACACCTTTTTAATGATCTCTTTGCATTTGGCCAGCTGCCTATCGTTCATAGTCTTTCTGAGGTCCTTAGGAAAGGGAACCTTAGGCTTATAGATCCTTTCATCAGCCTTTTTCAGTGTTTCTGCATTTGAGTTCTCGGGTATCGCTTTGCGTCGATCGTTGCTAGTGTTGCATCGATCGTTGCTAGGCGATTCTTTCACGACCTCTGCGTCGAGCTTAAGTTCAGAATCCTCGTTCACGATCTGTGTCGATCGTTGCATTGGTGAATCGGTCGATGCAGTGCAAAACTGACGGATCCCATCTTCCATCTCTTCAATTTCGACGATTTCCTCCAAACTCAACGGCTTCTTCTAACCAGAAACAAGCTCCTTACCACTTCTCAACGTCACTGCATTGCACTGGTACTTAGGATTAGCATCAGTCCGTCCCGGAAGAGATCCATCTGGTCGCTTAGCAGTCCCAGCAGTCTGTGCAACCTGAACATCCAGCTTCTTCACATGTGTGCTCAAAGCATCAATCTTACCATTCAGATCTAAGTACAAGGCATCTATTTTCCCATTGAAATCCATTGTACTCTTCTGCTGCCCTTCCAAAAGCTGTTCCAGCATTCCCATCATCTTATCATTCTGCTCATTCTGAGGAGGAACAGATTGATAGGAAGATGATCCATAATTCCTTGTGAAACTGTTAGTGCTGTTTCCAAGGCTGCTAGTAGTCTGATAGGGCTTCTGAAACTGAGGCTTATAAGCAAAATTAGAGAAGTTTTGATTACCTGTGAAGGCACTTCTCTGTCCTACTCCATTGTAGCCACCTCTACCTTGTTGATTTCCAAATTTGTTCCCCTGAAAACCAGTCCCACCAACATTGTTCACATCCTCTTCTTCGCAGGCAGCTTCAGGCTCATATACTTCAACATCCTGAGCAAAGTGAACACTTTTCTTGAGAAGTGTATGAACAGAATCAATCTTCTTGTTCATTTCAGCCATCTGGGAATTATCCATCTTACCACAAGACTTCATCCTCTCCATATCAGCATTCTTGACACTATTGCTAGTGACCAAGTTCTCAATAAGCTCATTGGCTTCTTCTGGAGACTTAGTGTAGAAATTACCATTATTTGCAGCATCTAAAGCCATCTGATACTACAACAGTTGTACCTCAGAAAAGCCATGATGAGGACAATCTCTCTGGTATCTCTTAAATCTCACCAGGCTGTCTTAAAAGGCTCTGTAGGCCCTTGCTTGAAGGTCAAGAGATCCTGTCGAAGCTGATTGGACCGAGCGTCATCATAGAAATGTCGCAAAAACTTCTCCTTCACTGCATTCCAAGTAGTCAAACTCCCAGGTGGTATCTGACTTAGCCAATCAGCAACTTCTCCTACAAGAGAGTGAGGAAAAAGCTTGGAGTGCAGATAATCGTAATTCACCCCATTGTGCTTCATTCCAGTCACTATAGAGTCGAAATGCTCGATGTGGTCCATGGGGTGCTCATGTGGAAGTCCGCTGAAAACTCGTTGTCCCACAAGTGTGTAGTACGAGGTCTTCAGCTCGAAGTCATTGCGCGGAAACGCAGGAGGAACAATCGTTGATCTATTAGCGTAGAACTCATCTGGGCGATTGTAATCCGCTAGTGTCCTCCTAACGGGTTGAGCCGGTGCTCTAGGTGGATTCTCTGGTTGTGGATTTCCTTGTCCACCTTCTGCTCCTCCACCTTGAGCTCCATGCTCATGCTGAACAACCTGCTGCTCAATCACATTACCATCAGCATCCAACATCTGTCCTTGAGCATTGCGTGGATTGTTCTGCGGGTCTCTCAGAACACCTTCAGCATCCATAATCAGAACCAATGGCTCAGGAATTGCGTTGGCCATCTTCACTGGTTTCTGAGCTTTCTTGTTCGTTCTCTCTAACCTTGCAAGTTCTTCAAGTCTGAGATTCACAAGATTCTTGTCCGGATTACTTCTGGTTGTGCGATTATGCATAAACTGTCGGCAATCGTCAAGCAACGATCGATGCAAAGTTATGCAACGATCGATTCAGTTCGGGAATCGCCTTGTGTCGATCACTGCAAAGGGTGCGTCGATCGATGCAAATGCGTAAGACCTGAAACACGCAAAGCCAAAAAGAAAACAGAAAATTAGTAATCAAAAACAAAAACGAAAACCTAGTCTAAACCCTAGATTCAAATCTATCGAAGACTCAAAAGAGTCCCCGACAACGGCGAAAAAAACTTGATATGCTCAGATTTTAATTCCCTAAGTAAACACTGCAAGTGCACATGATAAATGTAGTATCTAGGGGTCGAGCACAGAGACTCAAGAAATCTTGCGATAGACTATAGAAGTTTAGATTAAGCTAGGCAATGCAAATCAGAAATAATTAAAACTAGGCAGAAAGTAAATCAGTAGCAAGTCGGTTTTGTAAGCAAGTACTAAAAGCGTCAAGTCCAGGGAGTTCTCAGGAAATCAGACAAGCATATCAAATATCAGTCAGGATCAAATTAAGTTCGGTTCTAGAACTCAAACAAAAGATAGAACTAACCAACTTTCATTGCGAGAATTCACTAAGTTCAATTAGCAGAAATCCAAATTTCTTTGCAATTCCTAACAGATTAAACTAGCCTTAAGTGCAAGTTTGATTTGTTCATAATTCAATTAAACCAAATTTATTTGCAGATAATTAAATTGCTCAACATAAATAGATCAGATTCTAAATCACACTTTCGTGTCAATTTATAAACCTAAAGTCTAGATTCTAAGTGATCAGATTAGAAACTAGTATTAAGCACAATTCAGATTGAAGAACAAATAAGATATGAATCCTTAACTGATAAATTAATCTAGCAAGTCACGAAATCCATAATGAGAATCCCTAAACCTAACTATGAATCTACTCAGACATGATCAATGAAAGACAAATCAATGAATAAGTACATTGCATTTAATAAAAGAGTAGAGAAATAAAGAGGTTCAAAATCTTCTCTCTGTAGTACAAGAACGATCAGCCTCAAGGTCTCTCTCTCTCAAAAGCTAATAGTATGAAAGCGTAGGTAAAACAAAACACCAAAAACCTAATTATAAAGACCTAATCACGTCTTGGGGTCTTTTCGCAAATACTGAAATTTTCTGGGGCAAAACTGCAAATCTCCAAAGTCTTCATTAATGTGCTGGCGGTGGGCTGCAACGGTCGACGCTAAGGGTGCAACGATCGTTGCAGATGTCGATCAGACTTGGTGAATTTAGCTCTCTCGGCTTAAGCTCCTGATTTTGCCCAAAATGCTCCAAACGTGCATGTAGCTAATAAACACCTGTAAATGACTCGATAAACACTACAAATGACTCTAAAACACACTTATATCATGGCTTCAAACAGGTAAAAACCATGATATATCACCTATAAATCCTGACGAGTTTTCGACATGCAACTTGACACATGGAACATATCAAACTAACTTAATCAAGGAAGCTTCTCTAATTATATGGGATGAAGCACCTATGATGAGTAAGCATTGTTTTGAATCACTATATAGAAGTTTGAATGATATAATTGGGAATAAAGGCGACAAGCCTTTTGGTGGAAAGGTTGTGGTGCTTGGAGGTGATTTTAGACTGGTACTTCCTGTTACTCATGGCGCTTGTAGGGCTGAAATTGTCTTGGCTGCAATAAATTCATCGTATCTTTGGGAACATTGTAAGGTTCTTAAACTTACGAAGAACATGCGTTTATGTTCTAATAATCTTACCGCTGAAGAGGCAATTGAACTTGAAGAATTCTCGAATTGGATATTAGCTGTTGGCGATGAAAAAATTGCAGAACCTAATGATGGTGAGGCTCTAATCGATATCCCAGAAGAGTTTCTAATTACAAATTCAGATGATCCAATTGAAGCTATAAGCAAGTAAATATATGGAGAATCTGGTTTGCTTCAAGCAGCTAAGGAACGAAAAAAATTTCAAGAAAGAGCTATACTATGTCCAACAAACGAGGATGTCAATATGATTAATGAACATATGTTAGATAAGCTCGATGGTAAGTTAAAAATTATTTCTTAAACTTATGCGAAATTATTTTTAAACATATAGTAACGTTTCTTTGAATTTCAGGTGAGGAACGGATTTACTTAAGTTCAGATTGTATAAACCCGTCTGATAAAAGCTCAGCAAACAATGTAGCACTTAGTTTTGATTTTCTAAATAGTATTAAGGTTTCTGGGCTACCAAACCGTAGTATAAGGTTGAAGATTGACTGTCATGTGATGTTGCTTCGTAATATTGATCCTACAGGTACTAATAGTTTTCTATCCCTATTATTAACTTCATATACTCTTTTAACATATTCTGCTACGTGCTTTAAACAGGGGGGTTAATGAATGAGACAAGACTTCAAATTACCCAGCTATACGATTTTATGGTGGAAGCAAGAGTTATTACTGGAGAAGGAGTTGGAGATAAAGTGTTCATCCCTAGGTTGTTGATAACACTATCAGATACAAAACTACCATTCAAAATGTGCAGGAGACAATTGCCATTGTCAGTGACTTTTGCTATAACAATCCACAAGAGTCAAGGACAATCATTATCAAAAGTTGGGTTATTTCTACCAAGACATGTGTTTTCACACGGACAACTCTATGTGGCAGTATTTAGGGTGACCTCGAAGAAGGGATTGAAAATTTTGATTGTCGACAAAGAAGGTAAACCTAAAAAAAAAATCATGAATGTTGTTTTCAAAAAGATTTTTAGTAATCTGTTATGACTATATTTTATATTTATTTTCATCTTTTGATTATAGATGAACTATTCGACAATATGTTTAATTCCTTTAGGTGTAATAGTTGTTAACAATAGTTACTGTTGGAATTTTAGAGATTTTTTTAGTTATCTTATATCTTTGAATCAATTATATAATGTTTAAAAAACAAATAAAACATAATCAAATTGCGTCCAAAACTGATTCTCAAACTAAAAAAAAAAAAAATCAAGTATAAAATAAGAACTATAATATAAACAGACAAAAATTATTTAACTATCATATATCAATACTAAATAGAGTGCCGTAACTTCTTCAGATGTTAAAAAAAAGAGTGCCGTAACTTCAATTTTTTAAAAAATGAAACACTTCTACGATGTGAACGAAAACGAATAAAACAAAATCAAATGTTTTCTAAAATTCATTCAAAAACAAACACAAAATATCTATTTTACATCTAAAATCTAAACAAATCAATAATCAGTTAACTAACACATACGAATACTAAACAACAGATATTAACATAGATCAAATGTTGTATAAAACACATTCAAAATCAAAATAAAAAAAAACAATTGCTTAATAACTAAAATTATAACAAATCAATAATTAGTTAACTACCATACCTGCTTGATGTAATCGCAGATCTACATTAGATGGTATGTGGTTTCAGGAGCCATGGAGCATAGGCAACAATCTGTGGTTATGTTCATCCCCAAGAAGCTAGGCGAGACCTCGTAGGCAAACAATTAAGGTGCGTAATCCATAAGTTAAAAGCATGCTTCGGGATTTCTCTTTTGTGCCATACTGATTTTTTCCAAGTCTGAGGCTGCACACGTGGTCTAATTACTTCCTTAGTTTTCATAGAGGAGAAAACGTTACATATTACTCCATTCACGACCTAGTGCACTTCATCACGATCCAATGAGTGACTCGGCAGTGGGATGGTAGTTAAGTGAGTGTGAAGAAGGACCTCCTTCTATAATTTTGGACCTCACATAATCTAACTTGTGTTTGTGCAGCATTCCGCGAAAGAAGCAACAAGGGAGACTCTTAACCTGCACTGACCAATTTCACCAATAACAGTAATGAGCTGACCAAGGGGGGACCATATATCATACCAGAAGCTTGTATCTCTGCCATTTCTTAGTTTTGATCTAAAAACAACAGAGCTAACTGCCGCATAAAGAGAATCGAGCGGCACGTCCATTAAGAATTGAGATGAGTCTACAATTTCCCAAAACTAGTAAATCCAAGATGATGAAACCGGTGGAACCTTGCCCAAAACAACTCAAAAGTCTTGTTTTGGTAGTGTTGATCGACATGTCGGATATGTTTCGTACCGTGTTTCGTAACTTCATCATGGCAGACCCATGATAACTTCTTTGATATTTTATGTGTCCTATTTACGTCTTCGTGCCCAAATCCCCTACGTTCACTGTCTTAACGGTAATAAGAACATAATTTTTTTACATATTGAATACCAGATTGGAAGTATCCACCCATTGATCTTTTCTGTGTCCATTTACGCATGTGAACCCAAAAATCCCCTACGTGCAGTGTCTAAGGATAGGTGTTCGGATACCCGTTCAGGTTCAGTTTGATTTTTTTTGGGTTTTCGGATTTTTGGATTTTCGGGTTTATAACTATAAACTCCGTTTGGATATTTACAATTTTCGGGTCAATTCGATTGGGTTTGGTTTTTTCGGGTTCAGTTCGGATTCATGTACCCAAAATTACCAATACTTATTTGAAAAATTGAAAAAAAAATACTCAAAAGGAATCTGAAAATACTCAAAAATAGTTTAATTACCACAAAATCCCGTCAAAAATTTATCTAGACTTCCTAAAGTATCTGAAAGTACTCAAAATAAATGTACTACCCGAAAACCCCAATAAATACTACTCAAACAATTCAAAAATACTTGAAAGTATCAGAATTACCCAAAATTAGATAAAGCTTCGGATTACTTTAGATATCCGTTCAAGTTTCAGTTTGGATCAAGTATTACCAGATACCCAAAATACATAGACTTAAACCCCATTCTAATATTTTCTAGAACCGAAATGGCTCGATATCAGTTTTTTTGGATTGATTACGGACCGGGCTTCAGGTTCAGTTAGAAACACCCAACCCTAGTTTATTCTTTTCCAAATGGGCATGCATGTGATTAGGGTAAAAGAGAAATTATTCGAGGTTATTTATTCTTAATGTCGTTCGTTTCGACAGAAGATCGAGATTGTAACAACACTTCTTTCAGGATCTCTATTCGATTTTGGGAATTTATGAATTTTGACTCATTTACAATTCCCTTTGAGAGTCGTAAGACCGGATCCATCCACAACAACCGCATCAACACCTCGTAGAAGTAGTAGCTGTAAGAAAAAACATAAGAGAGATTAGAGATTCTTTTAGTATATATATTGTTGGATATTATTTCCATTAGCCTAAGAAGAATGTTAAAGAGTGAAAAATCTAAAATAAATGAAAAGAAGAATTATATATCTAAGACATCTCAAATATGAGAGTTATGAAATATTCTAGAATTAAGATAAAAATTATCTAGATAAATTGATAAGGATTAAAGAATGCTCTACAATAGTGGATGAATGTTAATTAGGACAATGCCTATAGATCATTGTAGGATAAGTTAGCATCTAAGCCACCACTAGTATAAATAGAAGTGTTTGGTAAAATTTGTAACAATCCATATAAGAAGAAAACATATCAAGTGTTCACAAAAGCTACTATTGTAATATCATTTTCCTAATAATTTTCTTTTAAAAAAAAATCTGAGTTGTATAATTCCTATCTTAATCACATGAAAGATCATTATTGGGTAATTTTTCCAACATATGGTATCATAGTCATGTTAGCTTGTAACAACAATATCTTGTGTATCAAGATGGAGGTTACCATTACCTTCGAATGTGATATGTTCAAGCTTACAACAAAAAATAATCATACTAGAAACCGATGATGGAAGATCAATTTTATTGAAAGGATTTGCATGAACCCATCATAATGAATTACAAGCAAAGGAAAAGTATGACAAGGCATATGAGGTATTGAATAGAAAAGCAGTCAATGTAATTCATATACAAATGCTTTTGAATTGTGGATAAAACTTGAATACATAATTCAAAAAGAAAACACCTTAAAATAAGGCTCTTCTTGTTAGACGGTTGGTAAAATTGGAGGATAAAGATGGCCAAAGCATGATGGAACACTTAAATAATTTTAAGGGGCTCGTAAATAAACTAAGAAAGGTTGGCAAGAAGGTCGAAGACGAGATGCAAGCCCTTTTACTCCTTAATTATCATCCAGAGAGTTGGGAAGCTCTGTTTATCACTGTTAGCAATTCAGCACTAGAGTGAAAACTTACCATGGATACCGTCAGTGAAACCCTTATAAACAAATAAACTAGAAGGAAAGAACAAGGTTCGAGCACTCTATTCAAGAAAAATATCATAGAAAGACGACTCAGAGATAAAACATGTGGACACAACAGAAGTCGAGGTCGAGATCAGTCTCAAGGACGATCCAAGTCACATCCTAGAGTTACCTGCTACTACTGTGGCAAGGCATATCGCATAAATACAGAGTGTCGGATCTTCAAAAATATCAACAAATAGGTAACATCAATTCATACCGATTTAATCATACAATTAGGTATGGTGATAAGACCACTACCATTGTGTCAAATGAAGATAAAGATGTATATGTTGTTGGAGACTGCAGTCTACTAAAAATTGCATCTAATGACACTCCAAGGATTATCGACTATGGTTCTTCTTTTCACGTAATCCCTCATGGAAGCATCTTCGCAACTTGCCATATTGGTGACTTTGGTAATGTCCAAATGAAAAATCAAGAAAGAAACAAGATTGTGGGAGGGGGGGGGGGACGTCTTCCTTACATCAGATACACGATATAAGATAGTTCTTAAGGACGTAATACATGTTCCAGATATACAACACAATCTCATATCAACTGGATGGATGATGTTTGTCTGGAAAATAACTTCCGTGAAGGTAAGTGGAAGCTAATAAAGGAAGTTTGGCCATGGCTCGAGGAAATAAAGAAAATCATTATATGTTATACAAGCTAAGCTTTGCAAGAAAGAAGTGAGTGTCACAAGTGCTGACATAGATGTATGGCACTGAAGACTCATGCATATGAGTGAGAAAGGTTTAAATATCCCTTTTCAAATGAATTTTCTTCCTAAAATGAAAGGTATGTCTCTCGAACCATGTTCTGATTTCTTAGATGGAAAACAACATAAAGTCGCTTTCCATAGATCTTTTACACCTACGAGAAGGAAACACATCCTTAATCATGGCCATATTGATGTAGCACCATATCTGAAAATCCATTGGTGGTGCATCATATTTCATCACATTTATTTATGACCACTTAAGGAAAGTATGGGTACACCTTTTGAAATCCAAAGATCAAGTTCTTAAACTTTTTCAAGGAGTTTGTAGCTAGAGTGGAACTTAGTACATATCAAAAACTCAAGTGTGCTATATCAGATAGTGGTGGTGAGTATCGGGTCCCTTTGAGGAATTTTGCAAGACTAAAAGAATCTAGATGGATAAAACAACGCACAAGACACCACAAGTGAATGGTATTGATGAGTGAATGAAACGAACTATCAGAGAAAGAGTTGTGTATGATTTCTCAAGCCAAATTACCCGTCATTCTGGGGAGAAGCTATAATTACTGCAGTTGATATCATCATCACACCTTCAGTTCCGTTGGATGGTGAAATTTCATAAGAAGTCTTGTCGGGAAATAAGGTCTTCTACAACCATTTAAAGGTGTTTGGGTGTAGAGCATTCGTTCATATTCCTAAGGATGATCAAGCTAAGCTAGACTTTAAGACTAATGCGTGCATATATGGTTCACCAAGAGAAGAATTTGGATATCAGCTTTGGGATCTAACAAAACATAAAGGCAACTTGTTTTATTCTAGGATCATACAATTGAAAACATCCATATATCGGAGAAAGCTATATGTTAGTAGAAATATACAACCTAACCAATCACATGATGGTTCAACATAAGCCTTTAAGATCAATGATGATGATCGTGAAGAAGGTAATCCTACCTCTGATCATAATAGTGACGAGATCGAAGAAAATGAAGAGATTTTGAAGAGATTTTTTTCAGAAGAAAGGCATACACTTTGAAGAGATTTTTTCCGGTACTGAAGATGTCATGTCCGACTTCTTGTTGGATCTAGCAGTTCTTCTAGACTTAGAGATTGAACAACTTGATATTAATATGTTATTCCTTCATGGTGACCTTGAAGAAAAAAATTATATGAAACAACATGAATGATTCAAGGTCTCAGAAAAATAAACCATGGCGTGCAGATGAAAGAAGAGCCTATATGGTCTCAAGCAAGTCAAAAGACGATGGTACAAGAAGTTTGACTCCTTCATGGCGGATCATAACTTCAACAAAACCATATTTGACCATTATGTCTTCATAAATAGGTACATTAGCATCAATTTTCTCATACTTCTGTTTTATGTTGATGATTGTTGATTGTGGGATATTATCCCATCAAGATAACCGCTCTAAAGGAAGATTTGAGCAAGTGCTTTGCTATGAAATTCTTGGGTCCAACAAGATAGATTATTGGGATAAATATCACTTGTGATAGATCCAAAAACTTGTTCGTTATCCGAAAGAACTATATGTTAAAATAGTGTTGGAGAGGTTAAAAGTGCACAAATCAAGACCAGCAAGTACTCCACTTTGACATTTCAAGCTAAGTTCAAAGAAAAGTCCAACAAGTGAGAAAGAAGAGCAGGAAATGAAGACAATTCCTTATGCATCAACATAACACAGTCTAACCTAACGTATGCCATGGTGTGACAAGGCTATATATCGCCTATGCAGTTGGAGTTGTGAGTCGCTTTCTAGCCAATCCATGAAGAAAGAACATTAAATCAGTAAAATGTATCTTCCACTATCTACGAGGTATAACTAAAATGTGAATATGCTTTGTTAATGGAAAACTTGAGTTGAAGGTTGTATTGATGAAAATTGAGCAGGTGATAAAGATTTTTTAAAAAATCAACTTTATGGCACGTGATTATCTTTGCAAGGGGAGCTGTTTTGTAGCAATCAAAGCTACAAAAGTGTGTAGCCTTGTCCATCACTGAAGCAGAGTATATCACAACAACTGAATCAAGAAGATGTTCTTGATGAAGAACTTAGTGCTTGAGCTGATAATAAAACAATATAACTATATCATGCTATGTGATAACAAAGTGTTATTCACATAGAATACCAGTCAACTTTGCATTCTCACTCGTAGCATGTTGATTTTCGACATTATTGGATCCAATAATTTCTTGAAGAGAAACATCCGAGAATTTCTTGAAGAGAAACATCTCAACACACACAAACAAAAACTATTTAGACATGATGACTAACATGTTACTGATCAAGTTTGAAGATTATTTTCAAGGCGCCGACATAGTCACAGCATCGGGCAAAGTCGGGAAGAGATAAATTTATTGAATATTCCTCCACTAACCTAAGAAAAATGTTAAAAAACAAAGAAAAATCTAAAACCAAATGATAAGAACAATTCTCTATATATATCAATGATAGAGTTATAAAATATCCTAAAATTTAGATAAAAATTATCTACATAAATGGATAAGAGTGATTGTTAACATTTGTAATAATCCATACAAGAAGAAAACATATAATAGTGCTCACAAAAATTACTCTTGAAATATCAATTTCCTAATAAAAATATTTTTTTAAATCCTATTTGTTTAATTCCCATTATAATCATACGGAAATTTATTATTTGGTAATTATTACAACATATATATATTAAACTTACATCAAACACATTTCATACTATTTCTACAATAGAGGAGCATGAGAGGGTACATCCACCATTGGTCAATGTATATATTTCTGCTCATAAGTTTAAGAGTTTCTAAAATAGTAATAGCAACACTGAGATGACTAGGAAATAGAATAGAAATAGTGAGTATCCAACACTATCCATAAGTTTTAGCTAAGTTTGGACTATTTTGGAACCAAACGAATCTATGTTTTTGAACTCATAAGTTCATGAATTAGTTGACAAAAAAATTTCATGAATTGTAATTACTTAAATAATAATGAGAATGCCCTTTTCACCTTCAATCTCACTTGTTCATCAATTCCCAGTTCTTAAACACTAGAAAGGATTAAGAAGGAATGGCGAAGAAAGTAAATGCCAAATTGAATCCGTTCTGTTTTGTTAAACTTGAAGATATGAGATTTTTTGCCAAGTTTAAGACTTAATTGTTATATACTTATATGCTGGCTACAATATGTAATTCAGTGCAATGGCTGACCAATGTGACGGATATGAAAAAAGGAGGTAGAGTTCTAGATTTCTAGTAATGGAATTCTACATATACAGAGGATAAAAGTAACTCAATGTCACGAGAATGCTTGAATTTCTCTGTGCATTTGTTGAAACATGCGCAGACATTTGTATGTTCTGAAACTATGAGATAGTTATCCTCTTTCCACTACTCTCTGCTGTTCTCTTATGTTTCATATCTTTCTCTTTGCCTCTATGCTATAGTTGGCTAATAATGTTATTTTCTTTCCTTATTGCAAAGATCCGTGTCATGTTGCTTTCCACGACGAAGAATGGGGAGTTCCTGTTCATGACGACAAGTACTGGCATCCTCAACTGTTTTCCTTTGATCAGAGATGCTATTTTAATTATAAGAGCTAGTCTCTTACCACTTTATCAAACTGTGTAGGAAGCTTTTCGAGTTGTTATGTCTCTCTGGTGCACTAGCCGAACTCTCGTGGACCGACATTCTCTCCAGAAGGTAATTACTCAGGTAACCAAACCAACTTCTTAGTAAATCCCACTATCAACTTCTAATGTAAAGCCAGAAACTACGTTTTGTATGAGCTCTAATTTCAGATTTTCTTGATCTGTTACTTGTTTCAAAACAGGGAAGTTTTCATGGACTTTGATCCAGTTGCTGTTTCAGAACTGAACGGGAAAAAGGTAATCGCTGCCATTTCCTTACTATCAGAAGTCAAGCTACGGTCAATCCTCGATAACTCACGCCATGTGCGCAAGGTAATCAAAACCCTTGACGCTTCTGATCTATATCACGCAACTTGTATAATATTTCTGGCTGTTTTCATTCCAGATTATAACCGAGTATGGATCATTTAAGAAGTACATGTGGAACTTTGTGAACAATAAGCCTACACAGAGCCAGTTCAGGTATCAAAAACAAGTCCATGTGAAGACATCAAAAGCTGAGTTTATAAGCAAAGATCTTGTACGTAGAGGCTTTCGCAGCGTGAGTCCAACGGTTGTATACTCCTTCATGCAAGCAGTTGGTCTTACAAACGACCATCTCACAAGCATATCCCAATGCAAGAGGACATTGAGCTCGGACATGAATCATATCCTATGGTCCTTGTCCAAATCCCAATGCACAACGAGAAAGAGGTATATGCATTTTATATTTTACATTTTCTTGGACCGACATATTATAAGATTAATCTCCAAACTATATGTTAACAATAAATATAAAGATGTGAGAGTCCTAACACTCCCGACGTGTTCTTAACCCGCAGGTTCTTCAATTATCTATAGGTGCTGTGTGTAGACTAATATGGCCATTGGACCGCTTAATTGTTCAAGTTTTAGATGATTCCACTGATGAAACCATCAAGGTCTCTCTTGCTAACCTAGTTTCTTACTTTATTTGGACACATATGTGTATTTCTTAAGAAAATTAATGTGAAGGGGATTGAAACTTACGCAGGAGCTGGTGAACACGGAATGTAGAAAATGGGAAAGCAAAGGCGTGAACGTTAAGTGTGAGAGGAGAGACAATAGAAATGGCTACAAAGCCGGTTAGGGGTTGAAATATTACTTGTTCTGGCTTTGATTGGGTCTTGTATAATGAATTCATGATTTTGAGTTTATGGTATATTTAGGGGTTAGGGGTTGAAATATTATTTGCCTTCTTTCTTGTCAAGAAATATTATTTAGTTTGTCACTTTTGTCTTATCTTTGATGTATGTATTGTTGGTGTAAAACATATTTTGGGTTTTAATTAAATCATCTTCTAAACCAAATTTTAAATATAAATATTTTAGCTGGCTATATATATATTTTAAAATACAATAAAATTATTCTAAGAACATAAAATTGAAAAAGAAAAGTAAAATTGCAAACATATAATCAAACCCTAAGGGTCTAAACCCTACATAAAGGTATAAATGTAAAAAAAAAATACAAATATAAATCTTATTCACTAAGACTTAAACTTTTAATAATAACCTATAAAATCAAAATATAACACAAATATCATTTAAGAATATAAATATTTGATTTAGGGTTTAGGGTAATGAAGGGTAAGAGTTTAAGATTCACATTTGTAATATATTATCAAACAAGTTAAAGATTTAGAGTATTGAAGAGTAAGAATTTAAGATTTAGGGTTTAGGGTATTGAGGGTAAGACTTTAGAAATTATTAAGTCTCACAAAGTCTCCAAACCCTAAACCCTAAACTCCAAATAAATATAAAAACCTTAAATTACAAAACAAAATATAATTGCTATTATATATCTAAAACTAAGATTCCAATACCCTAAAGCCTAAACATATGTTACAATGCCTTAATCTCTACCCTAGACCTATATTCCAATACCCCAAACCCTAAACCTCAAATCCTACCAAACTTAAATCATATCATAAATTATAAGAAACAAAAGGATCACTCAAGAAAAAAAAATAAACCATTAAATATTAAATTGTGAATTCTAACTCTAATTATTGTTTAAATTTTAAGTCTTTACTCCTAAATACAAAAATTAAATCTAAACCCTAAATCCAAAAAAATTATAAAAGAATTATTATTTTTAAATCTAATATTTTTAAACACTAACCCCAAACTTAAGTCTAAAACCTAACTCATACTCCTAAACTCCAAACCCTAAATTTTAAATTTTAAACCTTGAACAAAACTAAACAAAATATAATCATCATTTATAAATTATGAAACTTAACCTTTAATTTTATACTTAAACATAAAATTAATCTAATCTACAAATCTAAAATGTCATTATGCACATAAAATAATATAATAATTATAATGTTTTTAGAGTATTTGGTATTGAGCGCCAAAACAAAAATTTTGTGAAAATTTCCCCCTTTTTTTATCCTCATTAAAGCAAAATAATTCCCTTAATAAAAAAAAAACACAGACCTTTCATTAGTATCTTTTTTCTCTCCCCCTCGTCGTCTGTAATCTCAGATTTTTCAGAACCCTAAAATTTTCTATCTGGCAGACCCGAACAATGACTCCAAATCCGGATCTGGAGGGTGATAGATCGAAAAAACAGTGGAAGAAGCGATTTCGGGGTCTCCAAACTGGATCTTAAGCATCAACTCTAGAGTGGTGACGGACCCGGCCAGCGAGAAGAAGCCTACTTCGAAGGCACGGAAAACAAAGAGCGTCAAGGAAGTGAAGGAGAAGAAGAAGCATGCTTCTGTCCAGGTAGAAGGAGAAGATGTAGAAGAATCCTCTTTCTCAAATTGAAGTCGCCGGAGCTGGCTTTGTGAACTCCGGTAGTGTTCCGTAGTTGGCTATGTGAACGGTGAGTTTTCTTGTCCTCTTAAAGGTTTACGTTTTGGTTGAATCGATTACGACAAGCTTATAGACGAATTTGGCTGCCAGAGGCTCGACGAGTCGCTGATTGATTGTGCCCAAACCTCATGTGTTCCCATTTTGGAGAAGACCACCGAGCTTCGAGCTCCATTGTTGATTATTGCAGATGATTTTACTGGTGAGGCCTTAGCAACCCTTGTCCCGAACAAAATACGTGGCGTTCTCAATGTTGTCACTGTGAAAACTCATGGATTTGGATATAGAAGAAAAGTTATGCTTCATGACATCGCAATCTTGACAGGTACAATATGCAGATACATTGCTTACATTTAATTTTTGTTTTTATTCTTTCTCCATTGTCGTTTGAGTTTCTGGTGGTGTTGCAGAATCGTTGCTATATACGACTCTATATGCAGATACATTGCTTACACTGATTCTATATACGACTCAAAGAAGCTTGCCGACAGAATCGTTAAACTTTCTGGTGGTGTTGCCGTCTTTAAAGTCGGACCAGCAACTGAAACTGAGCTCGAGGACCGTAAGCTTCGTATCCAGGACGCAAAGAACGCAACAGAAGGTATGATTCACAAGTTTTATCATTCGATTTAAAGCTACACGTTATCAGTTAAAATCTAACTTATGAGGTTTATGTTTTCAATACAACAGGCTTTGGTGGCACCAACTGCACTTATTTCTCAGAACGCTGGTGAATCTGCAACAATATATAAACCATTGTATCTTCTTTGCTAGGCTATGGGAATATATGGCTTTTTGGGCTCATTTGTATTCTCTCAAAGTCTTAGTTGGTAAGGAAACCAACACTCAAACATGGTCTTTTGGATGTCTTTAGACTCTTCCCTACTTGCTGTTTCATGTGTCCTGTTTTCTTTGTAGATGTAAAAAACCATCCAATTCTCATACATTGCAAAGCCGGAAAGGTAATAATATACATTCTTTAGTGTCTCTTTAAGAGATATTTTTACAGAACACTAATGGTTTGATGGTTTTAGTGAATCAATATGGTGAATGCAGCATAGGACAGGTTGTCTTTCTTTCATTTGCTTGTGATTACATACACTCTCCAATTGCAGGGCATACCAGGTGCATATAGTGAGACAGCAGCACTAAAAGCATATCCAAATTGTTAGACTGTGCCATATGAACAGTTTGAAACTGCGTTCCAAGTTTTGATATATCACTCATCTCAAATATATTTCATACCCACACAAAAAGTATAATGCTTTAACTATGTTTTCATATGATTGATTCTTCAGGCTGTTGAGCTTTGGTTGTTGGATACAACAGTATTACCGATCGAGACATTGCAACTATTAAGTTTATGTTTTCAATTGAACTTGTATTTATGTTTGTTGGTATACTTGAGTATGTATTTCTTCTTTGTGGATGTTTATGTTTAAGTTGTAGAAATTTGAATTGTTTGTAATTATATGTTTATAAATTCTAAATATATTTCTGCAATTCTAATTGATTTTAAAATAACAATTTAAAACCAAAATATAATTATATAATAAAATTTATAGCTTCAATTAATATTAAATATGGTAAAATATAAAAGTGTTCATAAAATATACAACAACCATAAAGATTGGTTATTATAAATAATAATACAGCAATAACAAAAATGCTAGGATAAAGTATAATATAGCCCTAAAATATTGTCACCACAATATATATTATTGCACGAATAATATGCTGCATTAATTTATAAAATGGCGATAAACCAATGCTGCTGAAAACTATATAATCACATCAAAATTAGCGCTATCATAGACATATATATGATAGCATGTCAAATTAGTGCTATCGTAGATGACTGACCTAAGATGGCAGCGGCAAACATAGCGTTTATGGAAACGCTACCATAGACATATAATAGCGTTTTCGTGGTGCTATCAATACTCATATTTCTTGTAGTGAAGGTCTAATAACACTACTCCAAAAGCATACACGTCGCTCTTTTCTATCAATTGGCCTATTCATTTCTAAAACAAACAAAACGCTATGGTAATGAGGAAGATATACTTATTATTACGTAAAAACAGCAGACGCTATTGTTTTGTTTAGATTTAGAACTGAGAGATTAATATTTCAGGGTTTTATCGTTAATAATATACTCTGGTGTAACGTAGCCAGCTGTCCCAGAAAGTTTAAGGTTCTTGTTCTTTGGTCCATTAACAACAACAAGACCAAAATCTGAAGTCTACATTTCATAATAAGATAAGAGCTTGAGAGAGAAATACACGGGAAACATTATCATTTTTAAACATGGATTTGTTACCTTAGCATTTAAATTGCAATCCAACAATATTTTGGAGGATTTCAAGTCCATGTGAATGATCGCTGGGTGGTAATGTTCATGAAAATATCTAGACTAATTTCTTTTGCAGATAAAAATCAGACATTCTTGTTTTTTTAATATGTAAAACTGAAACAATTTTTGTAAATAGTAGAATTTGCTATTTACTTATCAAGCGATTTTAGTTGAATAATATTGAAGATAAAAGAGAGAAATTGTTGAAACTCTTAACTTGGTTCAATAATGAGGAAAATGGATAGAGAGTTGATGTGATTGAATTAAAGAGGAGAAAGATAGAGAAAACTGAGCAAAAGAGAAACCAATGTTAAGCGAATGAGTTCCTCTAGAGATTATGGCACATAGGAACCATCTGTTCCAACAATAGCAAGAAAACATAGTCCATACCAATAACATTCCTTTTCAATTACCACAAACAGAAACTAAAGCTGAAAGAAAGCAAAATCATATATGCTTTCAATAATTGAATTTGATATTAACGTTCAATACTTTTTAGAACACTCAAGTAGTAATAAATTTCATATATGATCATTGGTAAGCAATATTATTGAAGATTCATCTACACTCTTATGGATCAATGATTCAAAGAACCAATTCAATAGAGATAAAAGCAATCATACACAACTAACAGACTAAGATTATGACTCCCCTTATGTATTGAACATAATCATGAAAAAGCGAACAAAAAAACTTACATTAAGAACGCGAGAAATTCCCTGCCACCGATGAAATATGAGTATCTATCGTTGCCGACCAGTAAAAAGAACAAGAAATCTTCAACTGCCACCGATGTAATATTTTTCTTCTTATGGTTTTTATTATTGTTATTGTTTTGTCCTTCTTGAGCCGCTTCTTATTTGTTACATTTGAATTCAAGATCTTTCTAAAACCAAGAAAGACAAGAAATTCTCCACTGCCACCGATCTAACATTCGTCTTTACTATGGTATTTTTTCTCAGCCTTGAGTCATTTTGCCACCAATCAAATGCTACCCCAATTCTTGAAACTTTTAACATATTCAGATATTCATCATTTTTCTTGCGTTTTATTGTTGTTTACACCTAAAAGTGATAAATATTATTTACATTAACCTATTTAAACTTGAAAAGTACAAAAATAATTTTTCTTAGATAGTCATTGTTTACGAAATATTATATCAGAATCCCAACGGTTCACGACGGCGGAGTAGTTAAGCATCACCTTGGCCACCAGGTTTAAAATCCAACCATGACGATGATGATTATGTAGAGGATTAGAACATAATTCTCATGAGTGTATTCTCTTGTTTAAACATGAGTTCAAGATGAAATGTGTTCTCATGACGAATTAAGGCATTCAAATACTTCTCAAGTCTTCAAAGAAGGTTTCCGCAAGGCCGAACAATAAGGCCTTGAAGCCCAATCGCGTTTCAAGGATAATAACTTAACAAGCACGGAAAAGACAGACTTTGTATCACTTGTTATAACCAGTTTGATATAAAGAGTGTGATTCGAGTTTAAGCTGATTAAGATACAATATTTTATTACATTTAAACATCACGGTTATTTTTTGTATAATAGCAATTCCACTTCAGAAAAAAATGTAGTACTTGAAAATTATTGCGGCCGCTTGTGATCTTACGGTTTATGATCGTCTTTCAATAATTAAGTCATTGAACAAATGCATGAACTCAGTTAGTCCTCGGATATAAAATCGAACCGAAATTATCAAACCGAAACCGAACCGAATTTTGACGAACCGAACCGAAAAAAAAATCGATTGGTAGTTTTTTTAAAAATAGAAAAAACCGAAAACCCGAAAAACCGAACCGAAGAACCGAAGTCCCTGACCTATTATTCATTATTGTAGACTTGTAGTTGTCAATCGGTTTAGATTTTTATAAAAGTTTCAATCTTCCCATATATATATGTGTCAGTTTGTGTTTGTGTGTTTGATATATATATATACACATATAGCTTTGTAATATAAAATTGAACCGAAATTATCGAACCGAACCGAACCGAAGTTTTATGAACCGAAACCGAACCGAACCGAAGAAAAAAACCGATCTGTAGATTTTTTAAAAACAAAAAAAACCGAAAAACCGAATAACCGAACCGTAACCGAACCGAAGAACCGAAGTCCCAGACCTAAACTCAGTGAACCGTTATTATCTATGCCGAAACCAAATGTGAGTTTCCCAAAGTTTTGCTTAGTTGCTTATGGGCTGCAACAAGCCTTTTTTTTAAGCAACAAGCTTTGTTGTTGGCCCATAAAAGTCAGCTTGACCTAAACCAATTATAAGATTCTCTTTTTTGTTTACCACCTACTTTTTGTTTGTTTCATATGAGGGTAGCCTGGTAGGTCGACCCTCTGAATTCTTTTTGCACATGTAGAATGTGAGCCCCTTAAGCCACCAATAAAACTGACTCAACTGCGACATTTTCCATGCTTTTTAGCAAGTGGAAGCATTAAAATATTTTTATTTGGATCTGTAAAGGGTGTACGCATTATTTCGCCGTCAAAAAAGAAACAAAAAAGAAGAAGATTTGATCTATTTGCTTGCACATGTAATTTCCTGGTAGTCAACATAAGGTCAGGTCAAAAAAGTGATGAGATCCATAATAATGAGTCGACAAAAATGCGATTAACAAATACTCAAATAGAGGCACCTTGCTTGAGCCGGCATTATTTTATGATGAAATAGAGGCACCATGCTTAACAAATGATAAAATACTATTATATAAATGAAACATTAATTAGAAGGATAAAAAGAATATTAGTGATGATATCACTATGGGCCTTCACGTGATTCTAATATTCATTTTTGCCTAGTTGGTCGTCAGCAAAGTGGTGGTGTCGTCGAATCTCGTCGGATTCTTGCATAAAGTCCGATTGTACGTAGCTTCGGTCCTAACTCAAATTCTTGTCAAATAATTGTTTGTATTTCCAAATAAATAATGTTTAGTTTGTTGGAATAACCGGTATTAAGAAAATTGTTTATGTGAAGTGCGAACTAATGATTTAAACATTTTCTTCAAAATAGATTAATTTTATTTTTCCGGCTGCCACTTAGAAAATTTGCAATGTGGCTTCTACGGATTTTTTTCTGTTTTTTTTTTTGTCAAATAAAAGCCCATCGGGCTAGAACGATGTTTACAATAAAGTTCAACCCATCCCATTTACACTTTTGATAGAAAATTAAAGTCCACTTAAAGATCCAATCTATTGATCGAAAGTGTGTCCAAAAAGGCCACGTGTGTGCATGTAAGAACACGTGAGAGAAGGGTCAGTTGCCACGTTGACGTTGAACGTTCCACGAATGCCACCACATCACCGCCAGACTTTACCGCAAACGTCGTCGATCGCTTCCAAACCAGTTCTCTTCGGTGCTAAATTGAGCAGAGCTCGTTGATGCCGCTTAAATTAGCTCCATGAACCATCAGTTCAACATCTTGATTCACTTTTGCATACGGAAGCTTCATATGGGACCATCAAAAGATCCGCCGGAAATCATCTCCGACATGTGATGAAGAAATTACTCCGACCTGCAAAATCGAAGCAAGCAACAGCCAGACAAGAGAAAACTCAGAATCGCATTCCGAGATTAGATATAAGGCTGACTGGTGGAAGAGAAGATCCACCATGAGAAACAATTTAAAAGAGAGTATCAAACAAAATTGATTCTCATGTTGGAAAGAAATCCGACAACAGCTGGAAGCCGAGATCCAACATAAAATCGGAATTATTAATCACCAGAACGGTGATAGACAAAACCAAAGAAAAGAAAACACGAGATTTACAATCAAAAGTTTGATCGGAAAACTGAAAAGAGAGGCAAGAGAAAAGTTAGAGAGAGAGAAAAAGGTTGGTGCATATTTTTTTGTCTACTCTAATAACTTTGAAACTTCTTTAGTTTTGCAGATGTTAGGTTATTTGTAATTCAGTTTGATTCCTAAGAATTTTATTTTGCAGGTTTTTATTTTTCTTAAAACAATAAAACTTAGTATTCCTATAACTTTTTGGATTATACTAAAATTGTGTTTATATTTCGTTTAATATTTTTCGGGTTTGATATAAATATCTTTTAAAGTACTAAATAATTTTATTTATGATTACAAGGAATCTTCACACAAAAATACTATGGTAAATATATAGTGGTAGAGTTGTAGAGTAAGTGACATGATTTTTATTGGCGAACGAAATACCTAGAGATCCTCTGTTTATTAAGACAATAACCCAAGAAAAGAAATCAGACGAACAAATGTTTATTCATAATAAAGAAAACGATCACATGGTATGGATAAATGGGAGAATAGTCAAGAATTGCATAAAAGATAGGAAATGGGTGTTCGAAAGGTATCACTTGAATACAGTAGTTGACGCGAGAAATCCTAAGCGGAAGGACTGCTTGAGTATTTCCTCGGTGGGAGTTTCCAAGCGTATACATATCCCCGATCCGTGTCGTGAAGAGGATACGTCAACATGAAGGGACCATCTCACTCGTGGTTCTGTGATTGTGAGCTCTGGGGGAAGTCGGCCAAAACTTGGGATTTTTACGCGTGCAGCCCCTATATTATATGCCATATTCCCTGACTTTTACCACCCATTCGCCATTTTTCTGGATTGACTCGGAATGTGGAGTTTGATGCGTAGTTTCTGGTTGATTAGCACGACGATCGAATGTGACTGGAAGTATGTGCAAAGTTATTGTGCCAAAATTACTACGGCCAAGGTGAGCTTTTCAGAGGTCGGATATCTCATTTCTTCTTTGTCCAACATTTTTCTAACGTAGAACACAAGCTTTGGTTTCTCCTTCGTCTGGTTTAACTAGGAAGGGCGGAGTCGTTAGATGTTACTTCAATTGTTTGAACGCTTCTTCGCATTTATCGTTCCATTCGAATTGCTTGTTTCCTATGAGAAATTGATAGAAGGGTAAGCACCTGTCAGTTGACCTTGAGATGAACCGATTGAGTGCGACTATTCGTCTTGTGAGTCTTTGCACTTCTCGGGAATGTTCCGAAGAGAGGATCTCTAGTATAGATGTGATCTTCTTAGGATTAAATTTGATTCATCTGTCGGTGACTATGTAACCCATAAATTTTCTCGAGGTGACCCCAAAGGCGCATTTGGCCGGATTCAATTTCATATTGTACTTGTTGAGGGTGTCGAAATAAGTTTGTAGGTCTCGGACGTGGTCCACCGCCGTTAGAGACTTAACAAGTATATCATCGATATATACCTCAATGGTGTGTCTGATCTGATCCGTAAACATCCGATTTACTAGTCGTTGATATGTCGCTCCGACATTCTTCAAACCGAAAGGCATAACTCTATAGTAGTATGTTCTTCAGTTGGTTATGAAAGCCATTTTTTCTCTATCGTCTGTATGCATCATTATCTAGTTATAGCCTGAGAACGCATACATGAGGGATATCTGTTCGTTCCCCGCAATGACCTCCACAATACAATCGATATGCGGCAGAGGAAAACTGTCTTTGGGGCAGGCTTTGTTTAGGTCGGTAAAATCCACACATACTCTCCAAGAGCCGTTCTTCATTTTCAGATCTATTGGGTTGGCTAGCCACTCGGGGTACCGAACCTCCGCGATTGCAACTGCTTATGTAGTTGGTTGACCTCGTCGTTTATTGCTCCTCTATGGGCCGAGCTTTCTTCTATTCAGCCTCATCGGTTTGATCATATGGTCTACCAATAGCTCGTGACATGCGATTCAAAGGTTTATTCTGACCATATCTTCTATGGTCCATGCAAAGTTCGGTACATTATGTTGTATAACATTTATTAGTTTGTTTCTTATTTCTTCGCTTAGTTCGGCGCCACTTCTGATGGACCGATCCGGGTGTGTTGGGTCGATGTTGACATGCTCGATAAGCTCTCGCGGGGGGGGGGGGGGGGGGGGGGTTCTTTCGCCTGGTTCTATCATGAGGCATGCCTTGTTCGAGTTTCTAAATTTATATTCAATGACAAAACACGTTCGAGATACCTTCTGGCTCCCTCTTATTGTGAACACTCTGTTAGAGGTTGGAAACTTGATGCATTGGTGGCAGGTCAAGGGAATTGCTTTCATAGCGTGCAACCACGGAGTTCCCATATCACAATGTATATGGCATGTTTGTCCACGATTGATAATTTCACAAGCTTCATGATACTGCCGACATGCACCAGTAGTTTGAGATGCCTATTGTCATTGTCGTGTCGCCATCGAATCCAGTGAGCGTCTTAACTTTGGTTTTGCGTTTCTAACCCGTGAGTTCCATTTTGCATTAGTGTTTCTTTTAATATCAAATCCACTGAGCTCCTGGTATCTATCAGTACCATATTGACCTCGCAATCGCCAATTTGTAAGTAGATTACATGCGGGTCGTTGTTTTGTTTCTCCAGGCCTTGAGAGTCGTGCTCGATAAAAGATATCTTGTCACCGTCCGACTTATCTAGAGAAGGCTGAAGGTCAGGATCCCACCTTTCAAAGCCTCGCTTTTTCTTATGTATTCTTTGATTGCTCTTACGGAGTCGTTGCAGGCGAGGAAACCTCTTGCCGGGTGTCTCATGAGCTTCTGAGGATGGGGTCGGGAACATATTTTTGCGTAACCTTGAACTTCTTCGGGAAGTCCGACACTTTTGAGGTGGCTTTCAAGGTGCGTCCAGGAAAACGGTTCTCACATTGGATGTCCCTGACCGAGCGTTCGTAGGTGGTTCAGGGGTGAGCTCACCATTCATCGTAATAGAGGGTTGGGTTTCGTTCTTGGGTATAACCGTGGTTATTGGTCTGGACCCTTTTCTTATCGGAGTTGGTCTGTTGCCCAGATGAGTGCAGTTATACTTGTTTTTTCTTTTCCCTTCCGAAAGTAGTGGCGGTCGTGTCATGTTTCTGGTTTGCCTCGTGCGTATATATGACATATCTTCTTAGAAAATTTCACAGACATCACCAATTTTTGAAGGAAAACTTCATACAAGGGTATTATAGTAAATATATAGTGGTAGAGTGAGCGACATGACTTTTAGTGGTGATCAAAGTGTTTAGGGATCCTCCGTTTAATAAGTTAGTAGCTCGATAAGGGTATCAAACGAACATGTATTTATTCATAGTAAAGAGAACGATTACACATAGTATGGATTAATGGGAGAACGGTCAAGAATTGCATAAAAGAAAGGAAAAGGGTGTGTAAAAGGTATCGCTTGAACAAAGTAACTTAGTTCGGAGCTTAAATATAATTTTTTCTTTCTAACAATACTCCCTTCTTTCTCTAGAATTGAATGCCTCTCTTTAATACATGAGTTCTGGTATTTTTAGAGTTTATCATTTATATCTTCCGGATTTGTAGCCCGGCATGGGAATGTCTGCTAGCACACATATCTCTTTTAGTTTATGATGAATATTGTTTGTTCGACGGCATTTAATGTTGAGTAGTAGATTGGTTTGTAGGTAATCATGATGTCGTTCTATTATTTGTTCCATAAACGACATCCACGTATTACTTTTCTCTCGTTTTGCGTGTGAAAACATTTTTTTTAAATAGACCTTGCGAATTACGGTAGCCTTGTAATTATTTAATTTTTTAATTTTTAGGCCGAGTTAAAATTTTAAAATATGGTGTTTATCCTTTTTTTTTGTCAACAAAATATGGTGTTATCCCACCACAAAGTCACAACAATTACAAAAATAAAATTTATTTATAAATAAACTGAAGCTGGGTTTTTTGTTTTGTTCACAAATATTTTGAATATTTTATAGAAAAGAACAAGTGTCCAGGTACATTTGCAGGAGGGTCCTCCAAATAAATCGATGTCTTTAAAAAGCCTATGCTCACTTCTTCCACTTCAAATTCAATTAGAAAAATCAAACATCTTCTCTCCCTACAAATCTCCATTAGAGAAAGCTTGAAACAGCATATTTACATTTCCCGCTCTTTTGTTTTGATTCTTCTTCAATGGCTTCTATGTCTACCGTCTTCCCTAAAACAACTCCTTTCCTATCTCAGCCTCTCACCAAATCCGTTTCTGTAACCGCAACCACCGTTTCATTTCCCTCGCATTCAAGATCTCGTAGCCTCCGCAACGGCGGAAGAACCACTCTCCGTGTACGAGCTGCGCTAATCGAGCCCGACGGCGGAAAGCTGGTGGAGCTTGTGGTGTCGGAGCCGCGACGAAGGGAGAAGAAACACGAGGCGGCGGATTTGCCGAGAGTGAAGCTGACATCGATCGACTTACAATGGATGCACGTGTTGAGTGAAGGTTGGGCAAGTCCGCTTCGAGGGTTTATGAGGGAATCTGAATTCCTCCAAACTCTTCATTTCAATTTGCTTCGTCTCGACGACGGATCTGTCGTCAATATGTCTGTACCAATCGTTCTTGCAATCGATGATGAGCAAAAAGCCCTTATCGGAGAATCTAAACGTGTCGCGCTTGTTGATTCCGATGATAATCCAATCGCTATCCTCAGCGAGTAAGTTCCATCTTCAAACTATTGCTTCCTGGTTAATCAATTGAATGGCCTCAAATTGTTCCATAGGATTGATCACTGAATAGTTTCTTTAGAGTCTGCTTTGACAAATCTGTTACTGTTTCTGTTTCATCAGCATTGAGATTTACAAACATCCCAAAGAAGAACGGATAGCTAGAACTTGGGGCACGACCGCACCTGGCTTGCCTTATGCAGAAGAGGCGATAACCAATGCTGGGAACTGGCTCATTGGTGGTGACCTTGAGGTTCTTGAACCTATCAAGTACAATGACGGGCTTGATCGTTTCAGGCTCTCGCCATTCGAACTCCGGAAAGAGTTAGAGAAACGTGGCGCAGATGCGGTCTTTGCATTCCAGCTCAGGAATCCTGTTCACAACGGACACGCACTTCTCATGACTGACACTCGCAGGAGGCTTCTTGAGATGGGTTACAAAAACCCAATCCTTCTGCTTCATCCACTTGGAGGGTTCACAAAAGCAGATGATGTTCCTCTAAGCTGGAGAATGAAACAGCACGAGAAGGTAATGCAAAGCAAGTCTCTTTTGTGTGTTATAGGTCAGTCTAGTTTTTTATAGGAAATGCTAAAACGGTTTCATGACTTTAATAGGTGTTAGAGGACGGTGTTCTTGATCCAGAGACGACTGTGGTTTCCATATTCCCATCTCCAATGCTCTATGCTGGACCAACCGAAGTACAGTGGCACGCAAAGGCTAGGATCAATGCCGGTGCTAATTTCTACATTGTGGGTAGGGATCCGGCTGGAATGGGTCACCCTGTGGAGAAACGTGATCTGTATGATGCTGATCACGGGAAGAAAGTACTAAGCATGGCTCCCGGACTCGAACGACTCAACATTCTTCCTTTCAGGGTATGTATAAAAATCGCATGCTCAACCTCGGTATCACCTCTAAAGATTTAAGCTTTTGAGTTCTGACTTTCTGGTTTACAATCGATTTTAGGTTGCTGCATACGATAAGACACAAGGCAAGATGGCTTTCTTCGATCCTTCGAGGGCTCAGGACTTCTTGTTCATTTCTGGCACAAAGGTAATTACGAGTTTCTCGGACCAAATATAATCTTAAGAATAGCGTAGTCAGTTTTTGATTAAAACTTAATTTGGTTTGGTTATATAGATGCGAGGATTGGCGAAGAACAAAGAAAGCCCACCAGATGGATTTATGTGCCCCGGAGGCTGGAAAGTGCTT
The DNA here is from genome assembly GCA_030180135.1 of Orychophragmus violaceus. Lineage (NCBI taxonomy): Eukaryota > Viridiplantae > Streptophyta > Magnoliopsida > Brassicales > Brassicaceae > Orychophragmus > Orychophragmus violaceus. The sequence goes on along the minus strand of CM058233.1, from coordinate 85,513,711 downwards.
GTTGATTACTACGACAGTTTGAGTCTAACCGGAAATACCAGACTCCCGGAAAAGGTCCCGGTTTAAGACAGATTAAACTCAATTTCTTTGTTTTGTTTTACATTTTGTTTTTTGTGTGTTATGTAAATTAGTAACATGGTAGTTTTTAAGATCAGCATTATGATCAAATAGTGTTTTTGAAAGATTTGGAAAGCTTATATGAACAATGGCCCGGAAAACAGCATATTCCACCATGAACTTGTGGTTGAAACAATTTCTCATATACAAACTATCGACCATGCCAATTTCACTAAGAACTTGATTAAATTTGAATTTAACACATAAAGTATCAAAATTCGACTAATTCCATCAAATCGTTAAACGGTGTTAATTGGCCGTAAATAGGTTATTGGATGTTTTGTGTTGGACGATTTAATGAAATCGAATTGCAATTTGGGGAAATCGCAATAAACTCGATTTAGGGTTCTTGAAGGAGAGAAATTAGAGCAGATGTAGGAGGAAATTTCAGAAAGGATATGGGTGATCGAAGGAGAGGGATTCCAACGCATTGTCGTTATGGAGAACGTGTTAGAATGTTGACATCACGAACCGTCACGAATCCGAGCAGGCTGTTTCATGCTTGTCGATATGGAGAGGAGGTGAGTTTATTATTAATTGATTTCATTTGTTTGGATTAGTACTCCTCAGCAGCCGATCGTTTTATATTGCAGAAAAACCGTTTTCATTTATTCAAATGGACGGATGAAGAAATTGAGGATGTGAAAGCCAAGATTAATGAGCTTGAAAGAGTCTAAATCGAGTTGGAGAAAGGATTACATGCCTGCGAGTCGGAAATGGAGACGCTTGCAATGGAGACATGGACTTGCGAAGCTTTTGTAGACGCTTTTGAGAGAGAGCTTAGAAGTTTTGAAAGTGAACTTAAAGAATGCAAAATGGAGCTTAGAGGCTTGAAGAATATGGTGGTGTGTATTGCCGTGATTTTCATTTTCTTTAAATTTATTGTGTAGCTGTTAGGCGAGAAGAATATGGGGGGGGTGTATTGAACTAAACATTTGGAGTGATTTGAGTTTAATTAAAATTTTAGTTGATTTTGATGGTTTTTGGTGATTTTAAGGAAATTGTTGTGATTTTATAATAAAATACTCTATAATACCACCTAAAACCGTGAGATTTTGATTTTTTTATTTTTAACTAAGAAAATCATCTAAAATTCTCTGCAGTCGTTAAAATTCCAATACTTAAAACATTTCCAATAACAGTGGATTTGATATGATTTTAACAAGTTGTTGTTTGAATAACAGAGAATTTCAAATGATTTTGAGTGATTTTACATAAATCTCATGTTTAATAACACTGGATTTGTGAAGACATTTTAAAATCCTTAGTTGAATAATGGTGAATTTTAAGAAAACTTTCAAATCACTCCAAATGTTTAGTTGAATACACCCCCCTATGGTTATTGTGGTGTGTTTGTCTGAATTGTATATTTTGTTTTGTTATTGAACTTAATTGTAATGGAAGAAGCTTTGTTGAGGTAAAATTGTGCACTCTTGAAGCATTAAAAAAACACTTGCCATTACTGAAATCAAAATACAAGCCATGTTCATAAACACAAAATACATCTCCTAATCCGCATCATCCACCAAAAAAACAACATTTAATCCATCCGCAAGCATCCCTAGTTACATCATTCATGAAAACATCACCTAATCCGTATTCGCTACTATTAAGCATTCTTTTACGTCATCCCAAAAAAGGTAAGCATCAATTCCAACATTAATCAATAACTTGGCTATCCATAACCTGACTTGGTCCAGCTTCACTATCGTCTCCCACCTTCTTATTTACTGGTGCTCTTTGAATTGCAACTCCAATGTTTTGACACTTCCTTGAGTTATATCCGCTTTCTCCACATATCCCACAATGTATTGTTCTTCTGATCCTTGAAATCCGAGTTGGAAAAGCTTCCCTTTCTTTAGTCTTCTTCTTACTTGGAGAATCATTCCTACCTTTGATTCTCTTATGTACTTTCTTCCTTCCTTTTGATGAATCTGGTTCGGTTGGTGGTGGTAGTATGATTATGTCATTATTCTGTCCCCAAAAGTTAAATCCACGAACAACATCAGTCGGGTTCTCATAGTGCTTTCTCTACCTCGATGTTAGGTAACCATCCGCGATATAATCCTTTGGCTTCCGTTTCTTATATGAAAAGAGCATGACAAGGTATTCAAGACATTTCTCACTTCCTACAATCATAAGTCCGCTCCAACATCTTCACTTTGAAAGCCATGGTCTTCTCCTTCACCTCAAATACCTCGTATCCACAAGGAAATATCTTGCAAATGTGTGTCTTCTTCTGCTTCTCTTCTACTCTTTTCATTGATTTAATACTGTATTTCCCTCTGTGCTTTTGCGCCTTAAGCATACGTGCCTCTATTCGCAACATATCCCGTCGTCTAATTGTCTCTAGCATCTCCACCAATGGCATATATCTGGCCGGGCCAATAACACTGTTAAACGACTCTAAAATGTTGTTGCTTATGTCGTCACACGTAGGACCTGGCGTGAAATAGGCAAGGCTGCAATTCTTGGGAGTCTTCATCATCATCGAATCGTAGACATCCATGTCGTAAGCCTTTACTTGATCAATCCTCTTGTTGTACTGTGGCTTGTTGTAGCTTTTGTAACTTTCCAAAACAACCCTTTCATGTCAGCCCTTTTTGGATGCTTCTTCTTCAAATTTGCGTAGATATGGCGTGCACGCATTCTATGTTCAACCCTTGGCAACAATGATGATATAGCATTCATTAAACCCTATATAATCACATTACCAACGATTAGCTAATATACCAAACCAGACCATTTGTTAAAAAAATGTAAATTAAGAGCATTTTACCTTTTGTTTGTCGGAAATAATCATGGATCATTCACCATCATCGAGATTAAGATCGTACTGCAGCTTCTCGATGAACCAGCTCCAATTTCTTCATTCTCAATGTCCACCACATCCCAAGCAAGCGGAAACATCTGGTTGTTTGCGTTTCTTCCCACTGCAACTAGCAATTGACCCTTTGTTGTACACTTAAGGAAGCTGCCATCAACACCAAATATAGGTCGACAATGAGAGCCCCACACCTTCTTCAATGCAGCAAAACAAACGTAAAATCTGAAGACAACATCTTGTTCATCTTCGTCTTGGACTGTTTCAATTCCACCGTCGAATCATTTTTAGACTCCAGAAGCTCAATTTGGTAGTCTCTCATCTTGGAAAATTGTATATCATGCTCTTCTTTAATCATTTCCAAAGCCCTTTATTTAGCCTTTATGCATTGATTTATGGTAACAATCATTTCCCAACGCGTATGAATGTTGTCCATGACTCCTTTAGCTTCATAGTCGGATCCTCTCTCAGATCATCAATAAATAGCTTCGCAATAACCTCTTGAGTTATCAATTTCGAGTAATGTGTTTTGCGGAAAGCATGATCCTTCACTTAGACCTTAACTAGCCACTTTTGAAGTGGTTCTTCATAAAAGCAGTAAATCTTCCACAAACAGACTTCTTCCCTTCTCCAGCTACACTAGCACACTTAAGCTCAGATTTGTCTTTCTCCCAGCAAACATACTTAATATTTCGTCCATGCACCAACACATAATTGAGCCTCTAAACCATCAAAAGCATGCCTTAACTTTAACTCGCCACTGCCTTTCCTATAAGTGAAATAACCTTAAACCTACTCACCATCGTCATCATCAGCTGAATCCACTGGTGTTGCATATTCATCTGTATCATCATCAACAAAGTCAGCCACATTTATTTCAACTCTTGCCTCTTCTTCAGACTGATGCTCATCTCTGTCAACATCTTCGACATTCTCATCCTCATCACTCCGATCACCACTCTCATCCTCATTACTTCCACCATGACCACTCTCAGAATCAGCTCTCTCATGCCCCTCTCTTCCACCTTTGTTTCTGGCTCAACAAATATGTCAATCGCGTTGGTCCACATTGCAGCATCACACATTTTCTTATAACTCATCCCGCCACTTGCCAACAATTCATGATCTTCGACTTCCTCAAAAGGACACTTATACCATACTCTGCCCATACAAGCTAATCGGAAGTTGACGATGAAGCTCAGAAAAAACATGGAAGGTCGACTCTCAACATATCGATAACCACCACCAAAGTAGACAAGCTTCCCGTCTACCTTGTCGAACTTCCCACCGTAGTAGCAGCCGAATGAAATCGTTTAGTCAACATCATCACTGCAAAAAAATACACCAAAACAACAAATTAAAACAAAATTACACTCATTCAGACTTTTTATCGAGCACTTGGTGTGCGATTTCTACAGACTTTATGTACCCATAAAATTCAGCAATTAAATCGATTTAGAACCACTACTCTGCCAAAACTACAACTATACAACACTATTAAATCGATTCGGCACCCATAATCGAAACGAAACTTACCCCATGTTCAAAGACAGTCAAGCAGAATACACCCTGAAGCGTCTAGAAATCGACCCAGAATCGTCGGTTAAATACAATTATCTCCTGTAATCGTCTACAAATCAACCCAGAAACGCAGCTCAATGTCGGATCGACATCTCTCTCAAATGCTCTCTCTAGTCGAAGAACCTTAATATGTTCTTCCTAGTCGATTTCCCCAATTCGATTTCATTAAATCGTCACAAAATGACGTCGTTTTGTGTTTAAAAAAATGAAAACACAAAACGACGTGGTGTTTTGTTGGACGATTAATTAAAAATAATATATTTTAAAAATTTAAACGGGATTAACGGATCTAATAATTGTATGTATGACCAATTAACGCCGTTTAGCGATTTGATGGAATTAGCCTAATTTTGATACTTTATGTGTTAAATTCAAATTTTAACCAATTTCTTGGTGAAATTGGCATGGTTCGATAGTTCGTATATGAAAACTGTTTTGACCACAAATCATAGTGGGATAAGCCGTTTTCCCGAACAATAGTGTCAAATTTTGAGATATGCCAATTAGATGCTTCAAGAACTTTGAACAAATGACACTTTTTGGACTCTATATGCAGGCTGCACCTAAACAAGATTTTCAAATTTACAATTTTTGGGTGCAATTTGATAAACCGAAAAATTGAAACAAATATTACACCAAAATCCGTAATAAGAAAACGTTTCAAAAGAGAAGAAAAAAAGAACCTCAAAACTTGCATTATTAGGGGAGCGTTCGCCCTAATTCTTTCTCCCAGGCACGTTTTCCGAGGAGCGCCGCCGACCTTCTTCTTGTGCTGCCGTTGGCTCTCCGGCGACGGTGTCTCTTGCCGTCGTCGGAGAGTGGTCCTTTTGCGTCTTAGGTGGTCTCGTTTGTCTCTTCCCTGTCGATCTCTGCTTTCCGTTATGCTTCACCGCCTCTGCCTCGTCGGAGTCCGTCCTCCTCTTCCTCCTTTGGTTGCAGGTTTTGCTGTGACGGTGGTCTCTGGCTACTCTTGTCGGGTCGCGTCTCTTCGCGAGCCGCCTATTACGCATCGGGTTCGTGGATCTGGTGTTGTAGAGTGGTCGGGTGTGCGTGGTCTAGTCTGAGCTCGGGTTTGTGGTTCCTCTGCGCTGGTCCTGTGGTGCGGTGGTCGTCGGGACTTGCGACGGTTCAGATGGTGTCTCGCGGTTGCCATAGGTGATTCGTCGGTTCTGTCCTTCCCGTCTATCACTCCCGGTTCGGTATGCTTCATTTATGTGGTCGAGGTGCGTGTGTTAGCTGGGTAGAGATCGTTAGGTTTTTAGATTTGGTTTTGTTGAGTTAGTTTCTAGTTATGGTCTTTGTGTTGCTCTTGTGGCCCTTTTGCGTAAGGGATTGGTTTGGCTCGGTTTGTCATTTGGGTTAGCTGCAGTTTCAAGTGTGCTTTCGTCAGATCATTTTAGAGTTTCAGCTTGGTGGATACGAGCTTCTTGCTAGCGGTATTGCTTAGTTTGGTGGTTTGTTCTCTGCTGTTTGGTTGTGGGTTTCTCGGGTTTTTAGGCTTCGTGTGGTGTCGTTTCCGTGCATTATGAGTGTGCTTTTCCTTCCTGTTGATGCAACGGCACAGGTCCTGCGGTTAACTTTTTATTTTCTGCCTTTGGTCTTCTACTTCTGGCAAGGGTCCTCCGGCGCAACCTTAAGGAATTGAGGCTTCGGTCTTCTCTGCATCTAGTCGTTTGGTGGCGAATGGTAAACGGTTTGGTCCTTCGTCTTTCCTGGTTTGGTCTCCATTCGGCTTGCTCGTGGCTCCTCATGGTGGAGCAATATAATGAGTGTCGATGGGTCATCCTCAATAATTTCCGGCTCCTGATGTTACGCTCCTTTTCTCTCTCGGTGTTTGGTCGTCGCTACCTCTTCGATGTCTTCTCTGCTTATTATCGATCTGACATGTGCTACTTATTAGTTGTGGCTAGCTTTATTTGTCTAGCAGGTCTATGGCTTAAGGTGTAAGTTGGCTTTGTATGTGTAATTTGTGTCTCCGGGGATTGTCTATGAATCCGTCGGCTTTTGGCTCCGGTATCGGAATGTGATAGCCGGCTTTAGACGTGTCTGTATGTGTTTGAACAATGTATCCGTTTTCAGTAATGAACGAAAAATCCTTCAGTGAAAAAAAAAAAAAGAGAAGAAAAAAAGAACCTATGATAAGGATGGAGTCTCAGTATTAATGGGCCCATTCAGCCCATAAGATATAAACATACAGAAACGAGGTCACCTGAGTATAGTGACTGACGACGACGACTAACATTGAGTTCTTCCATCTCTCTCGGCTCTCGCTCGCATAGTTGATTCTCGCTCTGTTTTCGGTTCTCGTTTCTTTTTCTGACTTCGGAATCTAAAGCAAAGGTATGCCTTCGTGTATCTACTGATTTCTTAGACATTTTTACAGTCTTGGACGATGATTTGCTAAAGATTATGTGCAGAACTTGATGGTTCTAGTACTTAGTCGTAGAATGCAAACTACAAAGCTTTGTGGGTCTTTTGTTTCTTTTAGATTGCTAACTCTTGATGGACGATTTACCCTTGGATACCTACATGCCTGCGTACTGTTTGTTTAAATGCCTGACAGAAAATTTTACAGTGAAAACTTCACAAATTATCATTCAGATTGATCTCTTCGTCTTGATGCATAATGTGAAACCGGTTTCCGATTTTCTGTTTGAGTACAGTAGAAAGGTGGAAACTTTGCTGGTGCATGCATATAACTGAATCCGATTCTTTTAAAATCGAAACTTTGATCTTATCTTAAGCAGAAATTACTGTGAGGGTAAAGGATTTAGTTATTGTAGTTGCATTGTGTTGATCTGATGTTACTGTTGATGATTGGTGAAACTTGGATGTTGCTTTCAGAGAACATATTGTCTACTTCCTTTTTCTTTCTCTCTGTTCTGCTCTTTAAATGAACCTGCTTGCTGAGAAAAAATGTTTATATTTGGTTTTGAAGGTTGAGAAATGTTTCTCAAAGTCGAGTTACCATGGAACGTGATGATTCCTGCTGAAAACATGGATGCGAAAGGTCTGATGCTGAAGAGGGCTATTCTGATACAGTTGCTGGACGCGTTTGCTTCAAAGAAAGCAACCAAGGAGCTTGGCTACTACATGGCAGTCACAACTCTGGACAAGATCGGGGAAGGCAAAATCAGGGAGCACACGGGTGAAGTGATGTTCCCGGTTGTTTTCAGTGGGATAACTTTCAAGATATTCAAAGGAGAGATACTGGAGGGTGTGGTGCACAAGGTGTTGAGGCACGGTGTCTTCCTGAGGTGTGGTCCGGTGGAGAACGTTTACATCTCCAGTGTGAAGATGCCTGATTACAAGTACGTCCCGGGAGAGAACCCGATATTCATGAATGAGAAGATGTCAAGGATTCAGCTTGAGACTAGGGTTAGATTTGTGGTGATCGCAGCGAAGTGGATGGAGGTAGAGAAGGAGTTTCATGCGTTGGCTAGCCTTGAAGGAGACTATCTTGGACCAATATCTGAAGAGTGATCTGCTTGATTTATGTTTTTGGTTTTTGGGCAATCTCTCATGTCAATAACTCGTCAGGCATTTCAATGTGCTTGATTATTTGTTTTGGTTTTACTTTTGTCGATGTAAGAGCAAATACATTAGTGTTACCCAACATGGGGTTCTTATCAATTTTTTATTAATATTTTGTTAATTATGAATAGTTAAAAACCTTTCTTTCTTTTACTCCTCCATTGGTGAATCCCAATTTGGGGTTTTAAAATTTTAAAATATATATTATCAAACAACCGCAACACTTTTTATTTGGACATTGCTCAAAAGGAGCTGAATCCTCACTCAAAAAGTTTAGATTAAGTAGGACAAGAACTATCAGACTGACAGCAACTAATTCACACAGGAAAGAAACAAAAAGCTTAGATCGAATAATGCTCGTGCTGTAAACAATAACCTGTTGAAAATCCTTCAAGGCATCCTTAAATTTTCCCATGGCAAGATATGCAGCACCACGTCTGTAATAGCCCTGTGATTCAGTATATAATCAGCAAAAAAATCAAAATTGTAAATGAGAAGAACTAAGCAGCATATCATCAATAGAGTGATACCTTAAGAGTATTTTGGATCAATTTCAATGGCCTTTGATGCATCCTGTATTGCACTGCCATATTCCTCCAGTTTTGTGTGAGAAAATGCACGGTTAGCCCAATACACAGCGTTATTGCCATTGAGTTCTATAGCTTGTGTATACAGATCAATAGCATGAGAGAATTTGTGACCTGTAAGCAACTAGGAATTTTATAAAGAGCTGCTAAGAGTTGAAATCAACATTGATTCCAAAAGATTCTGTTAATGTATTAAGCAAAAAGAACACACCTTTGTAAGCTTCGTTGGCCTGATTCTTCATCTCCTCGGCCCGTGAAACATCAGAGGTCTCATTCTTAGTCTCCATGTTATCAGAATAAACTTCTCTTACTCGAGTAGTTATACTTAACAGGGAGCTACTTCAAGAGCTTTGAAGATTGCAATCATACTCAACCTAATAAAGTTCACATTTTTATCTTATTATAATACATCAATTGACTTAAGACACATGTAACAAGATTCGTAGCAGGAAGAGAACTCATTTCACACAAAAGCATTTGCACACATCAATTAAGTTATTGAACTAAATCCAGATAAGAAGAACACGGTGCATAGCAGATGCAAGCAAATTGCTACGGAATAAAGTTGTGAACTTTTTCATATTCTGCATCGTTAGCTCAACAACGAATTGGACATCATCTACGACGAATTCATGGACATAAGAAGTCGATAAGGTCACTTACAGAAAAATTCAATGAAAGATCTATTAAAACCCAGATAAGATAAAAGCAAAAAAACAGGACAAGAACAGCAGGAAGCCAACGTTTAGGATGTGTTTTGTCGGAAAATCGTAGAAACCCAATTAATGAAGATGGCTTTAATACCTGAAAAAGGCTCAATCTTGGCGACAGCGGAAGAGGAAGAGGTTGACGAGTGTGATGACTTCAAATCCGATTGAGATTAACATATGAGGAATGAGGAAATGAAATCGAATTACATGGAACCACAAAACGTAAACTTGTGGTAGAGATCCTTAGCTGAAGAAAAGTTGGATTTGAAGTCGTGATTCCAGCGAACGCCATCGTCCCAGAATGAAATCGCCGACGAGGTCCTGAGGAGGAGGGATTTCTGCAACTGAAAAAAACGTGTAATAGAAGAAGAAGACGACTAAGAGCAAAAACACTGCTGAATGGATCGAATTCAAGTGTAGTTGAATTGAAGAAGAAGATGAGAAGAGATGATCCGATGAGAAGAAGATCGATTTCAACAGGGAAAAAAAAAGGTCATGCCACCTGTGTTAAGAAACCGTTCCTAAAAACTCTTAGATAAGGAACGGTTCTTAACATTATTAGTCTTTTTCATTTTTTTTAAATACAGATTCCATAAGAAACTGTGCCCAAATCTGCTTAAGAACCTCCAATGGACTTGGCCTAATGTATCATTCGAATAGTATTTTCCCACTCGCATTTCTGCCTCTCCATGGACTTTATGATGTGTCCGAATAACTGGTCTATTAAGTGTTGCTTATGGTTGATGGTAAATTTAAGGCTTTGATTGGTAACTTGCGGAATGGCGGAATCGCGTTTAAAAACGCCATTCCGCAAGAATTTTGCCAATCAAAAAAATTTGCGGAATAGGAAAAAAAAAGCGAAAACGCAAAGTCTGCGTTTTCGCTTAAAAAAATACAAAGAAAAACTCATTAAGTGGAAAAGTGAACTATATGTAGATTATTTGTGGAATCTTAGTATTCAGCCATTCCGCAAAACTCATCCAATCACACAAAACTTATTCTACAATTTTTTTTTCAGCAAATTTTAAATTATTTCCGCAACTTTATTTTATTTCCACCATTCCGCGATTCCATGAGTGTTACCAATCGAAGCCTAAGTTTCCTTGTAGTGTTGCTTATGGTTGATGGTGAATTATAACGATGTATATCAACAAGAGAAAGTATTAAGTCCATAGAATTTCTTAGGAAATCAGTAATAAAAGCAAATTAATAAATGAGGATCCAATTATGCAATGTTATTGAACTCAAATTACTAAATTATAATTATTATGTTTAAATCCTAGAACCTCAAATCCTTTTGCTGATCTTAAAGTCTAAACAAACATTAAATGCAAGTTCTTTCACAATTTAACTAAACCAAATTTCTTTGCGAGAAATTAAATTGTTCATTTAAATTCTTTTCTAACTAATTAATCAACCGTCGTTGGTAGAATCAATCTAACATCAATAATCTAAATAGTCAATTCATATTAAGCATTAAAAACAACCTAGATAAAGAACTAGAAGTTATGAATCCTAACTAATCGATTTAATCTAAAATTTCATGAAAGCTCTAATGAAAATCCATAAACTTAACAAGGGAACTATCTACATAATGAATAGAAAATTGAATGTTATAAAAGAGAAAGAAAAAAAAATTGTGGTTCAAAATATCTCTGTCAAAATACAAGATCAGCCCCAAAAAGCTCTCAAACTCTCAAACTCAAAGTTTGATCAGATATGCCAAACAACGGCTAATAAAACCTAAATAAAGTATATACATGATTTTGATCAAAATGTAAATAATGAAACATCTAGATAAAAACAGCAAATTTTCAAAATTTGCTTAAATTCGCGCATAGCTTGGTCAAGAACATGGTGTCTTGATGTCGATCGACACCAATACTACGTAATGGTACTCAATCTTCTTTCTCACCCAAATGTTATCCAATGCTCCAGGTTGTTCCAATATTTCCAAATAAACTCAAATCATTTAAAACTCATAAAAAACTCCAAAAAACTCGAAAAACAAATAAAAACTCGATTATGTTTGTATATCATGGTTTAAATCCATGAAAACTATCACATATCACTAGATTTTAGAAATTTGTTTGGATGTGGATCAAAATATATATCTAATACAGAAAAACAAATAAACAACAATAGTGCATTTCGTTTTTTGTAACGGTTTGTGAAACATATTCAAAGACTGAGAGAAGGAACAAAAATGCAAACTCAGTTTCAAAAATGTAATAAACAAAGTTAAAGTTTGAAACTGGATCTGAAACACTGAATAAGATACGAAAGCTTCAGTGAGTGTAACATACTGAGATGTTGCAAACACAAATTAAAGGAGTAAAATAATAATAATAATAATAATAATAATAATAATAATAATAATAATAAAGAATTTAAGCAATGTTGATCATCATGTTGAGAAATTCATGATAATTGACTTGACCATCACCATCCAGATCTGCCTCCTTTATCATTTGTTCAACTTCTTCATCGGTTAGCTTTTCCCCTAGATTTATCATTACATGACTCAACTGCAATAATAAAGTTTTGCACATTAATAAATAAATCACAACATATAGAGACTGATGGAAAATATATCATTTCTATAAAATATAATAATTACGAATTTTAATAATATATGAATATATCATTTGTAACAATTCCTATAATTTATGAGTTACATAATCTTCCTTAGCTTCATTACGATTTTCTTTGAAAAAAAAAACATATAGAGACTAATAGTAGTTTTCGTTTAGTGGTACTGGTCAAATATGATATCTTTAAAAACATCATCAACACAATTAATGTTCTTTTTGTTAAAAATATTTCTTAAACTAACTAAATTTCTCAATAGTTTGACCATAAGGTTTCGTGAAATCTGATCAATCGAGTCTAATATATCGGTTTGATTGGTAACTTTTACCCGATGCGGTTAAAAGTACACCATTTTAAAGTTTGATTGGTAGCTTTTAACGACTGCGGTTAGAGGTTTATTTCTTTATATGTTACTAATCACAAAATATTATCAAAAGCTATAATAAAAATAGTTATTCCCAGTTTTTTTTATTATAACTTTCGATAACAATTTTCACTAACAAGTTTTCTTATAGTTTTACACTATTCAACTGTTTACCACTTCCGCTAACCGCTAATATAACGGTTTCGTTTTTGTTTATCAATCAGACTCTTAGTTGTTACCAATTACAAAACAGTATCAAAAGCTACAGCAAAAATAATTGTTCTCATTTTTTTTTGTTACCGCTTTCACTAACAGTTTTCATTAATAGCTTTCAGTTTACATTTTTACACTATTCAACCGCTTACCACTTTCACTAATTGTTGATATACCCGTTTTGCTTATGTTCACCAATCGGACCTATTTATTGAGTTTGATTGGTAACCTCTAACCGTTGCATTTATATGTATACCGTTTTAGTTCTACCCAATTATATAAACAGTATTAAAAATTACAACAAAACAGTTTTTTTCAGTTTTTTTGTTACCACTTTTACTAACAACTTTCTCTTACAGTTTTCAGTTTTTATTCATAACCGCTTATCACCTTTTTTTTTAATATAATATTATATTTAATTATAATCAAACCGATCAATAACCGGGATCAACCGGGAACAAAAACCAAGGGAAACCGGACCAAAAGAAATCAAACCGAAACTCAAAGAACCCTAGTTAACCGGATCGGGACAATCAAATCGAACATCAAATTTACGGAATTTGCCACCGCCACTCTCTAGGGCCAGACTGGCTCCGACACCACCGCCGGCGGATATGAGACGTCGAGTTTCGCGGTGCACGGCGGAGCCTTCCAGCACGGCGAAGGGATCCGACCCTTGCCGACCTTCCAGCGCCACCGGCCCATACTCCTCTCTCTTTCTCCCGGCAGGCGGGCCTTCACCAGAATCCCTCGGTCTCACCCGGTAGAGCTGCTCCCGGCGAGCTCCCGCTGGCGATTCTTCTTCCGCAACCGGCGAACGACGACTGCCTATCTTCTCCGACCTTCTCAAACTTCTCGCCTCCTACCAAGCAAACTTCTCCGGGAAGACCGACATGCAACACGGCACCTCACCGCCCGTCTTCACCGCAGCCGCTACGTTGTGGCCAACACCGCCGCGGCGCCTGTTTAGCGCGTCTCGCAACCCTCCATCTTCTCACCGACAAGCACAAATCCCAGATCTCGTCGATCCTCTCTCCTTGCGCTCGTCCTTCCACCGCACGTCCTCTAGCGATTTCTAGATTCACGACTTACCCGGGGATAAAGGCTCGAGCAAGGATCTTTAACCGCGCCGCCGTGAGAGAAGAACCACACCTCGCGAGAACGAAAGCGAGAAGCTTGAGGAACTCCAGTGACCCCAAGCCTCCCCGATTGTTAGATGAAGCTCTTATAAACTGAGAGGAGGCTTCTCACGGCATCGCCGAAGGACGACGACCGCCGGAGAAGCCTCGGAGAACCAAAACGAAAGAAAAACGACGATGCGAAAACGAGAGAGAATAGATCGGGCGCGTATATACCACGCGCACGATCTCACCTTTTTTAATAGAATATATTCGTTCTGTTTTTATTTACCAATAGGATCCTTTATCTTATTAAACCTTATTGATGTCGCTTAACTAGAACAAGACATATGTATAAAATATTCGAAACAAATAACTGCATGAAGTCAAGGAGGCATGAGCAACACTGCCAGTTGGTTTTAAATCATCTCATTCCTATAATGTTTCTTTTAGAAAAAAACATAATAACTGCATGAAGTCGAACTTATTTGTTGGTATTTTAAAAATTAAATTGTGACCTTCTTATAGAGAGGTGTGTTTTAAGAAGAAAAAAACTCGAATTTTATATAGTAGGCATGACTCCTGTCAAATGCACTATAATGCTTCTACTTAGAAGTATGCTATTTAAATTGAATAAACTACGAGAAATAGCTTAAAATAGTACAAAAATATAATTTGTCATAAATATAGCACAATTTTTTTTTTTGACATTTTTAATATTATTTTGATTACAAAAACTTTTATACTATTATATAAATTAAAATTTAGAATTTATTATTTAAAATTTATTATTTAAAGTTAAGATTTATTATTTAGGATTTGGGGTTTAGTATTTATGGTTTAGGGTTTAGTATTTAAGAGTTTAGAGTTAGAGTTAATTTTGTCTTATCATTTTAATAAATATTATTTTGTGATTTTTTATTTTTATTGTTATATTTGTGACAATGCATGTTTTGTGCTATTTTTGTGATTTACCCATAAATTATTACTAATAAATTTGTATATATATATTTAATGGTGCATGCAAAAATGTGCAAATATATAAAAGGTTCTACGCATTAATGTAACTTGTGTGGATGTGAACAAATGTATACATATTTAATTAAACTAGGTGAAACATGTGCTCTCTCTCTTGTCCAACAAACCAATCGAATCAAACACATTATACTCTATATGTAACTATTTTCCATTAATTGTTGTTTTCCCCTCGTTCTTCTGAAAAGATTCACAATGCCAGCTAGCTCTAAGCCTCCACGATGTAAATAGACTTCTGAAACTATAAAATCAAATAAATATATAGCTACTCTTGTCATTGTTTCTTAATATTTTTGAGTATGTTTTAGCTGGATTTATCATATATTTAATGCAGAATTAATTGATGGCTCAACCATAGTCTCATACTTATGATGCTTAGCCTGGAATTGACAACTTGAAGCTAAAGAGCATGTACCACTTCAGCAGAGAAAACATTTATGAAAATATTGGTTCATGTACCGTAATCAAGCTCGTGAAAAACCCAATTTAGATAAGGATTTAGTAGACAGAAAATCTATATATTTATGTTTCTAATCATTTATAACAAAGAAAAACACAGTTAAACCGTACATGCTATTATTGGAGAACGTTGTACAAAACGCAATCCGGTGCATCTAACTAATTTTGTTTTATTGTATGTATAATCGTTTGTATAATAAACCTAACACAAATATATATATGTATATATATATATATAAATAATTAAAGACGGCTTCAAGTTTTAAAATTAAAAAAGAAAAATAAGAGTCGCGGACCTCAGTGGCAGAGATAAAACCATTTTGGTCTTTGTCAAAGACTTTGAAAACTTCTTTCAGCTCCTCTTCTGCATCACTTTCCTAATAATATCACCACAACAACAAATTAAGAAATAAAATTGTTATAAAATTTATACAATGTCTCTGTTTAGAATATGAACACAGAGATTCTTCTCAAACCGATCAGAGTGTTAGTAGAGAACAAGTAAAAGCATAGAAAGGTGAGAAAAGACTTGTTGAAATAAGAAAACTGAATATTTCAAATATAAGAAACTAGTAGACAACTAGACATAAGCATAATGAATGAGACGGCTCCATTTTCACAAAGAATCAGAAATGATATAATAAAAAAATCATTCACTTGATGAATCTAATTGCTAATTAGTAGAATATTTCGTGTTAAGATTAATTAAGCATGGACGTAATTAATATATAGAGAGATCAAGAGAAAGGAACCTGAAGTTTCTTGGCCATGAGGTTGAGAAACTCAGAATATTCAATGGTGCCATTGCTATCAGAGTCGATCTCAGTGATGATATCTTGAAGTTCTTCTTCTGTCGGATTCTGATCTAAGGAACGAATCACTGTTGCAAGCTCTTCCACTGTTATACAACCTATTATTGGATTATATTCCAAAACAACGATGTAGAAGATGTCAAAACACATATCAGTTTTCTTAATTATATTTATATAATCATCTAGTGAAAGAAAGAGAGAACCGTCGCCATCTTTGTCAACGAGACAAAAGCCCTCTTTGAACTCAATGATCTGATCTTTTGTCAGTGCTGTCTCTTCCATTGTTTTCTGGGGGAGAGAGAGAGAGAGAGAGAGAGAGAGAGAGAGAGAGAGAGAGAGAGAGAGAGAGAGAGAGAGAGAGAGAGAGAGAGAGAGAGAGAGAGAGAGAGAGAGAGAGAGAGAGAGAGAGAGAGAGAGAGAGAGAGAGAGAGGTTTGATGAATCTTTGATTTGTGGTCTATTTACGTTACAAGAACTTACTACTTTGAACTCATGTACTTTTTTCAACTATTATAAGAGAATGTGGCTTGGAGGGTTTGCAGGGGTTCTTAGCTCTAGTTCATAGGTAGAAATATTAAAAAAATTATTAAACTTAAGAACCTTTTTCCTAAGAAATTCTTATTTAAGAGTCTTTAGAGCATATACAATGGTGAATTCCTTAAGGGGTTCTTAAAAAAATTTTTTTTTTTTTTTTTTTTGGGAACCGTAAAAAAAAAAAAAAAAAATTCGAAAAAAAAAAGAACGAATGGGATTCTGACACGTGGCATGAACAGTGTAAGGATCGGTTCTTAAATAAGGATTTTAAGAGACAGTTTCTTAACTATTCATGTGGGTCCCACGTAGGACCCACAATAAATTAATAATATTTCCTAAGGACTCCACCCTAAGAACCTCCCATTGTATATGGTCTTAAGAGCTGGGTTCGTCACTATTTACGCGATGTGGCGAACCTTGGTTGGTTTTTTTTTTTGCTTTTTGATTTTTTTTCTTCCACCTACCAAAAAAAAAAAATAATAATAAAAAATATTTAAGAATCCCCAAAAAAAAGGTTCACTAATGTACATGGTCTAAGCCCTTTAATTAATTCTCAAATTATTTAAGTCAGTTGTACAGAAAAAATGTTATAAAGAGATTGACCCTATTATTTATTCATATTTGTTTTCTAGAACTCTTAAACTGGAAATTTTAATTCTAGTCACATGACCTAGTCGCATATAATAATTATTGCTTATCTCGAGTTAACATTTAAATCACATATGGAATGGTAATTTCATAAAAAGTGTCGTTCTATAAATCTCACATATTAAGAAAAATATATAAATCTCTACTATGCTCCTAATTAATACACTATATAACTTTTTCTAATTAATAAGACATAAAAATAGGGATAAAATTGGGATTTAATTTTAAAATTTGCATTGGAAATACAAAAAGACACTCTTTGTGAAACAAAAATAAAGTCCTAGAACGACACTCTTTGTGAACCGGAGGGAATATTATATTAAAATAGAAGTACAATATAGAATTAACCTTATCCCTACGTTATTTACAGTATATGCCATCGAATTTTAAATTTTCATTAAAGATAAAATTGTCAATATCTTTTTACCACTAACTAATTCATAATATTTTATAATATCTTCTATTTCCTTTTTTTCTCTCACAATCAAATCTGACAAAATTTTCGTCAATTTTTTTTTAAAATTAAATTAAACTCGTATTTATTATTCAAATATTATTATAAATTAATATTAACTAAAATTGATTTTTAAGAATTAAAAATTCATGTTTTTCGCCATTTTCAAAAAATGTAGAAACAATATTATTTAAATTTCAAAATCAAAACCAAAAAATATATATTTTTAAAAAATATATGTGCTTAGTTTTTTATTTTAAAGTAAAATAGACAATATATTACAATCTCACATAATAACTCAAATAGAAAAATTAATTGTACAATAAATAAACAAAATAATATAGTATAGTTCGGTAAAATAATTTTGATTCAAATATAAAATTTAAATCTTAGTTATAAAATCATAAATAAAACTCAATTAGCTAAAATCTAAACTTGAAATATCTAAAAACAAAAACAATGATGTTCAAATAAAAAAAACAATAAAAATAAATCAAATATTTAAGTCATAGTATTTTAAATTTTTAAATCAAAACTAAGAAGCTATGATCGTGAAGTAGAAATAGTAAATTAATTGTTGAGAAGGTAGAAAATGTTTGATACTTGATGAAAGAAGCTATGATCGTGAAGAACTGTTGGCCAATCATGAGAAAGATATTCTAAAGTTGACAGATGAACAAAGGAAAATATACGAAGAGATAATTGATGTTGTGGTAAATGACAGAGGCGGTCTGTTTTCCGTTTATGGATTTGGTGGCACTGGAAAAACATTTATTTGGAAGTGCTTTCAGCTGCAATTAGATGTAAAAGATATTAATCTTAATGTTGCCTCTAACGGAATTGCTTCATTGTTGCGAAAAGGTGGAAGAACTGCTCATTCAAGGTTTTGAATACCTATTAATCATGACGAGTTTTCCATATGCAACTTGACACATGGAACAGATCAAACTCATTTAATCAAGGAAGCTTCTCTAATTATATGGGATAAAGCACCTATGATGAGCAAGCATTGTTTTGAATCACTAGATAGAAGTCTGAATGATATAGTTGGGTATAAAGGCGACAAGCCTTTTGGAGTAAAGGTTGTGGTGCTTGGAGGTGATTTTAGACAGGTACTTCCTGTTATTAATGACGCTTGTAGGGCTGAAATTGTCTTGGCTGCACTAAATTCATAATATATTTGAGAACATTGTAAGGTTCTTAAACTTACGAAGAATATGCGATTATGTTCTAATAATCTTACCGCTGAGGAACCAATTGAACTTGAAGAATTATCGCTGTTGGCGATGGAAAAATTGCAGAACCTAATGATGGTGAAGCTCTAATCGATATCCCAGAAGAGTTTCTAATTACAAATTCAGATGATCTAATTGAAGCTATAAACAAGGAAATATATGGAGAAACTGCTTTGTTTCAAGCAGCTAAGGAACCTGAGTTTTTCCAAGAAAGAGCTATACTATGTCCAACAAACGAGGATGTCAATATGATTAATGAGCATATGTTAGATAGGCTCGATGGTAAGTTCAGAATTATTTCTTAAACTTATGCGAAATTATTTTTAAATATATACTAACGTTTCTTTTAATTTCAGGTGACGAAGAGATTTACTACAGTTCAGATAGTATAGACCCGTCTGATAAAAGCTTAGTAAACGATGAAGCACTTAGTTCTGATTTTCCAAATAGTATTAAGGTTTCTGGGCTACCAAACCATAGTATAAGGTTGAAGATTGGATGTCCTGTGATGTTGCTTCGTAATATTGATCCTACAGGTACTAATAGTCTTCTAACCCTATTATGTTACTTCATATACTCTTTTAATATATTCTGTTACTTGCTTAAAACAGGGGGATTAATGAATGAGACAAGAATTCAAATTACCGAGCTATACGATTTTATGGTGGAAGCAAGAGTTATTACTGGAGAAGGAGTTGGAGATAAAGTGTTCATCCCTAGTTGTTGATAACATCATCAGATACAAAACTACCATTCAAAATGTGCAGGAGACAATTGTCATTATCAGTGGCTTTTGCTATAACAATCAACAAGAGCCAAGGACAATCATTATCAAAAGTTGGGATATTTCTACCAAGACATGTGTTTTCACCAAAATATCTACAAAAACATCCCGAAGACCTTTTCAATAAATATTAAAAAAGGAAACGAGCAGGAAGACGAAAGGAAAACAACCCTAAATCGATCTGGGAGAAACACCTTCTAACCCTTTCACCACGAATGTCAGGTCAGATTAACGCGCCGTGAGCAACCGAATTCTTCAAATCACCAGAAAAGTCTCTAAGAAGCAAGCCCTAACGCGAGTAACGATTTGTGAAACAAAAAAAGAAGCATAAGAAATTTATTACCAACGAACAAGCACAATGAATATAAAAATTACCATGATCATGATTCCATTCCTTTTTGAAGTGCCTGCTCGTATCGAACACCGCATCATTTACTCACGAAGAAATAGCGATATTTCCAATTAATGGTCTTAAATGGTGCCTCAACAATTAGCCTAATACTATGCTTGAACCTCATATTCAAAAAAAAATTCCGGCATTGCTTGATTGCTTGTAATTAAAGACACTTCCTTAAAGAGCGAACATTCATGTTGATGTTGCACTCAGCTGCTAAAACTAAAGCCCCGATCATGTTAAGAATAGCGCTCAAGCGAAGGTGGGAGATGGATATCCTTCTTGCATCGCAATAAACGAGGGAAGTCTCGAGAGAAGAAAACACAGTGACAATCCAGAAAACAAAAATCGTAAAGTCAGATCCACCCGGAAGGTACGCTCCACGGTTTTTCATGCGACCTAGGTAAGCAAAGCACAAGGCCCAGGCAGCGAGATCCATATATCTGTCACGATCTTGAGATCTAGTCCAGTGAATCCTGCATACAAATCGATGAATGACTTCCCGAATATTAACAATTTTCTTCGTCTTCACCTTAGTTTTCCTTCTACCCGACCTACCACTGGAGGCAGTGACCCTCTGCCCAAAACATCATCTGCTTCCTAAAGCTTAATTGTCTCGACATCATCGTCTCCATGATCCTCCTCGTTGATAGTGTTCAGTTTCTCATCTCAGATAGAGGGAACCTCGATTAAGGGTCAGAAATTAAGAGGCTCGACCAACAAAGAAATAACTCGCGCATTGGATGATGTCCGCCTGGCTTACGACCTAAGAAAGTGAGCTTCCCTACTTATCGATTTGACAAGACAGAGCTATCGCTCAACGATACAGATGCAACATGGTCGTCATTATCAGAGGATGACAAGCAGTTGAAGTCTTTCCTCATTCTTGAATACTAAAGTGACTAAAAATAGAAAATGATCGGCATAAAAAGAAACGAAGCTACAATGAGATAGAAAAGAGCATTACCATAATAAAGTGACTAAATTGAAGAAATGAGAGTCAGAAGAGGCTTTTTATAGAAGGCAAAGAGACCGTTAACGAGAAAACATTATCATTACGACTCTTCGACTTCTATGTGTGCCTTTTCGCTTTTCCAAGAGACGCAAATCAAGCATGGAGGAAACCCCAATGGTCCGACGGTGCCGAGAAAACCTGATGAGCCGACCAGATTTCCACCAGATTTAACACTCGAGGAATTCAGTGACATCATCTAAACATTGAAGATCAACGAACTGGTGGTGGCTAATTGTTAGATATGGGTTTAACAACCATCGATAAGCCTGACCCAAATCTGCTCAGTCTATTTGATCTGCTCATCCCAATATCAAAGTCTATTTATATATCACCGGCTCACACAAACATTCTGTCCATTTTTACTATAAATAGCAAATTTAATTTTTATTAATTGTCATTCATTGGGATCTGTGTACTCTAAGCTATCATTGAATAGCTACGAGTGTGAGAGTCAGAACTCGTACAGTCGATTCTTGTAGGGTTAAAATTTTAGGAAACAAAAGATTCTAAGTAAACAACGCGAAAAGAGATCCCGCGAATAGTCTTAATGATTGTTTGACAGAAAAAGAAGTACAAAAAAGTGTAAGAGCCACAAAGAATATAAGTGTTTCTGCTAGGGTTTTCAGCGTCTCTTGATCGTAGGAAGTCCCTTGTCTTTTATAATCACGGCAAGTCGGTTTGAGGAAATTCGCCCGCAAGATTTCTTGAGATCATCCGTTTTCGAATCTTCTGTTTTCTTTCGGATTTACTTTATGCTCGGATTTTCCTTTTCTTACTCAGAGTTATCTTCCTCTTTTCTTGCTCGGACTTATCTTCCCATTTTCGTATTTATCTTTCCGTAACTTAGTTTTATCTTAAGGATGGGCTGAAAAGACGATTCGAGTCCGTTAAGTATATGTCTTCTTAGTTCGACCCAAAGTCCATAGAATACGAATCTTGTGAGTATGTCCCAAGTTTGTGTTTCATATAACTTAATTGGGAATTCTGTCAACGGCTAGTAGTTTGTGTAAGTTGGTAATATGAAAATGGGTTACGGCTAATCGCTCGTTCAAAGGAAGATGTAGACGAGTGTCCGAGCAGTTGGACGTGCTCAAATTGTTAGGCTCAGAGGCAACTCTCCGACTGAACTCGCTAGCGAGTTCGCCGAAAGAGACGGCCTAAGTACTCTGATGCGATTCTTATGTCTCATAGCTGTAAATGGTCGGTTTAGCATCTGTCTGAGCAAGATATCACCGATTGTCTTAAAGCAATGCCTAATAATGATCGGTTTAAGCATGATGAGCCTAAGTATGCTCATTATAAGATAATCATGTGTAATCATGATTTTGGTTCCATGCCTTGGAAAAATGTATAATTACTCCTCCATCCTTCACTGATTTTCACACTTTCCCTTTTGAAAACTCTAAGGTAACTTCTCACTCTATTTTTCTCTTTTTTTCCCAAGTTCCTTCTTCGTTCTTGAGAATTCTTGAGCTTTTTGGTGAAGTTTAGAGCTTTCTATCTTCTACAAGTATGTCTTTCTGTTTCGCTGTGTTTTTCGATGGAGGAGTCTAGTGGTACGGCCAATCTTGTTTTATTGCTTTGATACAAATATATCACTTCCGAAGAGGGGTTCTCGAAAATTTGGCGACAGACCACGCCTTTCGTCGATCATCCATGTTCCTCGAGAGGGTTTGCAAGTGAACCAATCCGCGAGTAGAATGTCCCCTTACCTCGCAGAGATCAGTATGTGATATGCTCATAGTTTAATTGCATAGAGTAACACTGCAAGTGTACAAACAAATGTAGTATATATGGGTCGAACTTCAGAGACTCGAGAGTTCTAAAGATAGACTATAAAGCGTTGAGTTAAGCTAACCATCAAGCAATCAAAAACCAAATATAATCATTGCAGAAAGTAAATAGCAGACGAGTTTGTAATCAATACTAAAAGGCGCCAGGTTAAGGGATTTCTCAGAAAATCAAGTCATGCAGATTAATTATCAGTCAGGATCGAACTAAGCACCGTTCTAGAACTCAAACACAGATGTAAAATAAACCAACTTTCTTTGCGAGAATTTACTAAGTCTAAATCCTAAAAATCCTAATTTCTTTGCAATTTCTACAAATTAAACGAGCCTTAAGTGCATGTTTGATTTGTTCACAAATTTGCTAAACCAAATTTTTTTGCGGATATCTAATTTGCTAAACCTAAATAAATCAGATTCAAAATTACACTTTAAAAATCTAAGATCTAGATTCCAATTGATCAGGTTAGAACTAGCTTTAGGAACAATTCAGACTGAAAAACCAACAAGTTATGAATTCCTTAACTGATTAAATCAATCTAACATGCCATGAAAACCTATGAGAATCCCTAAACCTAACTATGAATCTACTCAGACATGTTGAATGAAACAAGCAACATAGATGAAATAGATTGCATTAAAATAGATAAGAGAATAGAAAAGAGGTTCAAAATCTTCTCCAAAAGCAGTACACGGTTAGGATCAGCCCCAAAGCTCTAAAACTCTCACTAGCTAAGAATATGAAAAGTGTAACCATAAAAAAAAACACAAAACCTTAATAATAAGTGTAAAACACGTCTTGGTCTTTTCTGTGAATAATAAAACTTGTGAGCCAATTCTACAAATCTTCAAAACTTCAATTAATCGCCGAGAATTGTCTGAGGGATGGCTGCGTCGACTGATGCACATGATGCGTTGGTCGATGCTCAGGTCGATCACTCACACTAATCTCTGTCATCACGGCTTCAGCTCCAAATAATACCAAAAATGTTCCAAATTCCTCCAACCGTTTGCAAACCTATAAAACACCTACAAAGAATCGAAAGACACTACAAAAGACTCAAATATATACTTATATCATGGTTTAAAACACCTAAAAACCATGATATATCAGTATTTCGTAGAAAATTGCATTTTCTTAGACAAAGCGCATTTTTCCCCGCTGCGGAATAACCCTTGATAAAAGAAGAGTTCGAGGATGTTCCGATCAGCCAGGAGGAAGCTAGGCATTATTAGGGTGATCTTTACGAGGAACATAATCCAGTTCGGAGCAAAAAAAAGAAAGTGCCACAGCAAATTCCCATTCCTTCTAGTTCGACTCTATCCATGAGGGAGTCGGTCAAGAAACTCAGGTGAAAGCTCATAATTTCCAAAGCGGTGATGTTAGAAATCCTGTCGCCTAATGAACGAGCCAATTATCCACAAGCTGGTTACTTCATTGTCTATAAATAATTCATCGAATTGTGTTTCTTGTGTTTTTTAGTCATAGGCTAATAGTTCGCTCTCTGGTGTAGTGGATTGGCTCCCGCACAACTTTCTCCCCGAGGCGTTCGGCATTTGATCGGACCGTTGGTTCGAAGCTTTGAGTGTGGTGTCGAGCTCAAAGTTCGGCATATTCGGAACATGTTAACTGTGGTTCCATTTGTAAAAAGCGATGTTGAGAATTACCTTAATCATGTGATGCATCAGACTATTATTATGTATTTCGAAGGCAAGGATTTCAAGTGGAGACATCATTTGTTTTATGTCTTGATTGACGAAGATTCGGTTGAGAAGGGTTGCGTTCCGGTTATGAAGTCGAAGGGGGACCACTTGGTAGTCGATTCAGTTGTTTGGTTTCGGGCTGTTCTTGTCTGTCGTTTGTCGAACCTTAATTTTTTCCTTTATTTTACTTCCTTGCAGCGTTAGATCCCATTCCATTGTATCCGTCGAATCTGATCAATACTATTCATAAATTGAAAGACGAAAGGATGGATTGGAGGAGGAGTTTTTCTTTCAAGAGAGTTTATCGAGTGAGACGATTGTCCCTCCCGATTTCTACACGCGAATTAGCAAGGGCTGAGAAGAGAGCAGTTGAGTATTAGAGGCGAATCGAAGAGGAACATGTGCATGCGGCCGGGCGTGATCAGATAGTGGCTCGGTAGTGGAGTGGAGCTTCTCGAGCTGGGTCCAAACGGAGAAGACCAATGCAATGGACAAGATCTGACACTTGGGGAGAACATTTTTGTTCCCCCGAATGACGTTGAAGCTACCCAAAATGTGGTTGTCCCTCAAGTTCCAAGATTCGCGGATTTTCTCAAAATTGTCGAAGGCTAAGAGAAAGAAAAGTCACTACCTCGAGGCTAAGATGATTTCCGAGCTGAGGGCACAAGATCCTCCCTTGTTTAAGACCAAGGAGGCAAAACTGAAGTTGACAAGGTCTCGTCTACAAGTGAGTGGTGTTCTTGAGTATGACAGGCTGATGGCCGAAGCTGAAGGCTATTTCGATCTTTCTCCCTTTTCGGGGGATCCTGCCGTTCCATCGCAATGGGATACATCACTTCAGGATGAAGCGGCGTCAGCCGGCGTAACCGATTCTTATGGCTTTCATGTCTGAGTGTCGAGGCTATTGATTTTACCTACCTTTTTGTTTTCGTTTTGTATTTTGTATGTTGCTGAACTCTTTCTTCGGTGTGGTTGGTCGTTCCGGTCTATGACATGGATGCTTTGTCATTTTAAATGAAAGGTTTTATTCTAAGTTTTAAGATCCATTCTCCAAGTCTAGGAAGTTCGGAAATTCATCGTTGGTCTTTTGTCATTGCCTTCGAGTTTGGGTTAAGAGAATAGTCAAGAGATGTGTTGAGTACTTAACCGATCGCATTTACAAATGTGATGGACCTGAGCAGGACATTGTGCAGAGTTGACCATTCAATCAGGTTTGGTCAGAGGCCCACACGCTGAGCATCTTTCATAGCTTGGAGATGAGCAGCTGGACTCATGTCGTTCGAGCAGTCCGAATTTGCGAGCAGACAAGCAGCCGAACAGTCATCACAAGGAGCCGAGCAGCTAGACTCGGATAGTCCGAGCATGTCTGCTTGGATCGTCTGAGCATAGTTTGTTCTCAGAAGAGTTGATCAGGCTTGCTCGTACGGTCTGAACTTGTGAGCAGCTGAGCAGATGTCACGAAGAGATCCGAGCATGATACTCGGATTGTCCGAGCAGAGTTTGTTCTCTGGAGAGTTGGTTAGGCCTGCTCAATTAGTATGAACTTTCGAGAAGCCGAGCTGTTGTCATGCCGATAGTGAAGAAGTGCCGAGGATAACTGATCGGTTGGACGGTCATATAGCGTTGCGGTCTTGTTCGGACTAATCGTTAGTATCATTAGTGCCGAGAAGTTTATATGCTAGATGTCGAGCAGATTTTGTCAGATGAAAATCTTTCAAGCAGTTTCGTATAAACTGCCTGAGTTCGTTTTGTCAATGGAAAAGCCTTCCGAGTAGTTTTGTATATTTCATACGAAGCTTGGTTTGTACAAGACGTAAAGATTATGCAGAATTAAAATTATACAAGACGTATAGTTTCCATATCTAAGCCTAATCCTAGTGCTTAGACAGTTTTGTTTAGGACCAGTGTGTGTAAGATCGTCTTACTGGGTTTTGAGTAATAATCCAAGATTGAAGGTTAGCCAGAGATACTCGTATTACAGACCCGCTTTGGTAGTGCAATTATGCTTAAGATCAGCGTGCTTAGAAACGTTTTATTGGGTTTTGAGTTGTACTCTGAGTTTGAAGGTTGGCAAGGTATACTCGACTTACAGACCTGCTTTGGTAATGAAACAATGCTTAAGACCAGTGTGTTTAGAAGAGTTATACTGGGTTTCGAGTTATACTCCGAGTTTGAAGGCTAGCAAGGTATACTCGAGTTACGCATCCTTTTCAGTAGTAAACTATAAATGAATACCAACTTGGATATACCTAGTGGATATTAGACCAATGTATACTCAATCAGAATTTGTATAATGCGCTTTTAAATTTGTGAAGATGCATAAGAACCATCATCTATATAGGATATATTGGTCATTGTCCATAAGGGACGAGGTTATGCGTCTGTTGTGGCCAACAATAGACGAGAAAGAAAATGCTGAAAAAAATATAAGTGTAATAGCCTTGATTAAAAGCAATATCGTAGTGGTATGATTGGTGAATTGGATTTCTCGCGGGAATGTCAAACAATGAGACATGCATGAGGATTGGCGAGCAATCTCCCACACGTATGGAAGGTCTCCGAGCAGGTCCAAGATCATCTTGCTAAGCAGACTTGTGGGTTGCCGAACAAATTGATTGTGTCAAAGCAGGATTTGCTTTCTGATTTATTGTTCGAACCATAGATGGTTCCAAAACAAGACTGGGTATAAAAATATGTTCGAGAACTTGTTCGTTATTGTGGTAATTTAGGAATGATTGGATCAATCAACAAATGATACCTAGGATCAGATTGCCAAAAATGAGCAATTTGAAGATGAGGAGAAGCGAGTTGATGGGTTTCTTCAACGAGACAGTAGCTTCAACTTTAGAAGGATGAATGATTATATCTAAATTCCGGTCTTCGAAAACAATACTGAATCTTGATTGATCCTAGCATCGTAAGAGATCATTCGTGAAGCAATGCTAAGGCTGACCATCAAGCTCTTTTATTGTGATGTTTAATCATCCCCAACTTGTGCACGGAATAAGAGAACCGCTATTAGTCGTAAGAGGAAATCCCTTATGTAACCTTCATACGTTTCTACTATTTTCAGCAATGAGACTTCATCTTTGATGACTGCGTGAAATCTATTGAGCGTAGAGAAGCAATTGTTGATTTCAGCTTCGACTTCGAAAGAAATGGAATCATCTGATTCTCGTCGATTCATCGTCACTTCAATTTGCATGGTTCCGAACGAGCAATTAGAGTCTATGACTGCAAATGCAGTATGTATGATGATATTATCAAAAACATCACGTTCGAGAGTCAAAAGTCCAAGTATGGTCTGCTGTTCGCGTGCTGAGGAGGATCTCAAGTCATGTCGCGGTCTGATTTGTCGCCAAGCTGATTCGTACGACGAGATGCCGAGTGATCAAAACCCCCGAGCAGCCGTTGTCCTACTCGGCTGCCGAGAAGTCGGAGACCATATGCGGTACACGTCTTTCCGGGCAGACCTTGGAGTATCATGTCAGGCAGATTTCTTGCGATGTGCCAAGCAGTTTGTGATCCACCGAGTGCCGCGCAGTCCATGCTCCGCGGACTGTCGAGCATGAATTTACGAGCAGCTTAACCTGCACGCAATGCCGTGCATTCTTCACGCCGAGAAGCTCTCTGTGCGCGTAATGCCGAGCATGATCCACCAATTTTTTTCAGAGCAAGTTTTTGTCTCAGACGACTTAACTCGCAATGGACAACAAAATCACCGAGTATGTGAGGGATCAATTCAACAAAATTGAGCAGACCGAGGAAAATGAGGCCGAGCATAGATATGGCCGAGCATGTCATAGCATTGATCCAAAAGTGTCCGAGTATGAATTTCCAGGCAGTCATGCCCCGGGCCGCCAAGCAGGAGGAAACTGCTTCTCGTTGCGAACTGCCGAGCAAGAATCTACGAGAGGGTTGTGTTTGAGTCGAGATTTCAAAATTTTTAAAATTTTGGAATTTCTGATGCGTAAGTATATGTTTATACGGACCCACTCCCCCCTCCCCTTTGAGAGGAGTGACAGCTGAACCGACCAGAAGATCGGCTGCCTATGTACCTATTTTGGGGATCAAAAACTTCCCGTAGTTCAAGTTGTTTCTCGTTTTTAGACGTTTGGAGGTCTCGGCCTAGTAGTATTTCTTTAGATGCATTGCTCTCCAACATCTTAGCATTTTGACATTGTCCATGTTAATGAGTTTGTACACTCCGGAGCGAACCTCTTTAGTAATTTTGTACAATTTATCCCAGTTTGGCCCTAGCTTGTTTGCTATCGGTGGGCACCATACTTTTTGTACGACTAAGTAGCCTTCGAAGAAACGTCGACTACGAGTATTTTTTTGATGATACCGTTAGACTCCTTTTGAGTCATTTACCCGTTGCTTGCGGTCATAGTTTTGAAGGTATTGTGGAGTGGACTGTCCCCGACTCCCCTCAAAATAGTTATGATTCCACTAGGTGTCGGAAACTTTAGGTAGAGATGATATGTTGAAGGAACTTCTCTCATGGAGTTTATCCTCAAAATTCCTACGATCGCATTGTACGTTGTTAGACGGTCGATTACTAAAAACTCGACGACTTTGGTCACCCCTCTAGCTTGCACAGGAAACGTAATCGTTCTGAGAGTCATTGATGCATCTCCAGTGAACCCCGCTAACGTTGTTGGGTAAGGCGACACTTCGGACAAGCTTATGTTCGTCTTCTGATATATCATGGTTTTTACCGGTTTTAGACCATGATATAAGTATGTCTTAGAGTCTTTTTGTGTTTATTTAGAGTCATTTGCAGGTGTTATTAGGTACATGCACGTTTGGAGCAGAATTGGAGATATTGGAGCTTTTTGGAGCATTTTGGTGTTTTGACCCGAGAGATAGAGTTCACTGTCCAAAAAAAACGAATGCATCGATCGACACACATTGTTCATCGATCGACACACGAGCGAGATGGGCCTTCTTCGGCGGTTTAATGAAGATTTGATATTGCACTTTTGCTTAGAAGTTTCCAAGAATTACAAAGAAGCCCCAAGGCGTGATTAGCTTATATAATTAGGTTTTTACATCAGTTTTTAGATACGCTTTGTTAGACGCTTTGTCAGAGTTTTTACTTAGGCATTTATACTTTGAGCATAGTGAATTCTAGAGCTTTGGGGCTGATCTAATGTTGTACTGCTTTCTGCTTTTTGGAGAAGATTTCGAACCCTTTTAATCTTTATTCTTTATTTATGCAATCTATTAATTCATTGATAATGTTTTCATATTCTATCTCTGAGTAGATTCATAGTTAGGTTTAGGGATTCTCATAGGGATTTCATGACTTGCTAGATTTATTTATATCAGTTAAGGATTCATATCATAATTGTTCTTCAACCTTGATTGTGCTTCATACTAGTTCTAACC
Source organism: Orychophragmus violaceus (assembly GCA_030180135.1). Lineage (NCBI taxonomy): Eukaryota > Viridiplantae > Streptophyta > Magnoliopsida > Brassicales > Brassicaceae > Orychophragmus > Orychophragmus violaceus. The sequence continues at coordinate 85,483,817 of CM058233.1, read as the reverse complement.
TGATCACTTAGAATCTAGATCTTAGGTTGTTAAATTGACACGAAAGTGTGATTTAGAATCTGAACTATTTAGGTTGAGCAATTGAATTACTCGCAAAGAAATTTGGTTTAATTGAATTGTGAACATATCGAACTAAATCTTAAAGCTGGTTTAATCTGTTATGAATTACAAAGAAATTTGGATTTCTGCAATTAGGCTTAGAGAATTCTCACAACGAAAGTTGGTTAATTTTATATCCGTGTTTGAGTTCTAGAACTGTACTGAATTTGATCATGACTGATTATCTGATCTGCTTGTCTGATTTCCTGAGAACTCCCTAGACTTAGCGCCTTTAGTTAATTGCCTACAAACCAATCTTGCTACTGATTTACTTTTCTGCTTTGCTTTTAGTTTATCACATACTCTCTCCTAGTTTAACTCGACTGTTCTTAATTCTATCGTTGCCTAGAGTTCTTGTAGATTCGATACCCTAAGTACTACATTCACATCACTGTGAACTTGCAGTTAGAATAGGGATAATTCTTGACCTATCAAGTTTTTGGCGCCGTTGTCGGGGACTCTTTTGAGTCTTCGATAGATTTGAACTTAGGGTTTAGACTAGGATTTTTTTTTTTTTTTTTGATTTTGGTTACTAATTTTCTCTGTTTTTCTCTGTCGCAGGTATGACATTCGCATAGCATCGATCGTTGCATCCTTTTGTGTCGATCGTTACTAGGCGACTGGAGTTGAGTCGATCGTTGCCTCTTAGCATCGATCGTTGCACTGCAATTACAGACGGTTTATGCAGACGCGTGATACCAGAAGTAATCCGAACTCGAATCTCGTTAATCTCATGCTTGAAGAACTTGCTAGACTAGAGAGAACTAACAGGAAAAGTCAAATAGCAAGGATGGTTCAAGAACGTCTGATTCTGATACCCGATGCTCAAGGTACCCTGAGGGACCGACAAAACAATCCTTACAATGCTGCTGGGCATAGGATTGATGCTGAAGGGAATGTAATCCCTGAACCTGACCCTGAACCGCGACAGGAACAAGGACAAGGCCAAGGTCAAGGTCAGAGATAGATGGTTATTCACGAGAGGACTCTTGCTGACTATAACCGTCCGGATGAGTTTCGTGTTAACCGGTCAGCAATTGTACCTCCTGGATTTGAGAGGAATGACTTCGAGATCAAGACCATCTACTACTCTATTCTGAGGCAGAATGCCTTCCATGGTTTCCCAAATGAGCAACCTATGGATCATATTGATGAGTTTGAGGACATAGTCATCGGGATGAAGTATGATGGAGTGAACTATGACTATCTGTTTCTCAAACTCTTCCCATACTCTCTCGCTGGAGATGCTGCTGCCTGGTTGAAACAACTTCCACCTGGGAAGTTTACTACTTGGGATGCTGTGAAGAGTGAGTTTCTGAGACACTTCTATGATGATGCTCGCTCTGATCAGTCGAGACAGGACATTCTCACTTTCTCCCAAGGACCTATAGAGCCTCTTAAGACTGCCTGGATGAGGTTTAAGAAGTATCAGCGTGACTGCCCGCATCATGGATTCACTGAGGTGACATTGCTGGGTATTTTCTTTAGAGGTATAGATCTCCCGTACCAGACTGCGTTGGATAATTCCAGCAATGGAAATTTCAACACTAGGACTCCTGAGCAAGCTAAGCAACTGATAGAAAACTTGGTATGCAGTAATAGCTGCAAGACTGCTGATAGGAGAAGGAAAGAGTCTGGTGGGAAGATAGATAACCAGGAGATAGCTGATATTAGGAGCAAGTTGGACAATGTCTGTAATTTGTTGGCTGGAAAGAAAGCTGTCCACTTTGCTCAGGAAGTTGAAGTGTTTGGAGATGAAGAAGACACTCAGGAAGAGGATGTGAACTACATTGGTGGCTCAGGATTCCAAGGGAACAGGTTTGGTAATCAGCAAGGAAATAGGTACTTCAATGGTGGACAGAAGAGTGCTTTCACAAGCAACCAAAACTCTTCTGGATTTGGACAGAATGCTTGTTTTCAGGAATCTTTTCAGCAAGGTAATCAGAGGACTTATGGATTATCTTCTTATCAGACGCCTCCTGCTGCTAGTGCTCATGAGAGCAAGATGGAAGCAATGATGGAACAGTTGATGGAAGGTCAGACAAAGAATAATGTGGACTTCAACAAGAAGTTAGATGCTGTGTACGAGGACCTTAATGGGAAGTTTGAGTCTCTAAGTACACATGTGAGGCAATTGGACGCACATGTGAGCCAAATATCTAGCTCAGTCAAAGGAAAAGGTGTAATGGAAACCCACATCAAGGATTGGTCAGTCTATATTGATGATGGATCATACCAAGGGGAAAAATTTGAGTTAAATACAGCTGAACTGGTGGAAGAAGCTAAAATTTTCGAAATTGAAGAAAATCTCTCGGGTGGAATCTGTGAAAGTTTTCCTGCATCGACCGATGCACCTTGTGCAACGGTCGTTGCATGCCGTGGACAGACAGATTCACTTGTTTCTCTTGGAGCTGAAGAAGAGACGGATCAAGAGCTTAATAGACTATTCCCTGGAGTATCTGAGATAACTCAACAGGAGATTGATGAGGTCAGACAGCTGGGAGAGATGGATGAGATGTTTGAAGAAGAACAACAGTTTGATGATCCACCATATCACCCTTGTGTGCAGAGGTACTTGGAGAAGATGCTGCCTATGGACGAGATGCTGAGAGATTGGGTAATAGTGGTCCCTAGACATATCAGTGATGTACTGCTAACTCAGATTCCTAATAAGCTACCTGACCCTGAGATATTTATGCTGAGTTGTTCTATTTTTGAGGATGGTTTCAAGCGCTCTTTGTGTGACTTAGAAGCTGCTGGAAGTCTCATGCCATACTCTGTGGCAGAGAAGCTGGGGATGATGGATTTTTCACCGACTAGGACCTCTCTTGTCCTAGCTGATCAGTCAATAAGGATTTCGGAATGAGTTCTTGAGGACGTCCCAGTGAGAGTTGGAAACTACTTGGTTCCGACAGACTTCTTGGTACTTAAGTACGACAGTGGACAGGATGATGTTTTAATTTTGGGAAGACCATTCTTAGCTACAGCTGGAGCAGTGATTGATGTGAGGCATAGTCTGATTGATCTCCATCTAGGAGATGAGCCTCTACACTTTGAGATGGACATGCTGCTCAAGCCACAAATTGATGGTCAAACCTTTACCATTAAGGATGGAGATGGAGAGCAGACGAGTGAGTCTTCGATTTCAGATCCTGGAGATCATTTCATTCCTTCTTTTCTTGGACGGGCTCACACTGAGACAGCTTACTCTCCACCTTGGATGAGGAGACTTGCGCAGAGGCAATCACAGTCTCTGTCGAGATCTCCAGGAGCCTAATCTTGTAATTCCGGTCAAGCTAATGACCTTAAACAAGCGCTGAGTGGGAGGCAACCCACTTTTAGGTTTAGATATTTTATTTTTGGTGTTTTTCTTAGGATTTCACGTTTTAATTTTGTTTTTTTCTAAGTTTTCTTTACAGAACACAATCTGGAGATGTGTGACGATCGTTGCTGATATGTACAACGGTCGTTGCAGGGAGAAAAGACGAAGAGATGAAATCGCCTTGTGACGATCGTTGCGGTCCTGTGCAACGGTCGTTGCAAATGGTTCAATTGCAAAATAAAGGTACGCGTGTGCTAAACCGAAATCAATTCGGTTCACTAGCAACGATCGTTGCTTATCTGCAACGGTCGTTGCATCCACGATCCAGGTAAGTGCCTTAAACCCTTTCTCTCTTCCCTTCTTCCCCATTTCGCCGTCCGTACAACCCGATTCTCATCTCCCTAAATCACTCAAATCTTCATCATTTTCATTGATTCAAAGCTCATTCTTCTTTTTTTACACGTTTTATCCATTCCTCTAACCCATTCATAGAAATTCCAAGGTAATAGCTCTCAATTTCATCATTTTTGGATTCGGTGTTAGGATTTTGGAATTAGAAGATTTTGGCTTTAGAATGATGATTCCGTACTGATATAGGCTTGATTTAGACTGATTTGTGATGGGATTATGCTGCATATATGATTGTGAGGTTAATTTTGATACGGTTTGAGAGGATTAATTGGCGACTATGAAATCGCCTTGCAACGATCGTCGCACTTGTGCAACGGTCGTTGCATTGCGACTTCACAGAGAGACTGTCGTGACTAATAGTACATAATTTTCTTGATTGCAGATGCCTCCTCGCGGACAACCTCGCAAACGTAGGGCTACCACAGCAGCTGCAGCTGCAGATCATCCTCCACCAGAGGAATGGTTTCTTCGAGCCTCGCCACTACCTGAGGCTTATCAGAGAGATCGAGAAGCTATACAGATGCCTTGGCCAAAGGCAGATAAGGAGCTGATTCCGACAAACAAGGAATGGGGTATGGAGATTTATAAGCTGCTTAATACTGATATTTTCACAGAGAGGCCACTACTTGACCATTGGGACGAGTTCGATACATTGCTCTACAATGGCTGGTGCACCATGAAGATTAAGCCGACCAAGTTTGCTGACTATTGGACTTGTAGAGGTCTAGGCATTGATGAGCAGGTGTTGATATTGGTTAAGGGCATTGGTCTGGGGACAATGCCTATGCAGCACTATGAGTTGTATCCTGATCTGGTAAGATAGTTGCTGGCCACCTGCAGAGTTATTTATCCTGACCCAAAGAGCATGAGAGCTTCAGAGGGTTTCTTTACCTTCATGTGCCTAGGAGTCAGGTATCAGATTCCCCTTCTTAATATCTGCCGTATTTATGGATTCAACACTAAGCCTACGCGTACCGGTATGACTCTTGAGTGGGATGTGCCGGAAGCTCAGTATTTCTGGGACTGCATTGGTAATGGTCGGTATTGCTCGAGGACGACGAAGCAGATTCAGGTTAGGCATCCTGTTCTCAGATACGTCTTACGCATCTTGGGATATACTCTGTTGTGCAAGGCTGAAGCAAACAAGATGCGTAAGAACGAGCTGGAGATGCTTTTCATTGGGTTGAGGGAGCAGTTTGCTGACACTGATTTGAGAGATCCCACCAGAGGACTCAACTTAGGAGCTGTGTTTGCTCATCACTTGTGCTCACTGCAGAAGAAGCCATTCGATGGGAAGGATACTGAGTCAGTAGGGAGTCTGCTTACTCCCATCTTTCGACATTGTAGGATCCCCTTAGAGGGTACAGAGTGTGATGACAGAAAGGAGTTCCTGGATTTTACCCACCTGCAGAGTGCTACATGGCTGAAGGAGGGACGTGTATGGGTCTATTATGACACTAGCACTACGAAGTGCGGTATAGACCTTCCTGCTGCTGATCTGACCAAGATTGATACGCTGGCTGCCTTGATTTTCCAGCCTCCTACGCGAGATCATCGCAGTGTGCCTACGATGGCTCATCCGCTGGGAGAGCCTTCTACACGAGCATATTCTTCTTATGCGCCTGCACCTGAGCCTGATGCACATGACATTGGTCCTTACCCAGCTCCATCGGTCCCGGTGAGAGAGATGTCTGAGGGTGATTAGAGAGAGCATCAGGACGGTATTCTACGGAGTATCTGGGACTTCATGCGTGGCTGCACTTGCAGGAGACAGCCACAGATTCATCAGCCCGCTCCTTCCCGTCGACGTAGACAGCGCTCTCCAACTCCAGTTCTTTCGAGTGATACTGATCGCTATGATGGCATAGATGACGAGTGAGAGTAGTGGCATTTTAAGACATCGGTTCTGTGTTTTATTTTCACTTTTTCTTTTGCATTTTTCTTTTGATTTACTTAGGATGCTTATGTCTGGATGATATGTTTACTTTGAGACCATCAGTTGCTTTGATTTTGTCTGTTTGCATTGGTTTTCAGCTTGCAGGTTTGAAATTTGATAATTTCTCACGGACTAACTGCTAACTGCTGACTGTTCCCAGAATCGCAATGCAACGATCCACACGGTCCTGTGTGTCGATCGTCACAACACGAAAATCGCATTGCAACGATCGTTGCGGACCTGAGCAACGACCGACCCATGTCGCAATCGCCTTGCAATGATCGTCGCCTTTATGCGTAACGATCGATGCATGTGTGAGACAGGTAAAAATCAGACAGAACTTAACACATCCATAACATTTTTAGTTTCTTTTACCAAACCTTAGCTTGACACTACTGGGGACAGTGTGTTTTAAGTGTGGGGGAGGTGGTACTGACTTCTATCTTTCTGTTTTCTTAGTGTCAGTCCTATTTTTAAAATTTGTTTTATTGAGTCAAAATGGTTTAAGTAAGAAACAATGAATTTTTGAGAAGTTAACAACCACTTGCAGGAACTTAAGTGACCGCTGGGATGAGTTTGCAGACAATCTATGACTATTAGAAAACCCAACACGGATCAGCCAACTGAGAACACCCACATCACTTCAGGTATTAGAGGATCTTTTTACTGACTTCACCATTAATCTTGACTAGTTTTCTCACCTAAGGGCTTGGTATACCTTGATTCGGACTCCTCTGTTAGATTCTGACACAGCTTGTAAACCTGTCCGAGTAAGGTTCCCTTCTCCCCTTCTCTAAAGTAAAGTAAAAAAAAAAATAGGAGTTATAAACTGAGGATGAGCTAGTAGCTCCGAAGTGGTCGCGGGAGTGGTAGAGACCCCTATTACCTCCTGTGCATCCATGGAAACATGTCCAATACACCCCATAACAGGAAGAGCATTGATAAAAAAAATGATACCCAATGGGGAAAAATCAGTTGCTAAGGAAGGAAAAAGAGAAAAAAGGAACCAGAAAAAGATAGTATGGTGGTCTAGAGCTAACAGAGTAAGAATCCATGTGCCCTTTGATCGATAATCCTTAGGTGAGACCGCATTTAATATACTTAAGAAGTCAATAGGGTGAATTTGAATGCTTGAATGTGATTGTGGAGTTTACTTAGGACAGTTGCTAAGTGTGGGGGAAGTATATGTTGGTCTTGATGTCTGCAGGTGATTCTTTCAGTGGCTTACTAAGGGGAATCTGAGTGTTGTTGCTTCTAGGATGAAAAGAGTTTCTGAAAGTTTTCAAACCTCTTCACCATGTTTTAGTTCTCTATTTTGCTTGAGGGCAAGCAAAGGCTAAGTGTGGGAGAGTTGATATATCATGGTTTTTACCGGTTTTAGACCATGATATAAGTATGTTTTAGAGTCTTTTGTGTTTTTAGAGTCATTTGCAGGTGTTATTAGGTACATGCACGTTTGGAGCGGAATTGGAGATATTGGAGCTTTTTGGAGCATTTTGGTGTTTTGACACGAGAGATAAAGTTCACTGTCCAAAACAAACGAATGCATCGATCGACACACATTGTGCATCGATCGACACACGAGCGATATGGGCCTTCTTCGGCGGTTTAATGAAGATTTGATATTGCACTTTTGCCCAGAAGTTTCCAAGAATTACAAAAAAGCCTCAAGACGTGATTAGCTTATATAATTAGGTTTTTACATCAGTTTTTAGATACCCTATGTTAGACGCTTTGACAGAGTTTTTACTTAGGCTTTTATACTTTGAGCATAGAGATTTCTAGAGCTTTGGGGCTGATCTAATCCTGTACTGCTTTCTGCTTTTCGGAGAAGATTTTGAACCCCTTTAATCTTTATTCTTTATTTATGCAATCGGTTAATTCATTGATTATGTTTTCATATTCTATGTCTGAGTAGATTCATATTTAGGTTTAGGGAATCTCATAGGGATTTCATGACTTGCTAGATTTATTTATATCAGTTAAGGATTCATATCATAATTGTTCTTCAACCTTGATTGTGCTTCATACTAGTTTCTAACCTTATCACTTAGAATCTAGATCTTAGGTTGTTAAATTGACACGAAAGTGTGATTTAGAATCTGAACTATTTAGGTTGAGCAATTGAATTACTCGCAAAGAAATTTGGTTTAATTGAATTGTGAACATATCGAACTTAATCTTAAAGCTGGTTTAATCTGTTAGAAATTACAAAGAAATTTGAATTTCTACAATTAGGCATAGAGAATTCTCACAACGAAAGTTGGTTAATTTTATATCCGTGTTTGAGTTCTAGAACTGTACTTAATTTGATCATGACTGATTATCTGATCTGCTTGTCTGATTTCCTGAGAACTCCCTAGACTTAGCGCCTTTAGTTAATTGCCTACAAACCAATCTTGCTACTGATTTACTTTTCTGCTTTGCTTTTAGTTTATCACATACTCTCTCCTAGTGTAACTCGACTGTTCTTAATTCTATCGTTGCCTAGAGTCCTTGTGGATTCGATACCCTAAGTACTACATTCACATCACTATGCACTTGCAGTTAGAATATGGATAATTCTTGACCTATCATCTTCCTTAGAGTGTCGTAGAATATTGCGTCAACGGAAATTCCTGTATCGACTAGTGTCCTTGTTATCCTCCATGTTTGTCTTTGATAATCATTAATCCTCTATGCTTGTCTTTGATAATAATTGATCGGGGATACTATGTCTCAACAATATTGTGATCCTCCAATGATCATGCTTATCCTTTGTCGACTGCTTGCCTTATGATCTTCGTCATTTCTTCTCATCTGCCTATTATTCCTAGTTTCTGCTCGTCCTTCTCGAGGATCTTGCTCTTTCTCTTCTTGATTTGGCTCATTGCCTTGATTTTCTTCGTCTCGCCGGTCTTTGGATTTGTATTCGTTGAAGTCTTTAACGCTTATTGGGTTGCCGAGCTCTCCGGCCATAGATTTTGCTGCAAGCTCAATGCCCAGTCAGCGGTGTGATGGTCGTACGTTTGATGATGCTCTCAGAATGCCTTTTGGTCGTATGAGTTAGAATTTCTTGTCCAGGTGTTTCATGGACCTTTTCCTCGTCCGTCTGACCCACTGCCTCGTTTGTTCGAGCCGACTTGATAGTTGTATGATATGCGCGAGCTTTCGTGTTGCGCATGACTGCTTGCTTTCGAACTTCTTTTGTCGTTACCTGCACCGATGTGTGGATGGGCGTCTTTGCTTGATTGCCTTGTTGACTTATGCTTTTGGGATAAGACCTCCATTTCTTCTTCATCGACTATGAAATCCAATGCCCGATGAAAAACGTCTGATATCATTTGAGGTGTGTTCAGTGAGACTACTTTTCTGAAATCCGACTCATACAACAACGTTTTCTTTAATGCGTCAATGCCTGCTTTGTCGCTTAAGCCTTCAATCCTTCAAACCACCTTCTTGAATCTCCCCATAAAGTTTCTTATGCTTTTATTCAAACCTTGGGACATTGACCACATATCAACGTCAGAACTCTCCTGATCTATGAACATCGAATGATGCTTCATGAATGCTGACGATAGCTTTCAGAAGCCGCTGATAGATTTTTTTTCTAGTCTCGATAACCACTCGAGCGCAGTTCTTTTTAAGTGCTCTACGAACATGAGGCAGAAACCAGCGTCTATCTCCCCTTCCTATAGATTGGCTCTTCTCATCGCTATGCGTAAGGCCATCATATGAGCTTTTGGATTGGACATTCCTTCGTAAAAGGGAATCCTGAGTTTTCTCGGGTCAAAGATCCTTGTTTCAATGATTCAAGCCGTGAATGGCGTCCTTCGTGTTTCCTCCAAGACATGGTCGATCTCAGGTGCTGCGCTCATTTCCTTGTGAACTTTTGATGGTAAAGCTTTCATCTCTGCGGCAGTTTATGCTAGTGTGGCTCTAAGCTTGTTGAGTTCGTCGCGGCTTGTTACTGTTAACTCTTCAGCTGACTCGTTTTGTTAAGCATGTAGGACGTTTCCTTCTTCCCTTGTGAGCTCATTTTTGTTGCCTTCAAGATTGAATTGATCCGTTCTTACCCTTTCTTCTTCATCACAAGATTATTGTTCAGTTTTGTTTACGGGTAAGTTCTGATCATTGTCTCAGAAACTTTCTTTGTCGACGTCTATAGCCATTGCGAGCCTTCATGGTCGGATCAATGGTGACGGATCCGTTGTGCTGGATCTGACCGCTGGAGGGGTCCGCTCATTTGTGATATTTGCATAGGGTTTCTCGTTGATCCGTTGGGCGTTGAGAAATCGAGTCGCCTACGCTCATTTGTGGCGAAGTTCACCACTTGGGTTTTTCTTTCTTGGTTTTCTGTTCCAAACCTTTCTACTTTCTCGGTGAGCATGATATTTGCCTTCTCTTGATTTTAAGTCTTTTTGCATCAGTACGGCTATCATCTCCTTCAAATCGACCAACGTCGTGATAGGGTCTAAGTTTTAAATCCTATTCTACTGCAAGTGCACAAGTAATGCAATTATAGTATAAAAGGTATCGAATCCCACAGAGACTCTCGGTCACGATAGATTAAGAACAGTCAAGTTAAACTAGGAGAAAGTATTGAGAAACTAAAATGCAAGAAAAAAAGTAAATCAGATAGCAGGAGTGGTTTGTAAGCAATTAACTAAAAGCGCTAAGTCTAGGGAGTTCTCAGGAAATCAGACAAGCAGATTAAGTATTCATTCAGGATCAAATTAAGCTCAGTTCTAGAGCTCAAACACAGATATAGAACTAACCAACTTTTCTTGTGAGAATTCTCTAAGTCTAATAGCAGAAATCCAAATTTCTTTGCAATTCCTAACATATTAAACTAGCTTTAAGATTAAGTTCGATATGTTCACAATTCAATTAAACCAAATTTCTTTGCGAGTAATTCAATTGCTCAACCTAAATAGTTCAGATTCTAAACCACACTTTCGTGTAAATTTAACAACCTAAAGTCCAGATTCTAAGTGATCAAGTTAGAAACTAGTATTAAGCACAATTTAGATTGAAGAACAATTATGATATGAATCCTTAACTGAAATAAATAAATCTAGCAAGTCATGAAATCCCTAACGAGAATCCCTAAACCTAACTATGAATCTACTCAGACATAGATAATGAAAACATGATCAATGAATAAATAGATTGCATAAAAGAGAGTATAGAAAACAAAGGGGTTCGAAATCTTCTCCAAAAGCAGGAAGCAATACAGGTTCAGATCAGCCCCAAAAAGCTCTAAAAATCTCTCAGCTCAAAGTATGAAAGCGTCAGTCAAAGCGTATCTAAAAACCTAATTATAAAGGCCTAATCACGTCTTGGGGCTTCTTTGTAATTATCTGGAACTTCTGGGTAAAACTGCAATTTCTGCATTCTTCATTAAACTCGCCGAGGAAGACCCATCTCGCTCGTGTGTCGATCGATGCACAATGTGTGTCGATCGATGCATTCATCTGTTTTGGACAGTGAACTCTATCTCTCGGGTCAAATCACCAAAATGCTCCAAAAAGCTCCATAATCTCCAATTCCGCTCCAAACGTGCATGTACCTAATAACACATGTAAATGACTCTAGAAAAACACCAAAAGACTCTAAAACATACTTATATCATGGTCTAAAACCGGTGAAAACCATGATATATCACGTCGCATCGGCTGTTGTGTCTTCCGTAATAGTGTTTGTGGCAATGTTGTCTGCCACGGTGTTTCATGTTGTGATGTTTTCTGTCGCGGTGTTGTCTATTGTGGTGTTTTATTGTATCGACGATTGCCAGTTGGTGATCTATTATGTCTTTGTCTCCATCTCCGTTGGTGGCCATCTTTTCGGATCTGCTGATCGGTAATCTTAAGTGTAAGAAACTTCTTATTCCCCAAAAACGACGCCAAAGTGTGAAAATCGGAACTCACACGTTCGATTCTTGTAGGGTTAACTTTTAGGGAGCATAAAATTTCAAATAAACAACACAAAAAGGGTTCCTGTGAATAATTTTATTGATTGTTTGACGGAAAAGAGAGTACAAAAAGCGTAAGAGCCAAAAAGAGTATAAGTGTTTCTGCAAGGGTTTTCAGCGTCTCTTGATCATAGGAAGTCCCTTGTCATTTACAGTCGCGGCGAGTCAGTTGGAGGAAATTCGCCCTTAAGATTTCTGGAGATCATCCGTTTTCGTTCTTTTCTGCTCGAATTTTCCTTTTCTTGCTCAGATTTATCTTCCTCCTTTCTTTCTCGGATTTATCTTCCCATTTTCGTATTTATTGTTCCACGACTTAGTTTTATTTTCCCAATGGTCCGGAAAAGACAATTCGAGTCCGTTGAGTATATGTCTTCTTAGTTCGGCCCAAAGTCCATAGTATGAATCTTGCGAGTATGGCCCAAGTCCTTGTTTCATATAACTTATTTGGGAATTTTGTCAACGGCTAGTAGTTTCGAGAATGTCTAAGTTGTTGGTATGAAAATTGGTTATGGCTAATCGCGCATATGGAGGAAGATGTCGACGAGTGTCCGAGCAGTTGCTCTTAACAATGTGTCATGTTCGGATCGTCCAAGCAGACTGCCCTGTTCGGATCGTCCGAGCAGACTGGCCTGCTCAGATCATCCGAACAGACTGTCCTGCTCGGATCCTTCGAGCAGACTGCCCTGCTCGAAACGTTCAAACAGACTTCCCTGCTCGGACAATCCAAGCAGATTATCCTGCTCGGAACGTCTGAGCAGACTGCCATGCTCGGATCATCCAAGCAGACTGCCCTGCTCGGATCGCCCGAGCAAACTGCCATGCTCAGACAATCCGAGCAGGTTATCTTGTTTGGACCGTCCGAGCAGGTTATCTGAACGCCTGAGCTTGCCATCGATTTTTTTTAGTGGTACGCTTGTCTAAGTGATTCATCCGACCAATTTTATTGTTCGGACGTTTGGCTAAGTGGTTTTATATATTTATACGAAATGTTATTTATAGGAAACGTCATTTATATAAAACGTCATTCATATGAAAAGTAATTTATATGAAAGATTGTTATGTTCAATTACTTGGTCCATTTTCGACTATTAATTTCGTCGAGTAGAATTTTAATCCCAACAACGAGCATAGATCTTTGTGAGAAGCTCATCTAATTGATGACCTTTTTATCATGTTTGTTTGTTGGTATCGGTCTAATTCATAATATACTGACTTCACACTTATAAAATATCTCTTCAACTTATTTTATCTTATTCTGATATTTAAACCTGAAATTTGACCAATTTTATACTTACTCGAATTTCTACAACAACATGTAGTAGTGCCAACAGCTGAAATGGTTAGATGATAGGGAGACAAAAAGCATTGAAAATGTTAGACCAAACTATATCATTACTCGACAAATGTCCCATTCCGTTTCATGGCGTCCTATTTCCTTCTAATTATGATCTTGAACTCCCTACATATGTTACTATTTTAATTAATAAAAATATCTACTGCTAAAAGATCGTAATCAGAACATCTATTGCTGATGACAAAAAAAAAAGAACATCTATTGCTAAGAAAGATTTTAGGAGCGACAGACATTGAATCTGGTATTCTCACAATAGGGAAAATGCATGAATATTGCTTTGTTAGCCACGTTGAATTGATTTGACCCTATCCTCTGCATTATAACTTCTTTTTTTTTTTTGTCAATAGATGTTATATAATCGACCGTTAACGAGGTCATAGCCAAGAGTTCAAAAGTTTTAACAAAAGCTGTCCTTCAAGACATAGGTCAAACAAAAGCTCAACGAGGGTCCAAAAATTGAGCGATGTACAAAAATTCAAGGGAGTCAAATAGAGGCTTCATTTCTCTCACCGGTGAAATAAAATTATAACTTCATAAGCACGATAAAATAAAATTATTAAAAAGAAATTAGAGGTATGTAGCACAGTAGCAGATCCATGGACCAACAAAAAATTCTGACACAATACGCGCTAAATCGATCTACTACTATTCGATTCATCTTTTCATGACCCGAGCTTCAAAATTGTAATCGTGTGCATTGTTACTCTTTGATAAATGTAGATTGTCAATTGATGTCTTGTCTAATCTCTTTCACGTGTGCCAGAAGAGAGATGATGATCGTTATTGTATGATCAGAAGTTGATATCATGATGAATCCAAAATTGATATAGGCTTGACAAAATTAATTACGGACTAATAGTAACTGCGGTCAAAACGGACAAAACTAATTGCGGACTAAAACACTTTATTTTTAGGATGCGGACTAAATTTTTTTTTTTCACAAAAATAGTCCGTACTTGGTCTGTAGCATTTTTTATTATTATTTTCTGTCTACAGCGGACTTGATTAAAAGTTGTGAATGATAAAAAAAAAAACCGGTCTTGACCATTTAGGATCTAATCCGTCTTGATCGCAATTACCATTCAAATACATAATGTATGAACCATTGTTTATCTCCAAATTTCATTTCATTGCAAAATGTTCCTTCTGTTGGTAAACTTATGTATATTTCTCTTAATGCTTCTCTTAAGATATTGTTTCAATTGCTTGATGTTTCCTCTTGATGGTTTTCTGTAGGTGCTAGCAAGGATGAACCAAAACTTCACGAGTGAAATAGCATTTGGTCTTTATATTTGCTGTGGGGGTTGAAAGAGATTAGAGCTCTCGAACTTGAGATGGTTAAATTTACTTCAATCAGAGTAAAACCAAATAGATGAAGCTTATCATATGAAGAGTGGAATCGATACACTGTTAAAAAAAAAGAACATTTAATGAAACATATAGAGAATGTGATTCGGTTTTCAGAGAATTCCTCTCTTCTAACTTGGAGGTTTCTCAGTAACTTTCTGGGCAATCCAACCAAGCCCATCATGCAATCCCTCTCCAGTGACTGCACAGCTTGCTTGAATGTGCCAATCATGGTTCTTGATACTGTGAAGGTTTAGCGCATCAGTGATTTCAGCTGGGCTCATAGCGTCTTTCAGGTCTTGTTTGTTTGCAAACACGAGTATCACCGAGTTCTGAAGATCCTCATGCCCGAGTAATCTGAATAGCTCATCTTTCATTAAAGAGATTCTGGCTCTGTCTGTGCTATCGATAACCACGATTACAGCGTTTGTTCCTCTGTAGTAGGTTGCCCATGATGTTCTCAGCCTATCTTGCCCACCAAGATCCCAAACCTAAAGACAAAAACATAAACAAAGTATCCAATTCAACAGAAGAAACAATCGAATTTGTGTTTTGATTTTGAAGAAAGATTTGGGTACCTCGAAGCGGATGTTCTTGTAGACGAGCTCTTCGACATTGCTTCCTAGAGTAGGATGAGTTGTGACAACTTCACCCAAGTGAAGCTTATAAAGCGTCGTCGTTTTGCCGGCGTTATCCAAACCAACAACAACGATCTTATACTCTTTTGCAGGGAACATCATGAACCAAAACCTCGATGCGAATGCTCCCATGTCTCTGATTTTTAATATAATAATCATATTTTTGAATTTCTTTGACAAACAATCCTAAAGTAAGGGAAGATTTGTTCCGGTAACAATTGAAATTGATTTCTCCCTAAAGATTGGAGTTTTCACGAGAGCGAGAATCAGATTCTGTTTATCCATAGATTATGTTTAGGTATTAACTATCCAGAAGTATCTCTACTTTTCCAAATTGTGGAAGCAGACTAAATGAAAGATCGATCGAGAATCTGAGATCAAACCTGGATTTAGCTTAACGTGACGGTGACAGTAGCGACGCAACGGCGATGTGTGGTTTGATCTGAATCGGAAAAAAAGAAATTCGAGTCCCGGGGACAAAAAAATATCGATCGAACTTTTTATTGGTCAAACTATAAAAGAAATCAAACTGTAGTTCCGGAGGTTTCTTGCTCATCGATCTCGGTGGTCCTCAGGCATTATAGGAAAAGTATGCGAGAATAAAAGCATCAAAATATATAAAAAGAATGAAAAAAGGAAATATTGATCTTTGATTTTTTTTAAAGAAATGATTTGATCTTTGATTTACAAAAGCAATTTTAAGTGAGAATTACTAAAATACTGTAATGTCTCGTACTCAGGTTTATTCGATTATAAAGATATATTAACGAATTAAAAGTAATATGTCTAATTGCCACTAGTAAGAGTTTTTTTTTGTTGCTTCATACTCTTTTTTAGATTACAAAATAATACAGTAAGAAAGAGAATAATTATATAATACAATAAAATAACAAAGGCAATTATAATATATATTTATCAATACAATTATTATCTCTAACTGTTATTATAAATATTTATTTTTTATTTTTTTGCTTAGTAATATTTTTTAAATTAGATAAATAAAAATGTATAATACAATACATATATGTATTTGTTATATTAATATTCTTTAGTTAGAGAATATAATAATATCTACTCCCTCCGTTTCATAATGTTTCATGTTTTAGACATTTTACACAAATTAAGAAATAATTAATATCTAACTATAAATGCATATTTCTCTTTCATAAAAACACTTTCCAATAACTATTAACCAATAATAATTCAATATAGATTTTGGAACTCACAGTTTATAAACATTAATTAGTAAAATTGCATAGAAAACCTAAAACATAAATCTTTATGAAACAAATTTTTTTTCTAAAACATGAAACATTATGAAACGGAGGGAGTATAATTCTTTTTTCAACCAAAACTGTCTTACTCTTTCTCTTGTATCTTTATATTAATTATTGATTGAGAAGTGTTTTTGGTCTATATTCATTCTTAAAATAGTTAATTATTATTTATTATTAATGAAATTAGATTAATTACTGTGTTAACCTTAATTTATATTGATAATTTTATTATGTTTTTATTTAATTTTATTATGTAGTTACATAACTTTATATTAAAAAAGATGATACATAAGAAATATTTATGAATATATGTTAAATTTTTCAGAAGATATACATAATCTTGAATAAAAAATGAAATAGTAAGATGATATGATAAATATAAAAATATTTATGAAGATTTTAATTTTATTTTAAAGATATACATAACCATCAATAAAATAAAATAAAAAATAAGATGATAAATATGAATAGGTCTGGGCATTCGAGTCCTCAGATCGGGTCTATCGGGTAGAAGAAATGAAGGACCTATTTAAAGACCTGCTAGTTTCGGTTCGGGTTCAGATCGGGTATTGTCGGGTCCGGGTCGGATCGGGTCTTAAGTTAGCTTACTTGCCAATACCTATTTTTATTCGGATACTAATCGAGTCATGTCCGGATACAGGTTCGAACAGGTTTGAACAGGTTCGGATACAGGTTCGAATAGGTTCAACCAAGTTCAGAACAAGTTCGGAACATGTTCGAAACAGGTTCAAAACAGGTTCGAGACATGTTCGAAACAATCTGAGAACAGGTTCAGAACAGGTTCAGAACAGGTTGAGAACAGGTTCAGAACATGTTATATATAAAAATACATATATATTAATATGTATATATATATACATGTTTATATGGACATCCGAAAGATCTGCAGGTATACCCAAATCAGAATTTGTACCCATGAGTCTTCAACTGCTAGACCCAACATGTTAAAATGTCTAACCAAGTTCCTACTCGAACCTGCCTTATTCGGATCGGTTTGGGGTCGAGTCCTCGAATCCAAGTAAAAATGTTCAGACCTAAATATGAGAACGTTTATGAATAGTTTTAAATATTAATAAATATTTTTGAGATTTTAGATTGAAAAATTATATTATTTATATAATTTTAAATTTGTAATATGATAAAATATTTTAAAAGATATTATGTATAAATTTTTATACATAAAAATATATAATTACAATTTATTTTGATACTATTAATTTTATTTTTATTAAATTATAAAATATATTATTAAATATAATAATGTATGCATGTTTAATTATAAATAGTTTTTATGTAAATAATAATATTATTATTGTTAAATTAATTTGATAATTTTTATTTTCAGAAAATTTAAGTTTAATAATTTGTGCTCGCACATGGTGCGAACGTATCATACTAATATTTATATATTAGGGCTCATATATTAATATTTTATTTATTTAAGTTTAAGTATTTTTCAGGTAATATATATTTATATATACCCATTAAGTTTTGGATATATTTTATAATTTAAAATAATAAATTAAATAAAAATATCTATTATGATTTACATTATAATTTATAAAATCTAAGTAATATTAGTCAAAATATAAATTATTATGAATAATTAAGTGTTGGAAATCGTTTTAATTTTTCATTAATCGGTCTAATAGAACAAAAATATTGATTATCTAAAGTTGAATCTAGTTGTGCTTAATACTAATGTAGTACTTTAGCTGAGCGGTTAGTATTTGCTTAATATCTTAGACTAGTAGACTAAAAAATAACCCACATTTTCTAATTGCTTTAGTGTATATTAACCAAAAGAAACCTAACAAACCAAAATGTAATATTTTATATATTTTAGTTATAAGTACATATCTAAATAAATATTATCATAACAAAAACATAATTTAAACTAAAATAATTAAATTTATTTATATTAAAAAACTTTTTTGAATGAATATGTTATTTAGTTTAAACAATGTTAAATTCACTCTTCTTTGGAGAGAAGAGCCCTTCCCAACAAGAATCGAATTCAGATTGGTGAAAAGGTATTAGCTAACATTTACCAACCGACTCAACTCTTGTTGGTTATTTATATTAAAGTTATTTTGATTAAAATTTGATTAACCCATTTATTTTTGTTAACAATATCTAATATATTTAATTTTAAGTATTTTAAGGTAATATATACCATTAAGTGTTTGGATATATTTCTAATTTAAAAAGAATAAATTAAATAAAAGTATCTATTATAATTTAAATTAAAATTTATAAAATCAAACTGATATTTGCCAAAAAATTAAAGTATTATAAAAATTAGGTATTGGAACTCGATTTAGCTTTTTATTAACCCGTCTAATAGAATAAAAATATTGATTGTCGGAAGAGCTGAATCTAGTTGTGCTTAATTATAATGTAATATTTTAGCTGAGCCATTAAAATTGCTTAATACTTTAGACTGGCAGACTAAAAAATAACTCAGTTTTTTCTAATTATTTTAGTGTATCATAATCAAAAGAAACCGAACACACCAAAATGTAATATTTATAATATATTTTAGTTATAAATATTCATTTAAAATAAATAATTTCATAATAGAAAAACATAATTTAAACTAAAATAATTAAATTTATATATATTAAAGTTATGTTGATTAAATTTTGATTAATTCCTTTTATTTTTGTTAACCATAGACATCTCAGACTGAAATTCACACGAAACTCATAGAAATTTAAGTTGTTCACTAGAGTAAAGAATTCGAACTCTCGCTTAAATCTAGAAGACGAATCCTAACAATTAAACCACCATAAAATTGTTAAAATCACAAATTATTTTTCTATTACGTTTGATTTTTTATAACCGACAAAGCTAAATACTGGGGAGAAAAAATTAAAGTTATTATTTCTGTCCGGATGGGGAAAAAAACATCTTGTTAATAATTAACAAGAGACCCATAATTGTCTTTCTTCTCAGGATTAACAATCTTTCTGGAGAACTTGAGAAACAAAATTTGGCGACCGGAGCTTAAGCTAGTAGCCTACTATCTTTTTCATATTAATTGAGAATGGTTTTTGATCTTATATTCACTCTTAAAATGGTTGATTACTAATTTACCATTAATGAAATTAGGTTAATTATTTTGCTAACCTTAATTTATATTAGTCATTTTATTATACTTTTAAATTTTACTAAGAAAATATATATAACCTTTGATAAAAAAAAAATGTAAGGATAAATATGAAATATTAAAGAATTTTTTTTGTTGAAGATATGCATAATCTTAAATAAAAATAAAAATGTAAAAAAGATGATAAATATGAAAATAATTATGAAGATTGTTAATATTATTTTAGAGATATACATAATCTTCAATAAAAAGATGATAAATCTGAAAACGTTTATGAATATTTTTAAATATTAATAAATAATGTTTTAGATTTTATATAGTAAATAAGTATTATTTATATTATTTTTCAATTCATATATATAAATGGTAAATATTTTAAATAAATATTTATTTATTTATTTTTATACATAGAATATATAATTACAATTTATTTTATTACTATTAACGTTATATATAATAAAATATACAAATATCCTATTAAATATAATAATGTATGTATGTTTAATTATAAATAGTCTCACATAGATTTTTGTAGTTAAATTAATTTGATAATTTTTTTAATTTGGCCTTATATTTTTTTCACAAAATGGCTTATTACTAATTTTCCATTAATGAAATTAGAATTTTTACAATATTAACCTTACTTTGTATTTATATTTTTTTATTTATTATATTTGTTTTAAAAGTTAGTTTTTGTTGTATTTTAGAGATTCATCATCCGAATACATAGAAAACAAAAAATAAAACGATAAATACAAAAATATTTTTGAATTATGAGTTTTTCATATTGATAAGTATGAATGTTGTGGATAATACAAATTTATAAATTAAACCCATATTAATTATATGAATTTTAAATTCTGCTAAATGTAAGCGATAAAACACTTTAATAAAAATTATAATATTTATACATTTTATTATTTTATTCTTAAATTAATAATGAGATACACATAATCTTGGATAAAAAATAAATAAAAAGATTTATTAATATTTTTAAATATTAATCAATATGGTGGTTATATATACTACAATTTTATATATTGATATTGTATTATTTGCCTAAAATTTGAATTTATATATAAATGATAAAATATTCTTAAGAAGAAAATTATATATTTATGTTAATACATATAAATATATATTTATAATTTTATTTTGTTGCTATTAATTTTATTATAGAATAAACTATAAAAAATTAATAAGATAATACTGTTTATATATATATATATATATATTTACAAACATTCTGATATAAATTTTTAATAATATTATTATTGTTAAATTAAAATGATGATTTTTATTTTTAGAAAAGTTGTATATTAATAATGTTTGTGATCACTCATGATGCGAACGAATCATACTAGTTACTATACAAATTGGGGAAACATGTGTTGTATGTAAGTTGTAATAAAAAAAAAAAAGTAATTAAAAGATTCTACAGAATATTTTTGTCTTGGAAGAATCAACAGTTTTAATTACGGTAAAAGATAATTCTAGCTGGTCAAACATAATCCAAGAGGTAATCAAAAAGTCTTCACCGCCAACAATCTTGGTTTCCTATTTTGTAGGTTGCGGCATGGGATGGTCTTTTCGTACGTGTGCGGAGATAAGTTTGGGTGAGTTTTCTGATGTAAGAAGGAATATTTCTTCGGGGAAGCTTGGGGACTCAAATCAGCATTGAGCCAATCTAAAAAACAGAAGCTACTAAGTCATTCTCTTTTATATCATGCTTACTTCCTCAACCAGCCAATGGTTACCGAACCAACGAATTACCTAAACAAAATTTGAAAGCTTATGAATAAGTGAATGTTCAACATGATTCGTTGAAAGTGGGCCGGATCAGTCTCTCTACTAAAATCGCCATTGCTGATGATGAGGTTTTCAATAAAATAAATGTGGCTTGTGAACATAGCGGAAAAGACATTAACTATGAATATAACATATTCTGTAGTTATCCATATAGATGCATAATTACAAATATATAGAATTGATTTTAACAGATAATTCGTTTAATATATTTTTTGTTGATAACAAAAATAGGGAATTTCCGAATGATTTCGGGATTTTAATATTTGGTTAAAGCCCCATGAACCTTTGGCACAGCATTTATAATCACTGAAAAACTTCAATTAAAATAAAACAACAAACAACATCATACATGTCACATCATACATCATACTGATTTTGTAATCATTATTCTGGAGAAAGAACGTAAAATAAAGCAATTCCCTAGAAGACATTTCTTGTTATATTAATTAGAACCTATTTTGCAAATCCCTGACCATATTAGCATCCATCTGGAATGCCCTTGCGAGAACATTCGGTTCAATAGCTGGGTTAGACCCAAATACTGTGTTAGCAATCGTGATAACACCTGCGTTTTGGCTGCTCAACGCAGCGATTGCAACCGCTGGAGTTCGTCCTACGTTGAACTGGAAATGGATAAGTCCTTCCGGAAACACAAATACATCACCCACGGTGAGCGTTTTGGCAAAAAGACGGTTTCCATCTTGGTTTGATGAGATAAACCCTACAAGCAGGGTTCCTTGTTGGACAACCAAGATCTCAGTGGCACGTGGGTGAGTGTGAGGTGGGTTCTGACCGTTTGGTGCATAGTCTATACGAACTAATGAGATTCCAAGAGTGTTTAATCCTCCAAGGTTGTTAACATTTACGGTTGTCACATTCGATCCGACCGCGTTATTTACATTTCCTGGTCTGTTGAGTCCTGAGAAAAAGAAATCATCCGCGGAAACAATCCTTGGATCCTTGCAGAACTTTCCATTCACAAACACTGAACATGGTTCAAACATATTAGGTATAAGTAATGCAAAAAAGTAGTATTGAAATAATATTCAAGAAGTTAAGATATTATCATCATTCGCATACCTCCATTAGCTGGTGTGTTGACGCCGACACAGAAATCTTGAAGAGGGCTCGGATCAGAAGCAATGGCTAGTTGAAGTATCAAGGCCAGGATAGATAGAACTGCAAGAAAGGAAAGAGTACTCTTTATTGCCATATGTATGTATTGAGACGAAGTTTAGAAGAAAATAAGGATTATCTCTTGATTATTGTTTTTGTGAAGATGTGAGAAATTTGTGGGGGCAAAGACTTGAATTTATAGATGATTTTGGGGTTTGAACAAGTCCATGCGTATGTATATGCTACATTCATTCCTTAATCAAAAAGCTCCAACAGTGTAGCTTTAATCATCTAATATTTTGAAATGGTAAAATTTATAAGACCGTGTTCTCTCAAAGTCGTATTATGATCAAAATCGTATTGTGTTAGGTATTATTTAAATTTATTATATAGTTACCATGAAAAAAGTGTAGCTTTCATTATCTAGAAGTTGAAATGGTAAAATGTTGATTACACCGTCTTCCCTCAAGTTGTATTATGTTGGGAGTTATTTAAGTTATTGTGTTGTTAACACGTTTGTGTTAGTAAAATTGAAAAGATGACGTTGCCAAGTGTTGGCGATGATAGAGTTATACAAGGTACATCAAAGGTCTGTTTAATAACAATTGTTTTTTTCTAAATTATATGTGATGAATTTAATAATCTTTCAAATTGCATGGGTTTAGAGTTGACTTTGAAAAATGTCTAACGTGAATTTGATGATTTTTTTTGTTTGATTGTTTCATTAAGCGATAAGGACGATCAGGCACCACCATACAAACTTATACTATATACAATAAAATCTATATAAATTAATAATACTGGACCCTTAATTAATCGATATACTTATAAATCCATTTTTTGCACTCCATAACTTTTTATAATTATTTTAAAAAAAAATTTATATGTATGTTGCTTGTTGGAATATACTAAACACTTTTATCTCGCTTTTTTTTTTCCGACAACAACATTTGATTATATGGGCCGAACAGGCTAGTTACATACAAAATCATTGAACAAATACACCGGGTGAAAAACTGAACGGATTTAGGTGACCCAAACATGGCCCAAACAACTCATAAGAAACCATGCGGATCGACCACGTGTAGTTACCTCACGGACACGCGACAACCACACAAGAAGACCATCATGCCCATCACCGCCAGAGTAATCGCGATTCACCGGCGGCAGAGGATAGCGATGTAAACACCGAAGTGGACTCTGCCGACCTAGATCTATGTATATAAGACACCGGGAAGGATTGCAGACTAGAGATTAAAGCTACACACCTCGAAACCACCGTTCGTTATAGGGATTCCAGTGCGGCGAAGAGGCACAATCTACTGGCCTGGAGATGTGCTCGGAACAAATTGATTCCTACTAGACACACAGCGATACATGCAGAGGGAACCCATGACTAGATAAGTAGAATATCAAGGGACCACTGAAGCAAAAGGCGAACGAAACCGCAGCCGAAGGGAAACAAAAGTAACCCAAACGCCGACGGCCGGAATCAAACTTGAAAGGGTTACGGCGAAAAAAGAGGCGAGAGAATTTGATAGAGAGAGAAAATGGATAAAGTCAAATGTTTATTTTTGTCTATCTCGTTTAAATTTCCATAAAGAAAAAAAAAAAAAAAATTAGAAAAGATTTCTTGCTTAACAAGAAAAAGAATAATAAAACAAAAACAAACAAACAAAAAACTTAAAGAAAATGTTATTGAAATAATTTTGGGATGTTTTGAAAATGATTAAGACTCACATGTTTATACACAAACTCAAACTTTTAACAACCACACAAATTTAAAATTATACACCAACTCTCACCATTAACATCAACTCTCACTATTATCACAAACTCTCACCTAACCACCAACTCTCTTCATTTACCATATCAACTATTTTATCAAACACTAATTATCTTATTTGATTTTTATAAAATTTAAATGGATCATTATTTTAGTAAATATATAATTTAACATTCCTTGATCCATTTAAATTTCAAACCAAAGTTGTTCCTCATTTTTTCAAATATTATTTTTGGAAAATATTTCGTAAAGATGTTTGCCAACTGATCTTCTCCTTTGCAATACTTCAGCTTGATAGTTCCATTGTTCTCAGCTTCTCACACCACATAAAATTTTGTACTGATATGCTTGGTTCTCCGGTGTTGAACTGGATTTTTCCAGACGGAGATAGATGAACTATCATAACAAAAAACCGGTGTACTTTCTTCTTGCTTGAATCCAAGACTCGAGTAAGTTCCAGGGCCAAACAATATCATTCACCACAGCCGCTGCTTAGATATACTCTGCTTCTGCAGTTGATTGTGCAATAACATCTTGTTTTTGTGTCTCCAAAGAGATGATTACTCCTCCTAGCTTGAACAAATAACTGTTTGTGCTTTTCATATCATTTTGATTTCCAGTCCAATCATTATCACAATATCCCTGCAATAATGTTGAATTTTTGGTCTTGAAAAATAAGCCAAGTTCAGTTGTTCCTTTCAAATACCTCAATACTCGCTTTGCTTGTTGATAATGCATCATTTGTGGACTGCTCATGTATCTTAAAAAACAACTTGCAGAAAATATCAAATCAGGCCTTATAGCGGTCATATATTACAAGCTTCCACCATGCTTCTATATTATGCACGTAAACATCAAACCAGGCCTTATAGGAGTCAGATATAACTGTGAGAGTCGAAACTCACACGGTCAAAACTTGTAGAGCAAAACTTTTAGGGAACATATTGGATCCCGGTGGATCTAGGGTTTGTTATATTGAAATTTAGAACCAACCTCGTTCTTACCTTTGGCAGCGGAAGAAGATGGTGAACGAGATCAGTGGAGCAACGCAACGCTTTGCCTCTACCAGATACACACGCACGCTCGCTGGAAACGGGATGCTAGTGCCGGATCAATGGGGATTGATGGTGTCTGGTGTGTCAAGTGTTTCTGTCAAGAAAACTGGACGGCTCTGTTGTTTAGGTCGAACTAATCAGCTTTTATTCGACCTAAACGCGCTTAACGGACCAGACTCAATTAAGCCATAACCCGAAAAGCCTGTTCGGAAAATCCGAACTGTGTCGACCGACACACAAGCTGTGTCGATCGACACAACACCATTATATCAATTCTTATGTGTATTTCAATACACATAATATGATCATTGCCACAATGATCATTCCCATGTCGTAGCTTCCAGTTCGCTTAGGTGTGTGACCCTATAGGATTGTAGGATTATGTTTGTTCATAGGTTTAATTATCAGATTACAACCTATCACATAATCAACTAGGATCTAGGTGATTTGCAGTTGAATCATAAACAGATCAGGATCATTACCTTGTGATTAGGTGCAGCGGATTGATCAAGGGAATGAAGAGATCACTTAGAGCTGATGATTACCGGCTCCTCCTAGGTATCCACACGCTTACAAGCTACTGGATCAGACTGCTAGACCAAGCTGGAACAACAGAGAGATAGGAGGACGGCCAGACCTAAAATCGCAGAAACCTTGTGATTAACTGGCGCCTCCTCTTCCATATATGAGCCCAAGTGATTAAACTAATGGCTTATTAGGCTTTTGGGCCCAAGACCCAAATCAGACAAAAAGACTGTATTTTGTCTGGCCCAATTCTCTGTACAAATACAGTAAATGTCTTGCATCTTACTGTATTAATTCCTTTTTAACTTTCCCGTTAGCTATGGTGTGTGACCCTTAGGGATCATACAATACTGGTAATAAGTACTTAACTTATAGATCAAGAGCGGGCTCTAGCAAGTTATCATGACCTCCCAGTATTTATGACTTATGTCTGATCTCGACACTTATCATACTTTCTAGAGATAGCACAGTAGATTTCAGGACATTCCCAACAATCTCCCACTTGTACTGGAATCCTACATTCCCTAATCCTTTTGTCTCATGCCTTATGCCAGATCGAGATATTGAGACAAAAGGATTATGGAATGTAGGATTCCAGTACAAGTGGGAGATTGTTGGGAATGTCCTGAAATCTACTGTGCTATCTCTAGAAAGTATGATAAGTGTCGAGATCAGACATAAGTCATAAATACTGGGAGGTCATGATGACTTGCTAGAGCCCGCTCTTGATCTATAAGTTAAGTACTTATTACCAGTATTGTATGATCCCTAAGGGTCACACACCATAGCTAACGGGAAAGTTAAAAAGGAATTAATACAGTAAGATGCAAGACATTTAGTGTATTTGTACAGAGAATTGGGCCAGACAAAATACAGTCTTTTTGTCTGATTTGGGTCTTGGGCCCAAAAGCCTAATAAGCCATTAGTTTAATCACTTGGGCCCATATAAGGAAGAGGAGGCGCCAGTTAATCACAAGGTTTCTGCGATTTTAGGTCTGGCCGTCCTGCTCTCTCTCTGTTGTTCCAGCTTGGTCTAGCAGCCTGATCCAGTAGCTTGTAAGCGTGTGGATACCTCGGAGGAGCCGGTAATCATCAGCTCTAAGTGATCTCTTCATTCCCTTGATCAATCCGCTGCACCTAATCACAAGGTAATGATCCTGATCTGTTTATGATTCAACTGCAAATCACCTAGATCCTAGTTGATTATGTCATAGGTTTAATTATCAGATTACAACCTATCACATAATCAACTAGGATCTAGGTGATTTGCAGTTGAATCATAAACAGATCAGGATCATTACCTTGTGATTAGGTGCAGCGGATTGATCAAGGGAATGAAGAGATCACTTAGAGCTGATGATTACCGACTCCTCCTAGGTATCCACACGCTTACAAGCTACTGGATCAGACTGCTAGACCAAGCTGGAACAACAGAGAGATAGGAGGACGGCCAGACCTAAAATCGCAGAAACCTTGTGATTAACTGGCGCCTCCTCTTCCTTATATGAGCCCAAGTGATTAAACTAATGGCTTATTAGGCTTTTGGGCCCAAGACCCAAATCAGACAAAAAGACTGTATTTTGTCTGGCCCAATTCTCTGTACAAATACAGTAAATGTCTTGCATCTTACTGTATTAATTCCTTTTTAACTTTCCCGATAGCTATGGTGTGTGACCCTTAGGGATCATACAATACTGGTAATAAGTACTTAACTTATAGATCAAGAGCGGGCTCTAGCAAGTCATCATGACCTCCCAGTATTTATGACTTATGTCTGATCTCGACACTTATCATACTTTCTAGAGATAGCACAGTAGATTTCAGGACATTCCCAACAATCTACCACTTGTACTGGAATCCTACATTCCCTAATCCTTTTGTCTCAATATCTCGATCTGGCATAAGGCAAGATGCGTGTCATCCTTATATAGCCAGACCATGTTCATCGGACCAGATTTGATACTGACAATTCAAACGACTTGGGCAAGTCAGTTTGGGAGTTGCCACTCTCTTACCAGCTATCAAGTCTCCGATTGGCCTAGAGATATTACCTCCGTTAAACGGCAGGGACAAATCCCATCTTGTTCCATCACTATGAACTACACACTTTATAATACACCCAACCAAGGTCCTTATAGCTCCCAGTTACGAAACAGCGTTAGACAACGATCAAAGCGCATCAATCCATGTGCAGCCACATGCATGCGAACTCAGGTCTAAGGACTATACTCTATAGTCGTAAATGAGAACCTTTTATGACACATATATCAATATCTTGTAGAGTTCTCATCAGCGGGCCATGTCCGGTCATATGCTCCCTACATATACCTATGTGTTGACTTTGATGCCGCGCATCCATGACCCATGAAACTTGGTCATAAGTCTCAACACACTCTAGTCTCAAGTGGTTGTTGGTGTTCCAATTTCAACAACCTTCGACTATGGACACTATGATTTATGTCATTTCGTTAAATATGGGGTTTCATGATCAAGTCTTTCTCATGTACTTCGATGGCCCATATATAACGACATGAATCATTTTGGAACGATTATTTTATGTCACAGTTAAAAATAATCCAGAAATAAAATTTCATTAACATTAAAATGTTTACATGAACCATTCAAAATAACTAAAATGAAGCCCTCATAACTCCCACTCAAAAAGAGATTACATTTGAATATCTCTAATTCCTACAGCAGCAGTATGCAACTCGTGCTTAGGTTTCGGGAGTGGCTTTGTCAACGGGTCAGCCACGTTCTCATCAGTGGGAACTCTGCTGACCATCACTTCACCTCTATTCACTATATCACGAATCAGGTGATACCTTCTCATAATATGTTTTGATTTCTGATGATGTCTCGGTTCCTTAGCTTGAGCAATTGCACCATTGTTGTCACAATACAGTGTTAGAGGCTCAGTGGCATTTGGGAATACACCGAGTTCAATCATGAAGTTCTTTATCCAAACTCCTTCCTTCGCAGCTTCTGAAGCAGCGATGTATTCAGCTTCAGTTGTGGAATCTGCCACGGTGCTCTGCTTGGAGCTCTTCCAACTTACTGCACCGCCATTCAGACAGAAGATGTAACCAGACTGTGACCGGAAATCATCTTTATCTGTCTGAAAACTTGCATCCGTGAATCCACTCATTTCAAGCACTTCACTTCCTCCGTAAACCAAGAACTTATCCTTAGTATTCCTCAAATACTTCAGGATATTCTTTACGGCAATCCAGTGACTCTCACCTGGATTAGACTGGTACCTACTCGTCATGCTTAGTGCATAAGCAACATCAGGACGAGTACAGATCATGGCATACATGATAGATCCTATAGCCGAAGCATAAGGTATCCTACTCATGCGTTTAAGCTCATCAGGTGTTTTAGGACACTGAGTCTTGCTTAGTGTAGCACCATGTATCATTGGCGTGAATCCCTTCTTGGATTTATCCATTCCGAATCGATGCAGGATTTTGTCTATAAAAGAATCTTGACAAAGTCCAATCATCCTTTTAGGTATGTCTCTAAAGATTCGGATTCCAAGAACATACGCGGCTTCACCCATGTCCTTCATGGAAAAACAACTTCCCAGCCAGTCTTTAACAGACTTTAGCATTGGAATATCATTCCCAAGAAGCAATATGTCATCGACATATAAGATAAGAAACGCCACTTTGCTCCCACTAGTTTTCTTATACACACATTGTTCTTCCTTGTTTCTGATGAAGTCAAAATTCTTTATTGCCTCATCAAAACGAAGATTCCAACTCCTGGATGCTTGCTTCAATCCATAAATGGATTTATGAAGTTTGCATACTTTCCCAGCATTCTTAGGATCAATGTAACCGTCAGGCTGTGTCATATACACATCCTCCTCCAAGATTCCATTCAGGAAGGCGGTTTTCACATCCATCTGCCAAATCTCATAATCATAATAAGCGGCAGTTGCTAGGAGAATCCGAATTGATTTCATCATGGCCATTGGTGAATAGGTTTCATCATAGTCTATACCATGAATTTGCTTGAAACCTTTTGCCACCAACCTGGCCTTGTAAATCTGGACATTTCCATCCATGTCAATCTTCTTCTTGAAGATCCATTTACACTCGATGGCTTTAGCACCAGCGGGTAAGTCAACCAGTGAGAACACTCGGTTGACAGACATGGAGTCCATCTCGGATTCAGTGGCTTCACGCCACTTTGAGGAGTCAGGGCCTATCATGGCTTCTTCAAAGTTCGAGGGTTCATCACCGTCAATGATCAAAAGATCATGGCAATTAGTCACGAGGAATCCCTGATATCTATCGGGTTCGTGACGGATCCTTCCGGATCTTCGAACTTCAGGTACTTCAGGTTCAGGTTCTATTACAACTTCATGTAATTCATCCTGCTGTTCTTCCTCATTAGGTTGAACAGGTTCCTGTCCTTCTTGAATTTCATCAAGTTGTACCTTACTCCCACTATCTTTCTTAGAGAGAAATTCCCTCTCAAGAAAAGTACAATCTCGAGCAACAAAGATCTTGTTCTCGGATCGCAGATAGAAGTAATAAGCCTTGGTATCCCTAGGATAACCAATGAAGTAGCACTTGTCAGATTTTGGTGTAAGCTTGTCTGAGATTAATCTTTTGACATAGGCTTCACAACCCCAAATTCTGAGAAAAGACATTACTGGAGCCTTTCCAGTCCATAACTCATATGGTGTCTTTGCTACTGCTTTTGATGTCACTCTGTTCAGTGTGAACGTTGCGGTCAGCAAAGCATATCCCCAATGGGATATAGGAAGGTCTGTGTGACTCATCATGGATCGGACCATATCTAACAATGTCCGATTCCTTCTCTCAGACACACCATTCCACTGAGGTGTTCCAGGAGGTGTGAGTTGGGAGATGATCCCACACTCACTCAGATGATCACGGAATTCCTGGCTCAAGTATTCTCCTCCTCGGTCCGACCGAAGAGCCTTAATACTTTTACCAAGCTGGTTCTGTACTTCATTCTGGAATTCTTTGAACTTTTCAAAGGTTTCCGACTTATGTTTCATCAAGTAGACATATCCATATCTACTGAAATCATCAGTGAATGTAATGAAGTACTGATAGTTTCCTCTAGCATTTGTGGACATTGGGCCACACACGTCAGTATGTATCAAGCCCAATAGTTCACTGGCCCTTTCTGTAGGTTTATTAAAAGGGGCCCGTGTCATTTTGCCCATTAGGCAAGATTCGCATTGCTCACAAGACTCAAAGTCAAATGAGCCCAAGAGTCCATTTGAATGGAGCCTCTTGACGCGTTTCTCACTAATGTGCCCCAAACGACAATGCCAGAGAAACGTTTCATTTTCTTCGTTAGATTTGAACCGTTTTGTATTAATGTTATATACTGGAGTAGATTGATCCAGCATGTACATCCCATTAATAAGAGGGGCACAGCCATAGAACATATCATTGAGATTAAAGGAACACAATTTATTCTTAATAGAAAAATCAAATCCTTGTAAATCCAATAATGAAACTGAAATGATATTTCTGCTTATAGCAGGTACAAAATAACAATTCTCAAGTTCTAAAATCAATCCAGAAGGTAAAGATAACAAGTAAGTGCCAACGGCCAGTGCTGGAACCTTCGCTCCATTGCCAACCCGCAACTCTACTTGCCCTTGCTTCAACCTTCTACTGTTGCTGAGCGCCTGCACATTAGTACAAATATGAGCCCCACATCCAGTATCTAATACCCAAGTGGTATTATCAGAAGTAGTAGTATTTACTTCAATAACAAAAATACCTGAAGAAGTAGTCGCGAAGGACTTCTTCTTCTCCTTTAGACTTTCCTGGTATTTCTTACAGTCCCTGCGATAATGCCCTGCCTCTTTGCAAAAGTGGCAGATATCAGAAGGCCCAGCTTTAGACACGGGCTTGGGTTTGGCCTTTTCGTTGTGGACAGCCTTGCCCTTTCCCTTGTCTGCAGCAGATTTCTTGAAACCCTTGCCCTTCTGCACCATGAGTACAGACGGGTCCTTGGCCTTCTTCAGATTAGGTTCCGCAGTCTTGAGCATACCATGTAGCTCAGGCAAAGTCTTTGTCAACCCATGCATATTATAGTTCAAGACGAACTGGTCATATGCAGGAGTAAGAGACTGCAGAACGATATCACAAGCAAGCTCTTGGCTTATAGGACAGTCGAGTCTTGTCAAATGATCGAGATAACCCATCATTTTCAGAACATGTGGACTCACTGCTGCATCCTTAGCCATTTTACAGTCCAAGAGATTCTTTACAGTTTAGAATCTCTCTGTACGAGCCTGCTCCTGAAACAACGCTTTCAGGTTTGCCATCAGTTCCATGGGACAAGTCAGGCCTTCCCACTGAATCTGCAGATCGGGAGCCATTGTCGCCAACATTAGGCAAACCACGTCATTAGCATCTGAAGAATGCGTATCCCAAGCATTCTTCACAGCTTGTGTGGCATTATTCGCAGGTCTAGGGGGGAGAACTCTTTCAAGGACATAAGCCTTCTTCTCCTGCCTGAGCACAAGTCTCAGGTTCCTGGACCAGTTCAGGAAGTTTGATCCGTTCAGTTTGTCCTTCTCAAGGGCAGACCGGATCGAGAAAGTGTTTTGTGTTGTTGTGCTTGACATAGCTGAAATTATGAGACAATAGAGTTTTAGTTATTTAGTTCATAAAAGAGTAATCTTAATAACTTATAAGAAAACTCGCATTGCATTCAAAATTTCTTTGTTTAACCTCATATGAATGCAATGATTCCGAGACCCATGTTCAACTAAAACCAAAGTGGGCCACTGGCCGTCACCCAGAATTAGCTTTACTTGGTAAGCATACACACAGCTAGTTATATCCATATAACTCTCGGTTGTGGATTGGACCCAAGGCCCAATTCACCAGATGTCTCAAGGCCCGGGACTCCCGATGGCCCAGTCAAGGAAACCAATCTCTTACAGCCAAATAATCACTAAAGTCTGGGACTCCCAATGAAATTAGTGACTATATACTACTTTACTTACGCAAAAACAGACACCTCACACTGTAAGCCATATCTGTAATTGAATAAGCGTTAAGTAGCTGACAAGATTGGGCAAGACATCCAAGCTTGATATTGTTTTTGAGGATTTTAGGTTTTCTTTCCAAAAATAGAAGATTACTATTTTGGGAAACTTTATTATTTTAGAAACTTTCTAAATCTAGAAACATGCTAAAAATAGAAATTTCTAATTTAATATTTTATTAAAGTTTTCGGTTGGGTCACAAATTATAGGCCCAATTCTTGGCCCAAGACCACAAAATTCCAATTGGCCCAATAATTTGACATAACCGAGTCGCTTCATTAATTCTGGTCCACGACCAAATTAACTACTAAATCCAACTGGTTATTTACTAAACCAGACCAGCTCTAAATTATTTGGTCTAATCAAATCAAACTTAGACCAGCCTTCGGTTTAGGTTAAAATTCAATTTTTGAATTTAAATCCGGTTTAACCAGAAATTAAATAATACCAATTGTATTAAATAATTTCCAGCAAACCGCGATTTGGTTAACCGCTTGAACCACCAATTAAATTGGATCGGCTCGGTTAAGTCCAAAATCAGGAAGAAATAGATTGGTCTAACCAATCAATTTTAGCTGATTTTGACCTAACTTGCGGGTTAAGCTTAAGCTAACAATGAAACACAATCGGATTGATCAGTTCATTGTCGCGGGTTAGGGAAGGACGAACCGCGAAGCTCGGCTGAACCGATTGGCTACTCGCGGAACGTATGCCTCGCCAGCATATCGATCGATATCACGCTCCCTCGTCGATCGATACTCGCGTGCATCAGCTCGTTGCGATCGGGTCATCGGGACAGCGAGAAGCAATCGATCCGATTGATATCGATCGATATCACGCTCCCTCGTCGATCGATACGGGCGTCTGCTTCGCATACCGATGGGTTTCAATCGGTTCATGCGATTTACATATTAGGTTTTCAAGTTTTCTAATAAAATTTCTTAACACAAATTCGATTCTAAATATTTAAAACAACCTAAATATGATCCAAACAGCAAAAACCTAACGACATAGGCTCTGATACCACTGTAGGATTATGTTTGTTCATAGGTTTAATTATCAGATTACAACCTATCACATAATCAACTAGGATCTAGGTGATTTGCAGTTGAATCATAAACAGATCAGGATCATTACCTTGTGATTAGGTGCAGCGGATTGATCAAGGGAATGAAGAGATCACTTAGAGCTGATGATTACCGGCTCCTCCTAGGTATCCACACGCTTACAAGCTACTGGATCAGGCTGCTAGACCAAGCTGGAACAACAGAGAGAGAGGAGGACGGCCAGACCTAAAATCGCAGAAACCTTGTGATTAACTGGCGCCTCCTCTTCCTTATATGGGCCCAAGTGATTAAACTAATGGCTTATTAGGCTTTTGGGCCCAAGACCCAAATCAGACAAAAAGACTGTATTTTGTCTGGCCCAATTCTCTGTACAAATACAGTAAATGTCTTGCATCTTACTGTATTGATTCCTTTTTAACTTTCCCGTTAGCTATGGTGTGTGACCCTTAGGGATCATACAATACTGGTAATAAGTACTTAACTTATAGATCAAGAGCGGGCTCTAGCAAGTCATCATGACCTCCCAGTATTTATGACTTATGTCTGATCTCGACACTTATCATACTTTCTAGAGATAGCACAGTAGATTTCAGGACATTCCCAACAAGGATCATACAATACTGGCAGTAAGTCCACGACCTACAGAATGCAAGAGGCTTCTAGCAAAGCATTGCAAACGCCCAGTATTATACGAATGTCTGATCTCGACACACAACTATCACAGGAGTGAGTACAAGTGTGATTTCAGGACACTATCCCAACAATCTCCCACTTTTACTGGAATCATCAATTCCTATAATCCTTTTGTCTCTATATCTCGATTTGGCATAAGGCAAGATTTGTGTCATCCTTATTAAGCCAACATCGTGTTTATCGAACTCCTGATCTCATACTGAACATTACAAACAACTGAACTACAGATCGTTTGAGTGCGGCCACACATTCTCTCAGTATTCAATCTTCGATAGGCCCTGAGATATTTATCTCCCGTTATACAGGAGGGACAAATTCCATCTTGTTCCATCCCTGTTTCAACGCACACTTCATGATAAACTTGAACAGTGTCGTTATAGCCGCCAGTTACGGATCGACGTTTGACAAAGTCAAAATGTACCAATTCACATGCAAGAAAGCATGATGAACTCAGGTCTTAGGACTATACTCTATAGTCGTAATGAGAACCTCTTATGACACAGATATTACTATCTTGTAGACTTCTCATTAGCGGGTCATGTCCGATCATATGTCCACTGACATATATCTATGTGACTGACTGCGATAATCATATCATTGGCTCCATGAAACTTAGCCAACAGTCACCTCACAATCTAGTCTCTAACGGTTGTCAGTGTCCCAATTCTACAACCTCGAATAGGGACAAAATAATTTATTAACTTATAGGGTTTCATGATCAAGTTCTCAACTTGATGACCTATAATATGTCATAAACTTATTTTGGGACCATTATTTAGATCACAATAAATAATGCTGAAATCAAATTTCATTAAACACTTATAAAAGAATGTTTACAAGGGCGTCTTATTATAACTAAAACAAAATCCAAAACTCCCACTAGAATCAAGATTACATCTTAAGATCTCTAATGCCTACAACAGTCGTATGACTCTCATGCTTAGGCCTTGGGAGTGACTTGGTTAGAGGATCAGCGACATTCTCGTTTGTCGGAACTCGGCTGATCTTCACATCACCTCTATTGACAATATCACGAATCAGATGATATTTCCTCTCAACGTGTTTGGACTTCTGGTGTGACCTGGGTTCTTTCGCCTGAGCAATGGCTCCATTGTTATCGCAGAACAAAGCCACTGGCTCCAAGATACTAGGAACCACACCAAGTTCAGTCATGAACTTCTTGATCCAAACAGCTTCCTTTGCCGCTTCTGAAGCAGCAACATATTCAGCTTCCGTTGTGGAGTCAGCTACAGTATTCTGCTTAGAGCTCTTCCAGCTCACCGCACCGCAATTTAGACAGAAGACATATCCAGACTGTGATCGGAAATCGTCTCTGTCCGTCTGAAAACTCGCATCGGTGAATCCATTCACCACAAGTTCATCACTATCTCCATACACAAGGAACTTATCCTTAGTATGTCTCAAATACTTGAGAATATTCTTGACAGCTGTCCAGTGAGCTTCACCTGGATCAGATTGGTATCTACTCGTCATGCTTAACGCGTAAGCTACATCTGGACGAGTGCAGAGCATGGCATACATAATAGATCCTATTGCAGAGGCATAAGGAATCCTATTCATGCGTTCTCGCTCAGCAGGTGTCGCCGGAAACTACTTCTTGCAGAGACTCTTGCCATGAGACATTGGTATGAAGCCCTTCTTGGAATCGTGCATCCTGAATCTGTGCAACACCTTATCAATATAAGTGTCTTGGCACAATTCAATCAGCCTGTTAGTTCTATCTCTGTAGATTCTGATTCCAAGAATGTATGCGGCTTCTCCCATGTCTTTCATGGAAAAACAACTTCCTAGCCAAGTCTTAATAGACTGAAGCAACGGAACGTCATTACCGAGGAGGAGTATGTCATCGACATACAGTACAAGAAATGCAATTTTGCTCCCACTTGTCTTCTTGTATACACATGATTCTTCTTCGTTCTTGATGAAACCGAATTGTTTTACTGCTTCATCAAAACGAAGATTCCAACTCCGTGATGCTTGCTTCAACCCATAAATGGATTTATGAAGCTTGCATACCTTCTTAGCATTTTTAGGATCGACAAAACCTTCAGGTTGTGTCATGTACACGTCCTCTTCCAGAATTCCATTCAGGAATGCGGTTTTGACATCCATTTGCCAAATCTCATAGTCATAATGAGCAGCAATCGCTAGAAGAATCCGAATAGATTTAAGCATAGCGACTGGGGAATAGGTTTCATCATAGTCAATACCATGAATTTGTTTGAAACCTTTAGCCACCAACCTTGCTTTGTAAATCTGTACATTGCCATCCACGTCAATCTTCTTTTTGAAGATCCATTTACACTCAATGGCTTTTACACCATTAGGTAAATCGACCAAGGACCATACTTGGTTTTCTGACATGGATGTCATTTCAGATTTAGAGGCTCCAAGCCACTTTTCGGAGTCTGGGCCCATCATTGCTTTCGCAAAGGTCGCTGGTTCGTCACCTTCAATGATCATCAGATCATTTGAATTGGTTACGAGAAATCCATAGTATCTCTCGGGTTCGTGACGGATCCTTCCGGATCTGCGAACTTCAGGCTCCACAGGCGACGGTTCCACAGAACTTTGTGGTTCCAACTGCTGCTCCTCCTCAGCAGGTTGAGCAGTATCCTGTGCATCTAGAATTTCTTCAAGATGTACTTTACTCCCACTGTTTTTCTTAGAGAGGAACTCCCTTTCAAGAAAAGAACAGTCCCGAGCAACAAATACTTTGTTCTCAGATTGGTTGTAAAAGTAGTATGCCTTGGTTTCCCTAGGATAACCAACGAAGTAGCATTTATCTGATTTGGGTGCAAGCTTGTCGGAGATTAAACGTTTGACATAAGCCTCGCAACCCAAATCCTTAGGAAAGACAGACTAGGAACGTTCCCAGTCCACAGTTCATGTGGTGTCTTTTCTACTGATTTAGATGGCACTCTATTCAGTGTAAACGCAGACGTTTCTAGAGCATATCCCCAAAAGGATAGTGGAAGATTAGAATGACTCATCATAGACCGAACCATATCCAATAAAGTTCGATTTCTCCTCTCCGATACTCCATTCCATTGGGGTGTACCAGGAGGAGTGAGTTGTGAAACGATTCCACACTCGCTCAGATAGTCGCTGAATTCTTGGCTCAAATATTCTCCTCCGCGATCCGATCGCAGAATCTTAATACTCTTGCCAAGTTGATTCTGTACTTCATTCTTGAATTCCTTGAATCTATCAAAAGAATCTGACTTGTGTCTCATCAAATAGACATAGCCATACCTACTGAAATCATCAGTAAAGGTAATGAAGTACTTAAAGTTTCCTCTGGCAGCAGTACTCATTGGCCCACATACATCAGTATGAACAAGGCCCAATAAATCACTGGCCCTTTCATTTGGTTTGTTGAAAGGGGCTCTAGCCATTTTGCCCACCAAACAAGACTCGCATTTCTCACATGATTCAAAATCAAATGAGCCCAGAAGCCCATTTCGATGGAGCCTCTGGATGCGTTTCTCATTGATATGGCCCAAACGACAATGCCATAAGAAAGTCGGGTTTTCGTCATTGGACTTAAACCTCTTTGTATTTATGTTAAAGACAGGCATTTCTTGGTTTAATAGATATAACCCATTATCTAATGGGGCGCTACCATAATAATTACCATCACGATTAAAAGAACAAACTTTATTCTTAACAGCAAAATCAAAACCTTCCAAATCCAAAACGGAAACTGAAATTATGTTTCTGCTAATCGCAGGTACATAGTAGCAATTATTCAAAATTAAAACCATGCCTGAAGGTAAAGACAACTCGTAGGTGCCTACGGCCAGTGCAGCAACCTTAGCTCCATTCCCGACTCGTAGCTCTACTTGTCCTTTCTTCAGCGTCCTACTGTTTCTTAGTGCCTGCACATCAGTACAAATATGAGCACCGCAGCCGGTATCCAATACCCACGAAGTAGGACTAGAAGACATAACATTTAGTTCGATAACATAAATACCTGAGTCAGACGCATCATACGTCTTCTTCAGCTTCTTGTAATCTTCCATGAACTTCTTGCAGTCTTTCTTCCAATGCCCCAACTGCTTGCAGTAGTTGCACTTATCCTCAGGAGAAGGCCCGGATTTGGGCTTCGGCTTGGGCTTATCCTGACTTTCAGCCTGGACAACCTGGGCCTTACCCTTACCCTTCTTAGGTTTCTTAAACCTTTTACCCCCTTGTACCATCAAGACATTGGGAGTTGCCTTCTTGAGATTCGGTTCTGCTGTCTTCAGCATACCGTGCAACTCAGTCAATGTCTTAGTCATGTTTTGCATATTGTAGTTCATGATGAACTGATCAAAACATGACGGCAAAGACTGCAGAATCATGTCAGTGGCCAGCTCCTGGCTAATGGCACAATCCAGTTTCCCCAGGTTATCAATGTAACCCATCATTTTAAGGACATGAGGACTTACTGGACTGTCCTTAGCCAGCTTGCAATCCATGAGAGATTTAACCGTCTGGTATCTCTCTGTGCGAGCTTGCTCCTGAAACAAAGCTTTCAGGCTGTTATCATCTCAATGGGTGACAATACGTTCTCATATTTCTTCTGCAGCTCAGAGTTCATGGTCACCAGCATTAGACAAGTAACATCTTTGACATCCGCTGAATGCTTATCCCAAGCATTCTTTTCTGTCTGCGGAGCATTGGAACGTGGCCTCTCGGTGAGAACTCTTTCAAGGACATATTCCTTGTTCTCTTGCCTGAGAACTATTCTCAGGTTCCGATACCATTCCAAGAAATTAGATCCATTTAACTTGTCCTTCTCAAGGACGGATCTTAGTGAGAAAGTGTTGATGTGATTTGAGACAGACATAGCTGTAATTCAAAAAGAGGTAGATTTTAGTTATAAAGCACAAGAAATGAGAATTCTTATCTAATAAGAAAACTCCCATTGTATTCAAACTATGTTTCCTCATATGAATACAATGTGCCAAGATCCTCAGATTACTAAAATTCGAGTGGGCGACTCGCCGTTACTCAAGCTTTAGTTATCTAGGTAAGCAAATCATTGCTAATTGTACTCAGTACAACTCTTGGTCGTGAATGAGACAAACTATGTCCAATCCACTATGATGTCTCTGGGCCCAGAACTTCTGACAGCCCAGTCAAGTATAACCAATCTTTTATCTGTCTTGTGATCACTGACAGTTGCACTGCAAGTCTGTCATTGACCACCTGCCTTACCCATGTTGCAGTGGATATCAAGGACTCCAAGATATCCAACAAACGACACGAGTCTTGACAGTAGACAAGATCGGGCAAGACATCAAGATCACTTGATATTTAGTTGAGGAAAAGAACTAATCTTATCTTGATTTATATTTACTATATATATAAAAAAAAATAACTTTTAATTGAAACATTTAGTTTTATTAAGTTTAGATTCATCTTATACTTTTAGGATTAAATTATTCTGGTTCATGCAAATTTGTGGTCAAACCAACAAGTCTGCGGATGTTGTGTCGATCGACGCCAACCATTGGCATCGATCGATGCAACTCTATTTAAACCGTTCTTCGATAACCGGTCAAACCGGATCGAATTTACTTAACCGATTCAATCCAATTGAACCAGTTTGGTTTAATGGTCCATGTCGATCGTCACACACTGTGTGTCGATCGATATGACTAAACCAGAATCAATTTTGGTTAATAAAATTAACCGAGCTAGATAACCAGTTCAATCCAATTGAACCGATCTATCTAATTGTATTGCCTGTGTCGACCGACACACCCAGTGTATCGATCGACGCAGCACGATTACGGGTACTCGATCTCAGATCGAAACCCTAAAATTATTTGCGGATTTTCGCTTTGTATCGACCGACACACGCTTTGTGTCGATCGATACTGTGCGATAAACCCTAAATTTTATTCGCGAGTTTTCGCTCTGTGTCGACCGACACACGCTTTGTGTCGATCGACACCCTGCGACAAACCCTAAAATTTTATATTTTGCGCCGCGGCGTGTCGACCGACACACGCTTTGTGTCGATCGACACAGTGCGATTTCAGCAATACCATCGTTTTCAACAGAGACAAAAATCCGAGATTTAATCAATGAAAAACGATTTCAACAGGCAATATACAGATCAACAACATCAAGTTTCGATTTTATATTACCAGTTTCAATAGCTAAACCCTAAGCACGCTCTGATACCACTGTTGGATCCCGATGGATCTAGGGTTTGTTATATTGAAATTTAGAACCAACCTCGTTCTTAACTTTGGCAGCGGAAGAAGATGGTGAACGAGATCAGTGGAGCAACGCAACGCTTTGCCTCTACCAGATACACACGCACGCTCGCTGGAAACGGGATGCTAGTGCCGGATCAATGGGGATTGATGGTGTCTGGTGTGTCAAGTGTTTCTGTCAAGAAAACTGGACGGCTCTGTTGTTTAGGTCGAACTAATCAGCTTTTATTCGACCTAAATGCGCTTAACGGGCCAGACTCAATTAAGTCATAACCCGAAAAGCCTGTTCGGAAAATCCGAACTGTGTCGACCGACACACAAGCTGTGTCGATCGACACAACACCATTATATCAATTCTTATGTGTATTTCAATACACATAATATGATCATTGCCACAATGATCATTCCCATGTCGTAGCTTCCAGTTCGCTTAGGTGTGTGACCCTATAGGATCATACAATACTGGCAGTAAGTCCACGACCTACAGAATGCAAGAGGCTTCTAGCAAAGCATTGCAAACGCCCAGTATTATACGAATGTCTGATCTCGACACACAACTATCACATGAGTGAGTACAAGTGTGATTTCAGGACACTATCCCAACAACATAAACTTTCAAGGATAACCACGAAACTAGCAAACCCGAAGGACGTTTTATTGATTAGAAGTCAAAAAGGTACAAAGATCGTAAAAGAAAGTAAAGGATCGTAAAAGAAAGTAAAGGAATCAGAAAAGAAATACAAAAGAACTCAAAAATCGGCTAAGATAAACTGCTAAGTTCTTAAGTCTAAGTCTAGGGTTTTTCGCTCTGCCTCTCTCGTCTGGCTTCTCCCCCCTTTTATAGCTTCGGTTAGTCGGCTTTTCAGAATATTTCCGCAGGATTTTCGAAAATCTTCATGTTCTTATCTTTTTCCTTTTCTCGCTAAAATGTACACTTCTATCTCGGATTTTCCTTTTTCCAATCTCTTTCTTTACTTCTTCGTATTTCCGCGGCTCGAGTCTTTTTCCGGATGGGCCGAGATTTGGACGTTCCGAGTCCGTTTACGTATCAACTCACGTATTTGGTTTAGAGTTTGTCGTATGCTTGGGCCTAAGTTCCCATTTCTCTCAGTCTCGATCTATCAGCCCAAATCATCGGTTCAGGAAGGTATGGGCTGATGTTTCCAAAGGTTAGTTGCGACAAGTTATGCGTATCGGCAACTGCTTGGTTATCCGTTCGGAAAGTTCAACTCGGAAAACCAGAAACGGTTTAGCTCGGAAATCCGAGATGGTTCAGCTCATAGGTTCAACTCAGGATTTCCAGAAGGGCAACTCATGATCAAGATCGAGACGGGATGGGTTTAGATCGAGCTGGTTTAGCTCGGGAAATCCGAGCTGGTTCAGCTCAGTTTTCTGAGCTGGTTTAGCTCGGAATTCCGAGCTGGTTCAGCTCGATTTTCCGAGCTGGTTTAGCTTGGTTTTCCGAGCTGGTTTAGCTCGATTTTCCGAGCTGGTTTAGCTTGGTTTTCCGAGCTGGTTTAGCTCGGAATTCCGAGCTGGTTCAGCTCGGTTTTCTGGGCTGGTCCAGCTCGGTTTTCTGGGCTGGTCCAGCTTGTCCTTTGCTTTGTTTGGATATTCCGTCGGTCC
The DNA here is from genome assembly GCA_030180135.1 of Orychophragmus violaceus. Lineage (NCBI taxonomy): Eukaryota > Viridiplantae > Streptophyta > Magnoliopsida > Brassicales > Brassicaceae > Orychophragmus > Orychophragmus violaceus. The sequence goes on along the minus strand of CM058233.1, from coordinate 85,441,377 downwards.
GTAGTTCCTGTCGGAAGATATGTTTTTCCGATTATGATGTCGTCTGTTTTGCCGAAACTATTTCTCCGATAAATCATTTAGGTGACATTGTCGACATTTCATACAACTTTGTTATTTATACGTAATCTTGAACGTCTAACTCAAACACTCGCTCTTGCCCAACTGCTTGGTCCTCTCTTCGGCTATTGTTTTCGTCGAGGAGGTTTTTGACCTCAACGATAACAAACATATTTTGCTCTGGTACTATGTTGGAATATACTAAAACATTTTTATCTCATTTAAACGCTCGGAAACTTATTTTCTTATGAAAGAAATAAGAAAATAAGAAAATAAAATTTAGAATTGCTTAACAAAAAAAAGAATTATAAAACAAGAACAAGAGAAAAGAGAAGATGTTATTAAAATGATTTTGAAATGTCTTGCAAATGATCAAGACTCACCTATTTATGCACAGCCTCAAACTCATAACAATCACACAAATTTAAAATTATATAACAACTCTCACCATTATCACCAACTCTCACCGTTACCACGAACTCTCTTCACTTACCATACCAACCATTTTACCAATCACACTCGTTATTTTATTTATTTTTACTCATTTTAAATGGATTATTATTTTAGTAAATTTATAATTTAACGTTGCTTACATATTCTGTTTTAATATCATTTTTGTTTTCTCTCTTGTATTTTTCTACTCTTTTTTATTTTATTAAGCCTTATTCCTTGTTAAAACATTAGATAATTTTCTCTTATATCAAAACTATTAGTGACGCTTTATCTAAAAGTGTTTTTTATATCCTCTAAAAGTATTCCAAAATCAACAAGGAATGACATATTAAATAGACAAGTAAATATTCAAAAATGAATCAAACAACATTATTGAACTTGATATTATGATTAATGATATTAGTTATCGAAATTGAATGGATGTCAGGTCCTCATGCAAACAACAAGTTGTATGCATGTGTGTGAGATTTTTAACATCAGAGACATAAAACTTCTTATCTCTCCCACCGAAAAAGGTCGTTCCCTTTCTTTCACTATATGGTACATATTTTGGTCCTAATCAAAACCATAATCCAATATCAATGAGTGTACAAATGTTTACAAAAAAGAGAAAGCAGATATCGACTCTCACTGCCATACATTCAAAGATGAAGAAGAGCTCGTTATTTTCCCTCATAATCTCCTTCAATTTTATGATATGGAGATGGTTTAACTTATGAAGAGCATGCAGTGTCAAAATTATATCTTTAAAATTTGAACACAAATCATTTTAGTTGATTTAACAATCGATACAACACATTTGCTTAGAGCAAATTAAAGCACTTTTCCCAGTAGTAAAATTTTCTCTTCATCTTCTTAATAGCAACCTAATCTAAACATATAAGGTAAGGTTATAGAATTAGCTACACAGACAATAGATGAGTGTAAAAAAAAATATTTTCATCATACTTACAATTTCATATGTTTCCAAGTTTAATGCCTTATATACAGTGCCACATGTATTATCTCCAAACTCTTCCATAAAATTATATCTGCATACAGAACACAAGTTTGTTAATTTCTCTTGCATACGTCCCAATCAATATGTGCAACGAAGAAAACCAATGCTCCTCCGACAATGAATTAGATGTGTTCGGTAGTCCATCCGATTATGTGTGCCGCCTCTGATTATCTCCAATTCCATGCACCTCCTTTGATAATCTCAGGGATAAATCTCTCTGTTGAGATTGAACCTTTGATCAAAACCTACAAAAAAAAAAAAATCAGTGAAGTGAAGATAGAGAAGAAGAATCAAGAAGAACCTCAAGCAAAGGAGGAAGCGTGGGGCTGAAGCAAGAAGAAGAAAATGACATGAACATATGTTTCATGATCCAAGAAGAAGAAGAAGAAGGAGAATACAACATAGAAGAAGTGAAGATGAAGATTAAGAGAAAAGGAGGAAGCAAAGGTCGTGACTCAAAGGAAGATGAAGAAGAAGAACATGACATGAACACATGAGTGTTGCACAAGGAAGAAGATGTGTCAGCTACAAGAAGAAGAGGACAAGAGTCAACGACATATAAGGAGAAGTCAAGGAAGATTATGTGTAACAAGAACTTACACATGAACAAGAATAAAGAGACTAGTTGGTGTTAAGGAGTTAAAAGTCAACTAAGTTAAGTTAGAGTTGTTAGAATAGTTAAGACTAGGTAAAAAGTTGTTGGAGTTGTTAAGTTGTAAGTGTAAGATGTTTATCATGCTTGTAAAACTAGTCTAGTACCTAAACTATAGGTATGGATTAGGAGAAGTTGGTTGAGTCTAGATTCCAAGCAATTGACTGTAGTAAGTAGAAGAAGTAGTATAAGTATGTATATGAGTTTTTGTAAGAATGCATCCAAGTGATCAATGAGAAAAATGTAGTATTAAGTGATAAAGTTTTTTCTCTTATTATCTCTAAACATACGAATGACAAGAGTATGAGAGAAAGAGTAAAACACTAAGAGAGAAAGAGTGAATCAAGAGAGAGTTCCGCTGCATTAGAAAGAAAGTAGAGAGAGTGTTGGAACATAAAGAGAAGTGTTCGAACAACCAGAAAAAAACAGAGAGTGAAACAGAGCATAAAAAGCTAAAGTTCAACATGGTATCAGAGCTATATTGATTCGTGGAGCCTGTTCAAAGAAGATGAAGAAGAACAAGATCAAGAAGAAGAAGAAGAGCTAGAAGAAGAAAAAGAAAAAGGAGAAGCCAGTCTAAGAAAAGGCTGAAGAGAACAAGAAGAAAAAGATGGAGACATGCATCAATAAAAAGAAAAAGAGGATGGAGTCAACCATCAACCAAGATAAGAGGAAGATGGAGAAAACCATAAAAAGAAGAGAAGATCGGAGAAGAAGATCCGACGAAGACGGCAACATAATGACGGCTACAACCAAACAAAAAAATGGTGTTACCTTATTTTGTTGATTGTTTTAAGAATAGAAGAGGAGGAGCTGAAGAATCTCCAAAGAAGAAGACCTTGCAACCACTGAAATAAAAGTCTTTATGTAAGTGGTTTATGCGGAAGAATGAAGAAAAGAGGTCTGCACATAAAATAAAAATGTCAGGCTGAGAAGAAAAAGAAAGTTTTCCCAAGTGGAGGACAATAAAGAAGGCACCATTGCAAGCCTAGTTGGAGCCCCTAAGATGAAATGTAGACAATGAAGTCTTGCATCAAAGTGGAAGAAACTAAGGCTGTGGCAGCAATGATGTCAAAAGAACATGCCCAAGTCCGAAGATGAGAGCTAGAAAGGTTCAAAATCTAAAACCTGATACATCAAGGCAAAGCAGAGATGATGATTCAAGAACCAAACAACTAAGGCTAAGAAAGCTAAAGTGATGGTCTGAAAAATCAAACAACCAAAGTGGAAGCCAAGGTGAAAGTTTATAGACTCAAATAGTCCAACGTTAGAGAAACTGAGGTGATGATTCAAAGAACTAGAGGGCAAAATTGGTGATGGAAGAAGCTGGTTGGAGAAAGCAAGATCAAAGAAAAATCAATCAAAAAAGAGTATGCTCACCTAGGAGTGAAAGGGAGCAGTAACTGGTTGAAGAAGTGATGATCAAGCCTAACACCAACCAAGCTGAACAAGAGGTGCTTAACTAAGAAGAAAGGAAGCATGGTCTGGTTGCAATAACAACCGAAGAAGACGTGTTCATCACGCACAAAACTTCATGAAAAAAATGAAGAGATTTCATGGTAAACTTGAAGGTGAAAATAAAAGGAAGATCACAAGAAGAAGGAGCAGAAGCTGGTTGCACAAGCAACGTGTGAAGAAGTGAGGAAAGCTCACAAAAACAGAGTAAGAAACAAAGTAAGAAGGCGAAGAAGATCTGTCAAAAGATGACAAAGAGATTCGCACAAGAAGAAGATAGTTCATGTAGATTCATCTCAAGAGGGAGATAAGAATCACAAGAGAAGAACAAGGAATATGGGAATCAAGTCCCTAAATGAAGTTGAGGAATTTAATCATAAGGTTCAAGAGGGAATGTTGAGATTAAACCTTTGATTAAAACCTACAAAAAAAAAAAGAAATCAGTGAAGTGAAGATAGAGAAAAAAAATCAAGAAGAACCTCAAGCAAAGGAGGAAGCCTAGGGCTGAAGAAATAAGAATAAGATGATATGAACACATGTTTCATGATCCAAGAAGAAGAAGAAAAAGAAGACAACATAGAAGAAGTGAAGATGAAGAAGAATAGAAAAGGAGAAAGTAAAGGTCGTGACTGAAATAAAGAAGAAGAAGAAGATGACATGAACAAATGAGGGTTGCAAAAGGAAGAAGATGTGTCAGCTACAAGAAGAAGAGGACAGGAGTTAACGACATATAAGGAGAAGTCAAGGAAGAGTTTGAATGTGTAATAAGAAGTTACACATGAACAATAATAAAGAAACTAGTTGGTGTTAAGGAGTTAAAAGCCAACTAAGTTAAGTTAGAGTTGTTAGAATAGTTAAGAGTAGGTAAGAGTTGTTGTAGTTGTTAAGTTGTAAGTGTAAGATGTTTATTTTGCTTATAAACTAGTCTAGTACATAAACTAGAGGTATGTATTAGGAGAAATTGGTTGAGTCTAGAGTCCAAGCAAGTAGAAGAAGTAGTATAAGTATGTGTATGAGTTGTTGTAAGAATGCATCCAAGTGATCAATGAGAAAAATGTAGTATTAAATGATAAAGTGTTTCTATTGTTCTCTCTAAACACACAAATGAAAAGAATATGAGAGAAAGAGTAAAACACTAAGAGAGAAAGAGTGAATCAAGAGAGAGTTCCGCTGCATTAGAAAAGAAAATAAGAGAGAGTGTTGGAACATAAAGAAAAGTATTCCAACAACAAGAAAAAAGAGAGAGTGAAATAGAGCATAAAAAGCTAAAGTTCAACACACACTCTCTCTCTTGATTATTTATTAGCCGAATTGTAATCTCAATTTAATCAGACCTTGATTTTTTCGGCGAGCTGCGCCGAGAGGTCGCCGAGACAATATCATGTTGGTGGAGAGAAGAGGTTGCAAGTGGTGGAGCTAATTTTTGGTTGAGAAGAGTTTGATTGTGAAGGAGATGGTGTGGTGGTTCATATGCAGAAATTGAAGATTTATAACGATTAGAGGTGATTATAGAACGGTTTGATGAAGAGCTAATTGTTGTGTTGTGAACTTTTTTTTGAATATCAGGAGGCTTAGGGTCTGTAGGCTCGTATGCCCCGAGGGGAGACCCAAACCAAATTAAATTCACTCTCTTTAGCAGAAGGGATCCCTCCCAACATTGATCAAACTTAGATGTGGCGGAAAATACTACTATTTTTTTTTACCAGTTGAGCCAACTCTATTGGTTGTGAATTTATATGGAAAGGTCAATCGTTTTTTTAAGAAAGAAACTGCAACTGTCAGAAAGGTATCGATTCACTTAGCAATTGAAAGAAATTAATTGGACAAATGGGCTGAAAGCTTTTTAATTTTTTATCAACTCTATCGGACGAAAAGAATGATCGACGGAAAAAAAATCCAGGAAGATCCCACATCATAATAAGCCAAGAATGAAACTTTAATCTGTTACACATATAACACATTTTACACACAGAGCAACATACAACAAACAAAGACAAAATAAAACTATTATAGTGATTCTATTGTACACGGGAAGAGTGTATGTGAGAAGCCAAAGGAGAAGCACCAGGAGAATCATAACTATACCTCCTTGGAGATTTTTGTACCATTATTATCTTGGGGAATCAAACTGAGCTCGACTGTTTCCAATACCAGTTCCAGGTTTCATTGATTCACGCTTATCTAATTTGGCTAAAATTTCTGACGTTTTCTTCGAATGATTGGTTTCGTCGTAGTTAAACGGTACTGGAACCGTCTTGAATGCTCGATACTTGCCAACATTGTTCAAATGCTCGTTCTCTAACCTGTTTTATGCATAATCAAATCCTCAAGAAAGTTACATTTTATGTTGTGACGGTAAATAGCGCGGATACATGGTGAAGAAAAATTGCAGAAAGGAATGTTTCTCACCTGAAGAAATTCCATATCCCCCGGCGGATAATCTCTAGACTGGCAACAACAGCAACCATTGTCTGTCTGTGCATGAAGGAGAAATTGAAATCTAGAACGGTCTGCAGCCACGCGAACCTGAGTAAAATGTTCAAGATCTGCACATTTGTTTTGAAGGGGTTATCATCAGTTTTGCTCCAGGATTTTAAAATGAAGTTTTACTCTATGGTTTGTGCTTACCATCGCGATAAAGTATACTTTCTTTTGAGGGACAAGGAGCTTATCCCGGAGCCAACGGTTTTTAGATTTCTTATTAAGAAGCCCCCAGTCATGGACCAAGTCCCAGTAAGTACAGAAAATGGCAGCAGTAGCTGAGAAGATCCAAGCTAATATTTTCCAGAAAATTTGATTATCCTCGTTGACACTGTAAGTCGTCCTCAAGCAGACGGCCACTATAGTCAAGAAGTACTTGATGCCATTGTATCCTTGTTCTGGGTTTCCCTCTTCACATAGTCGCCTCACGCACTGCAAAAGTATAGTTTTTTTAGCAAATCTTATATGAATGAAGAGAATTTTGAACGGTGGATTTTGTATGAACATACTTCGTACCTGTAGGAGACGAGAGACGTATGGGATGACTGCAACAATGAATAAAAAAGCATTGTAGACATCTGAATCCTTGCAAGTGTTTATTCTATGTTTGTAATCTCCCCAACCGTAGTGACACAGGTAAAATTGGATGCTTCGAAGAGCTTGCACCTGACTTGTTAACTGATCGCCCAAAAAGAAATCAGGTAAAGTTACCTGCAGGAGAAGTCAAAAATAAGTTTTTTAGATAAGTTGAAGTGCAATTATCAATATTTATTTATTTTTCATGACCAATGAGGCATTCAGTTTGTGTTCCTACCTTGTAAAGAGGTGCAGCAAGGCAGTGAAAGACGCAAGTGAGGAAGAAGAAGCGATTGGAGTGGTAGAAGATTTTGAATGGTAAGACTAGAACTACAAACATACCCTAGATGACAGATTTATTTCGTTATTAAATGTCATATAAATGATTTTCACATTTAAAAAGCTGAAATTGGATTTGTGGACTTACACTGAGCAGGAAGAGGGGAAGAAGTTCGGTTAATGCTTTGTAATCTTTAGTGTCGGGGTCAACCTCCATGTCAAGATTGGCAATAATACAAAGAAGTGCAAAGACTCCAATGCTTAATCCCACAAATAGAACTTGTCTATAGCCAAGTTCAGTTCCGTGCTTGAATCCAAATATGAAAGAATAATTCACTCGATACCGCCTCCAATAGTATATATTACCAGCATACATAAGTATGTGCAGAACGATGAACCCGAACAAACTGTAAGAACATTCAACAGCGTGCATCTATACACTCCCCGAACTTCTGGTATATACATTATTAATGAATACAGGGGAAAAATAGAGCTGACCTGTAAAGAGGGAACATAGTGTTCATGTACTGGTTTTGACCTTCCTTCTGCAAAATGTGTCGGGTGCGTATGATCGCGAATAGAGCCACAATTAAAGAAAACACGCATCCACCCAAGAAGCCTGAAACCGAACTCCACATCAGAATTTGACCAGCAAACAGAGAAAATGTATAAAGTAATCCGAATCCACCTGTGGAGAATGTAATTCGATGTCTCTCTCTTTTAGGTTTCGGTCTCAAGATGTTCATTCCTTTTCTCCTGTTAGCATTCGCGAAATGCTTTATAAACGTAGCTTCAACACGCTCCATGAGAATCATAACCTTTGAGAAAAGAGAGGATCAATTTGAGAAGAAACATAGATAGTATCAACCAGACCTAATCAAAGTCATACCTCATCAGAGCTTCCAAGGTAAGAGTTACCAATCATTTCCATGTAAGACTTTGAAGCATTCCTTGAAGTTATCTGTTTAAGAGTAATTTTGTCGAACACCTTTCAGTCAAACTTCAACATCAACAATCTCAAACCTCAAAGGCTCAAACCAAACCTTACCTTATCATACTTCTTCAATATCTTCGAGCACGCCAATTCATTCAAAGAGCTGCATCGATTCTCAAATCTATCAATCATAAAACTCAATCAATCTGCTTTGACTATCCAAAATTCAAACATTTACGAACCTGTAGCTTTTGAGTAGCCGAAGCTTCTGGTAAAACTCAAAAAAGGCGCGTCTGAGCATCGCTTCGACTTTCCTCAGATTTTCTCTGCTAAATTTAAGCTCAGTCAAACTCGCGACCTGGAGAACAGATTTAATGGTGGAACGAGGCGTTTCATTCGTATGATTCATCTTGACACGATCCAAAACCTCCATCGGAGGTGGCCTCGCAGCTTTCAACTTACTCACGTCACCGGAGACGACGATGTCTTCTACTTTCGCTATATCTTCTTCGTAAGAGGATTTACCAGCTTTGCTCGATTCTCCTTCCTGTATCGCTTCCATGTGAGTTTGAGCTCCAACATTTACTGCAACCAACCCATAATTTAAACAAAAAAAATAAAAAATTCAAATTTCAATTTAAGGAACCTGCACAATCATGGCTTATAAACCGGAATAATGGATCATTAATAAAACCGGACACTGTTCATAATCACTGCATTTCAACAATATACCAGTGAAAGAAACGGATAAATTGCAATTCCGCCACGGTTACGGTTTGATAAAACCGAAAATCAACCAATCAAACGGGAGAGAAATTTGGCTAATACGGTTAGATGAACCGGAGAAACAAAATCAGAGATAGAAACAGATCAATTTCAACTCGGTACAGTTACGGTTCGATAAAACCGGAATTAATTAAACAGATTTAGTTAACGAGAGTGATGGAGCAAGAAAACCAGAAAACGAAACCGATCAACTTCAAATTAGCAACTCGGTACAATTACGGTTTCAAAAGCCGGAGTTCGGTTTTACTTACTGGAGGTAGCTCTGGCGGGAGTAGAAGCAGCGACGACAGCCGCAGAATTAGAAATATCAGAAGCTAATCGAGTCATCTCCACCGTACGTTCCTCCAATGGCCAACCATCAGGATGCTCAACTTTAACCCTAAACGCAATCAAAGCATCCATTTGCTTCTCAAGCATCACAGCTTCTTCCATCACTTCAGCAACTTTCTCTTTATAAAATTTCTCAACTTTGTTGAATTCATCATCTAATCGCCGGAAAAACACAGTCTCGTACTCTCCTCCTTTCTCCCCCGCCATCAAAAATGTCGTCTCGTAACCATGACTTGTCGAGTGAACCAGAATCGGCGCCGTGACCGGCTTAATTCCTTCCTCGATCTGACCACCACCGCTTTGTACGCCGTGATGGTGTTTCTTTTGTGTCTGTGATGTAGACAGTAAACCACTGAATGCTCGGTGAAGAGTTATTTTCCGGTGAAGTCCGTGATGATGATGATGATGATGATGACCACCGTGAGGATTGGTTTTGGGTTTGAATTTGATGATTTCTTTAAGTAGAGACTTGAGATTATCATAGTCCATGTAAGCTTCATGCCATTCCGGCACCATTTGTGACGAGAACTCTTTCCCGAACTTCATATTTCTCTCCTATCTCGAGAAATTTTTTGTTAAGTTGCTGTTTGTGTGTCTGAAGACGAAGGGTTTGAGGTATATATATTGTCTACAGAGATATGGGAGAGAATGGCTTTGATCGGTGAAGAATGGGTGGAAGACAGTGAAAAAAGTGACAGGAGAGAGAGGGAAGACAATTGTGAGAGAGAGGAATTTTTCCCCTCTAGTTTTTGCTTTTTTAGTGGAAACTAGGTAAGTACTCGCGCTACGCCGCGGATTTATCGAAAATTTTAATTTTATAAATGTATATTTTTATAATTATTGGTCTTGTATTTAGTATTACTAACTTAGTATCCGCGCTACGCCGCTGATTTATTGTAAATTTTAATTCTATAAATGTATATTTTTATAATTATTGGTCTTGTATTTAGTATTATTTTATATCTTATGATTTTTTTATCTTTAGTTAATATCAAAAATTTCTAATTAATTTACATATAAAAATTGTCATAACTCTTTTCATATTTGATTACCCCTTTCTTAATTTCTTGAATTTTTTAAATAAACCAAAATGTCATAAACTAAATAAGAGAAAGGCAATGATTCGAACCAAATTTCTAGAACCCAAACCAAATTGAATTATAAAATAATCCAATAGTATATATACTATATAGAAATAAAATAATATGGAACCGAACTAAAGTATATTATATAAAAACCTCAACTTAATAAAATTTACTTAATATTATTATTTTAATTGCATATAGAAATTATATTAAAAATATATAATCTTAAATAAATTAGTAGATTATTTTTTCTTATATGTTTTTTGAAATCCAAAACAAATTATTAGTTAATATCGAATGTGAAGTTATTTTTTAAAACTCAAATTTTTTGAAATTCTAAATAGTCGAACCGAAACAAACCGAATTATATTTCGAACCTGAATAAGATCTATTTTCTAAATCCCGAAAACCAAAAAGTCAAAACCGAACCAAACCCGATATTTGAATGTCTACCATTAAACCTAGTCACTTAAGCTTATTAGTCATATTAGAATATGATGTGTATTTTGTTATGTTTTGATTGACTTTTCAAATTTTTCATTAATTGATGTGTAATCTGATGTGTTGTTTTGATTGATTTTTCATTTTTTCATTAATTGATGTGCCACATCCTCACGACTTTAAAATGAACCGGATAAAAAATTTCAATTTTGAATCACATTTCTAGAATCCAAACCAAATTGAATTATAAAATAAACAAATAGTATATATAATATATAAAAATAAACTAATATTGAACCGAACCAAACTATATTATATACAAACCGAACTGAACTTAATAAAATTCACTTAATATTATGATTTTAATTAAATGTAGAAATTGTATTAAAATCTATTAATTAAATTAGTAGATTATTTTTTTCTTATATGATTTGTTAAAATCCAAAAACAATTTATTATTTCATCTCTAATGTGAAGTTATTTTTAGAACTCGAAAATTTTCAAATTCTAAAAACTCAAACCGAACCGAAACAAACCGAATTATAGTTCAAACTTGAATAAAATCTATTTTTCTAAATCTCGAAAACCGAAAAGTCTAAACTGAACCAAACCCGATAATCGAATGTCCACTATTAAACCTAATCAATTAAGCTTATAAGTCATATTAAAATACGATGTGTATTTTTGTTATGTTTTGATTGACTTTTCAAAAATTTCATTAACTTATGTGTCAAGTGATGTATATTTTTGTTTTATTTTGTTTTGATTGTTTTTTTAAACTATTTTATTAATTGATGTGTCACATCCTTACGACTTTAAAATGAAACCAAATTTTCTAAACTTGAACCAAATTTCTAGAACCTAACCAAATTGAATTATAAAATAACCCAATAGTATATAAACTATATAAAAATAAACTAATATTGAACTAAACCAAACTATATTATATAAAACCGAACTGAACTTAATAAAATTCACTTAATATTAATATTTTAACTACATATAGAAATTATATTAGAAATCTATAATCTTAATTAAATTATTAGATTATTTTTTTCTTATACGTTTTGTTAAAATCTCCAAAAAAATTATTATTTAATCTCGAATGTGAACTTATTTTTTAGAGATTGATAGTTTTGAATTCTAAAAACTCAAACTGAACCGAAACAAACCGAATTATAGCTCAAACTTGAATAAATTTTATTTTTCTAAATTCATAAAACCGAAAAGTCTAAATCGAACCAAACGCGATAATCGAATGTCCACTACTAAACCTAACCACTTAAATTTATGATGTGTATTTTTGTTATGTTTTGAATTGCTTTTCAGATTTTTCATTAATTTATGAGACAAGTGATGTGTATTTTTGTTTTGTTTTGATTGGTTTTTAAGTTTTTTCATTAATTGATGTGTCACATCCTCATGAATTTAAAATGCTGATGTGTCAACATATGGAGAGACACAAGCTTTATTAGTGTGTTGATTTTATAAGTAATTATAAGAGCATGAACATCAATGAACCCTTTTAGGGTTTTTAATTTTTTTATAATATTATTTATTTATTTTTTATAGATGCAAAAAAAAATAAAAAAAACCAATCAGAACGCGACACGTCAGCATGAACAATTAATGATCGGTTCTTAGCTTAGGATCGGTTTTTAGCTAAGAATCGGTTTTTAGGGGAGTTCTTAAAAATAATATTTTTTAATTATTTATCTAAGAATCCGTGCTAAGAACCCCTAATATCTTTCAATGTACATGCTCTAACACTTTTTGATGGGAGAGAGTTAAATTTTTTCCTCTCATTCTTTTCTGATTGGTGAAGATTTGATGCGGAAAAAAAAAATTTCCCTTCCTTTCTCCATATTTATATCAACCAATCAAATTCAATATATATTTTTTAATATTGGATTCAAGTAAAAAAAAAGTAAAAAGTTATCAATCAACGATAAAATTAAATAAATATATTATTATTTTGTGTATAACTGAAAAACTTATCTATACACATAAAACGTTTTGGTGAAAGCTGACGAGTCAACACGAGAAGCTTTAGAGTAGGATAATGTTGACGTGAAATGATGACATGATAAGAAATAACTTAAAATTTTTGGAGTTGAATTTATTTACGAAAATGCAATCAAATCGATTTTTATTCATTTAATTAATCTACTTTCCTAAAAAAGCACAATATTTTTTTATATTTTATTAATTCGAATTTGAAAAAAAAAATATTTTATAGCATATACTAATTTTTCGAAAGAGGTTTGTTAATCATATATAAGGTGAGTTAGGTGGCTTAGAAACATAATCATTTACATTTTCTATTTTTTACAATAAGATTTCTCTCTATTTTTTTTCAGGCCATTTTAGTATTCTTCGAGATCATTTAAAGTTTAATATTCGATAATATTCGATAATAGTAATCATCAGTCCGATAAATTCCGATACTCTGAATGAGGTCTTTCTTATTACTAACAAGCTCGATTTATAAACGGTGAATTAAATATCGTCTAAAAGCCCAAAAGGAGTAAGTGAACTTTAATAAATAATGCATTCATTCGTATCGATTTAATTAAAATGTGCAATAGAAAGGTAATATATTCCAAATAACATATAAACTCTTCACTTTCTTCTTCTTTCTCCTCGTCATTATTCTCTGATATTGCAAAGAGTATACACACAAAATGAATCCAATTCGTGATATTGTTTCTGAAGATACACAATTTCATAAATATATGAAATTAGTTATAAGGATATTCGCTGGAATCTTAGAGCGAAGGTTTTGAGGGCATGGTGTTTTACTCACTATAATTCCCAACTTTTAAGGACATTGCTATCAATGCCGAGACAAAGTTTCTTTTTTATTTTAGAGAAAGAAGGTTGTTGGTTCAATTTTTCTGATTTTAGGGTTTCGTTATGCCCAACTTTTAACGACATTGCTATCAATGCCGAGACAAAAATTACTCAGAACTTTGATCGTTACTAAACTCTCTGATGGAGGTGGGTGATATATCATGGTTTTTACATGTTTCCAGACCATGATATAAGTCTTTACTTAGAGTCTTTTAGGTGTTTTGTAGTCTTTTATGTACTTTACAGGGTTATGCACGTTTGGAGCTTATTTGGAGGTATTGGTGCATTTTGGAGCCTATTGGGAATCTGTGCAGAAAAGACAAAGTCGGAGTCCATACTTGGAGTGAGTGTCGATCGACACTACTCTTAGTGTTGATCGACACTGATCGCGATTCAGAAATTCTACGCGAGTTAATGAGACTTTTGAGGAATTGCAATAAGGCCCAGAAGATTACCATATTTACAAGAAGGCCCAATTCATGTTTTAGCTTTTAAATTAGGTTTTACAGCCACATGTGAGGCTAAGTTTTATTATGAGTATTGTTCTGAGAGATTTGGGGATTTGGGGCTGGTCTTTTGCTCGAGAGAGAAGAGATTTCGAGCCCCTGTTCTTACTCTTTTGGATTTATATATATGATTTCTATTCTGATTATGTCTTTTGTGATGATTGATATGTCTGAGTAGATCTCTTGTTAGGTTAGGGATTCTCGTTAAGGATTTGAAGGAATGTTAGAGTAACTGATTGATTAGGATTCATTATCTAGTTCTTCACCTAAGTTGTGCTTAATACTAAATTCTGGATTGATCACATAGAGTTTAGATATGAGATAATTGACAATAGCGCGAGAGTGTGAGTCATAATCTGAATAAGCTTAGTGTGAGAAACTTATCTATTCGCAAAGAGATTTGGTCTAGAGAAGTTGTGAACAAACGAACTTGGAATTGATGCATGTTTAGAACTCTAGTATTCGTAAAGAGATTTGGCTTGCTAGGTTGTTAGACATAGATAATTGTCGCAGCGAGAGCTTGATAGTTTTACTACCGTGATTCTAGTTCAAGAACACAAGTAGACTGAATCTGATTGCTTGTTATCTGACTTCCTGATTTCCTGAGAACCTCCCTTAACCTGACGCCTTCGTTAATTGCTTACATTCACATCGCTTCATTGGTTTTCTTGCTGTCTTGTTTACTGCTTTATAATCTGTTTCGCTTAGCTTAATTCGAGTACTCATAATCTATCGCGTGAAACTAGAGTCTCTGCGGGATTCGATACCCTTTTATACTACGATTGCATAACTGTGCACTTGCAGTAGAATAGGATTAAAACTTTTACACCTATCAGTGGGTTTAGTACCCCTCTAAGGTCCGGCCCAATAGTAGAAATGACCCGAAGGAGATCCAGCCTGTAACACCCCTTTCATGTTATCCGCTGACCGACGAGGTGACCAGTCAATAATCAAACAAGAACATGACCAAGTCGAACCCGAGCAAGTCAAACGAGAAAAGTTCGTTACAATAAGAAGCCAGAGATTGTTCGGCTTGAAACACGGGCTCGCACCAAACCGTCCTTGACCCCGTTTACCTCGCTTCCACAATACAAAGTATTTCAACATGTATTGCTTCCGTGAGTTTTGTCGGTTCGGACTAAACCAATGTACCAGGGAAGCGATTTCATTTCTAAGAAAATAAATGTCTACATAACGTTTATACAAAACAATTTTCCTATTAGATTCGAATCACGATAAAACAACAATAGATAGGCGCCATAAAGCCGAACCGGAAACAACAACCAAAAACATCAAATCAAAACCTCCAGCCCACAAGCAATCAAAACCTCGATTAGACACGATCTATCTATCGCGCACAACGAACTTAACACCATTGATTCCACTATGCGAACTCGGTAACTGCCACGGGAACACTTAGCTACCGACATGGTAACTAAAACTACATACGACTCCTAGGTGTACACATGAAGTCCTACGACCTAGGACACTAATCTCAGTCCATTTATACACAACGACTCAGGTTACCCCAGGTAACCTAAGATTCCAAGCAGTCCCGCCCTAGGACATAGCCCTGTATTCTCCGGACCATACACTTACCGGCATCACTCAGTAGGTTCACACCATCCGAGCTTCCAATCAAGTCAGAAGTACCGGACCGCTTTCAAACCTAGACTTCCGGGATCTAACGTAACCTAGAGTCCTAGTGCAAGAAAGTAAACACACAGACTCACTGGGACTCTAACACAGAACATGAGACCGACAAGGTCAATAGAAAGATAAAAGCAGCATCGAAACCATCCCGCAAGCTCTAAACCAAAACCACCACCACCAACCCTACTCGGTGCTATACCAAATCGGGTAACTGCAAACTTACCTGGTCCCATGACCGGCGTAAGTAGGACGCAACCGAGTACCCGGCCCTACACCGGAGAAGTCTACACACATGCCTCCACAGAGCACACACAATCAATTAAGCAAGCCCTTAAGGTTCATTAATGTCTTTTAATCTCATTTAGTCTGCTACTTTGGATTAGCGGATTGCTAACCCGTAGACGGCTCACTAATCGCATACTTCTTTTGAATATCCTTTCCTAAGTATATTTTAATAATTCCCCAATATGTCGGTTTAGAGTTAGTAAACTTACTAACTCCCCGACATCTCATCATTAACTTAACTTTAATTCATTAACCCTTAACCCATCTATTAAACCTAACCCACTCCGTTATATATTCGATACGTTAGTTAAATGTTTTAATCCATATTTTAGTGTCGTCTTAATTCCCGTATATAGATTCTTTTCATATCGTTCTTTAATATGTATATATGCATATATTTCCTATCATGCGTTGACTATATGAATGAAAAATTCAATCAATATTAGCAACCTAACAAGCATTCAACGGATTAACTCTAACCACCTAGCATGCATTTAATTAACCTAACCATTTCTGCATTAACCGATAGTCATCAGCAGTCAATCAATCAATCTTAACTAACATGCATGCAATCCCAAACTACTGCTTTAGGTTCCCGGTCTATATGATCAACTAACTACAATGCAATTTAAGATGACTCACCGTGGGAAATGCAGACGGACAGACGGACAAGATGGACGCGGATCCCGAGACCGAACAACTGAATCTCGAACCTTCCTGAACCCCGACATGAACCTCTGAATCACAAAATCAAGAAATGGCCGTTAACCAAGCGTTGATCGGCTCGAACTCCGGCATTGACCGGAATTGACCAGCGTTGACTTCCGAATATTGACACCCATTGGCCGAATTGACCAAACCGTGAACCGGACTTGACCAACCAATTGGACCGGTCTAACTAAACCAATGTAAACCTGCTTTGACCAACTAAACCATACCATTGACCACCAAACCAGTTTAACCACGTTGACCAAGGCTGAACTAACTTAACCCAAGATTGAACCGGAACCAAATGTTGAACCAAACCACCTTAACCAGACCCCTAGATAACCGGCTGAAGGAGACAGGCGAAAGAGACTTTTCCGACGAACTTCTCTGGCATTGACCGCGGTGGAGAAGCGTTGACTGGCGGCTCTTGGAGTTTTTCCGGCGATGGAGGATGAGCTCTGGTGACTGAGAAGTTTTTGAAGAGAGAGAGCTAGCCAAGGTGGAAAGAAACAACTGAGAAACCAGCTGAAAGGAAGAAGAACACGGCAGTGGCTTGCCGACAATCACTTTTCGGCAAGTCTCCGGCGACTCCGGCGGTGGTGGAGGGAGTTGAGGGATGTCGAATGATGAGGAGAAGAATTTGAACAAGATTGACCAGGTAGTTTGAGTGGGGTTTGCTTGGTTATAGAGTTATTCAGATTGCTTGTTCTTTAAGCAAGGAAGAAATTCAAGAACTCATGAAGAACTTCATGAATCTTCAAAGGATGGTGGGTTTTTCAGTTGAATCTGGAGAGAGAGAGAGAGAGAGAGAGAGAGAGAGAGAGAGAGAGAGAGAGAGAGAGAGAGAGAGAGAGAGAGAGAGAGAGGAGAGAGAGAGATGAGAGAGAGAGAGAGAGAGAGAGAGAGAGAGAGAGAGAGAGAGAGAGAGAGAGAGGAGAGAGAGAGAGAGAGAGAGAGAGAGAGAGGAGAGAGAGATGAGAGAGAGAGAGAGAGAGAGAGAGAGAGAGAGAGAGAGAGAGAGAGAGAGAGAGAGAGAGAGAGAGAGAGAGAGAGAGAGAGAGATGTTTGAGTGAAGTGAATCAAGAGTTGAGT
This sequence comes from Orychophragmus violaceus, assembly GCA_030180135.1. Classification (NCBI taxonomy): domain Eukaryota; kingdom Viridiplantae; phylum Streptophyta; class Magnoliopsida; order Brassicales; family Brassicaceae; genus Orychophragmus; species Orychophragmus violaceus. The sequence continues at coordinate 85,423,751 of CM058233.1, read as the reverse complement.
GAATTGAATGGTGATTTGATAGTTGATTCCATGCAAAAATGAGTTCATTAAACTCAAACTCATGCATTGCAGATTGCACCAAAAGAAAAAAATGTGGCGCCAACAGGGAGGTGACACATGTCCTCTAAGGGTGTTTTCTGACAAATCACACTGTTCCAAACACTTTCTAGAAGATCATATTACCGAATCATTCTGTTATTTTGGTTTTAGCCATTGCCGCATTTAACATTTTAAAAATCCCATATATGCTTCCATAAATCCTCCAAGTAGCAACTTGAATCACCTTATTTGGATACCGTAGCTCCTGTTATAGATTTTACAAGTTTTTCCGGTTATATCGGTTTCCATTCCCGATAGTCTGGAAAACCCATTTGAAACCCGTTTCTTGCATTTATGATCTTCTAAATGTTTTCTTTATTTTAACAGAAGAACATTTGGCCTGTCTCGGCTTCCGGCTTATATTTTGGTAAAATTACCAAAATGCCTTCCAACTTCGGGAAATTATCATTTTCCCCCTGTTGACTTTTATTTTGCCTGTTGACCCAATTTTTGGAAACAAGGGTATTGCATTCTTCCCAACTTACAGGAATTCGGTACCCGAATTCTTCATCAGTAACAGACTTCGAATCGGTACCAAACCCTGGAAGTCTCCATTCTGATCTGCTTCCGCTGCTTCATTGCTCGTACACCGACCACTGAACCAACTCCCGATGTTAATTGATACAAAAACTCTGATTTGCACAACATTACCTTACTGGCCTTCACTCCGCTCGCTCACCCACTGCTTGTGACTAATTTGCTTCACTCCGAACCTCGAACTCATCCACGTCACTCTGCTTTTCTCTGATTCTCACTTCTGGCTTCCCTACTTTGCTTCGACCTCCATAACTGCCCGACACGGTCCCACAATACCCGCACATGCTTCAAAATTCCGGTCACTGAACTCCCTGCTTCAAAAGATCCCACTGCTTTCCTGCTGATACCTGCTCGATCCAATATTGACGCCGCTACTTTCTCAAATATCTTTGCTAACAAATCATTCTTAACTGACTGATTGAACTCATCTGCTGCCAGTACTCGACAATGACTCACACATGGATCGGGTAAACTGTCTCGCGGCTTCCTCAAACTTGACTTGTCTTTCGGGTTCAGATTCAGTCTCGCATTCACGTGTCATCGTCAATCACGTCATGCATATTGATTCAACAACATCACACTGGAGCGGTTAGATTCATTCTAACCTATTCTCGATGTCACTTCCTCATAGAAATATGGTTACGTAGTCATGTACTCAAAGGTCACACATGAATAACTAACAATATGCTATAATTCTGATTCCTCGCGAATAAGCGTCCTATCAAAACCAATTATCCATTCCGAGCTTAATTCTATCTAGCAGGTTGGCTAACTTTCCCCTACACCACGATTCTATCTGATAACCTAACTTCCATTCTACAAAACTTCTAGGCCTAATAACCTATAATCCGGGTCGACATGATTTGCTAACCCTACCTTAGGATTACCATCAACCTGGCAAATCGAATAACGCTACAAAACCTCAATTATGTAACAACCTAACGATCATGCACAATGCAATACTACCACCCTAGTGGTCGAATGAAATGCAGCAGTTCAAAATCCAACTCTAACAACCTAATGCGCCATGCAAGGCATCAATCCATCTAACACTCTATTACTCCAACAAATGTGGAAACCCAAATAACGACTAACAACCTAACAGCGATGCAATGCAATAAATATGCGAGGAAACAGCTCAAAACCCTAAAACATCACAATCACACAACACACAATCAAGCAAGCAATAGATCGGCCGCGATAAGTCTCTGCGGTCGTATCATGGGTCATGATGAGTGATCGCTTGTTCTGATCATCATTTGTTTTCACATCGTAATTGAATTGCATTCATAAAGATCACACGCATGAAAAACAATTACCATGTTACTCAAAAAGATAGATCAAACACTCTGTATCCACCACATACATAAAAAGCCATATCCATATATATAAAGGTTTTTAGTACATCAGCCTAACGGAGTCTACTACATAAGCGGTCGCCATCATACCCAAAATCAAAATCGCGCCGCTACATACCCGAAGCTCGTCAAAGATGATAGTATGTCGATCTATATACACACAAGAAAAACAAGTCAGACGCTGATAAGCGGTCTGCTCGGCGACGCGGAGCTCCCTCTCTAACGCTGATAAGGGTTGACTGGCTCCATCTCCAAATCGAAACCTGTGGGCAGCGAGATAAGTATGAAATCACCCATACTGAACGACACGAGAACTTCTGGCGCCTCTAGAATGAGCTCATGTGGCCCGGGCTGGGCGGCCTGCTCAGGTGCAAGTGGCGGTAAAGGTGGCAGCTCAATATCCACGAACCCGAACCAGTCTATGAATCCAACATATGGGTCAGCAAAGTCTGCATCGTTCTTGATCGAAGCAGGATAGGGCGGCACCATAAGTGGCGAAGTAGAGGCTAGTGCTGCTGAAGCTCCCACCCTAGAGCTACACTGCAAGTGCACAAACGTGACTAGTAGTTTATAGGGGTCAAATCCATATAGACTCAAGAATCATACGGTAGACTATAAAAGTTCGAATTAAGCTAAGCAGTAGCAGAGAATAAAGCAGTAAATAATGCAAGAAAATAAATCAAACGGTTCTAAATCAATCAAGCGAAGCGTCATATCAAGGGAGTTCTCAAGAAGTCCGGAATACAAACTAATCAATCAATCAATCGAGATCAAATTAAGTATGGTTCTAGAACTGGAATCACAAAAGCATAAGAAACCAGCTTTCGTTGCGAGTATCATCCATGTCTAGCAACCTAACAAACCAAATTTTGTTTGTTCACAATGTCCCTAAGCCAAATTTATTTGCGAATAGTTAAATTTATCATCTAGGTTCTTTCTAGATAATTAACCAACTGTCGTTGCGAAAATCAACCTAACATCATAAATCTTGGTAGCTAATTCAGATTAAGCATTAAGAACAACCCTAGATGAAGAACTAGAAAGTATGAATCACTATAGATTGATTAACTTAATATTCCATGAAATCCCTAATGAGAATCCCTAAACCTAGCTGGAGAACTAACAGACATGGCAATAACAACAAAAGACATGATGAATAGAAATCTAAATAACATAAATGAAGTAAAGAAACATGGGTTCAAAATCTCTTCTCTGTCGAATACAAGACCAGCCCCAAAATCTCTCAATCTCTGATAAGTAAAGCGTAGCCTAAACAATGGCTTAAAAACCCTAATATAATAGTCTAAACACGTTTTGAGCTTCTTTGTAATTATGAGAAACTTTTGGGCCAAGCTGCAAATATCCAAAGTCTTCATTAACTCGGCGAGAATTTCTTGATGGCGATCTGTGTCGATCGATGCTGAAGAGTGTCGATCGACACTCTACTTTGTTTCGCCTATGATTTCTTCTATCTCGCACAAATGCTCCAAAAAGCTCCAGAATGCGCCATAATGTCCAAATAGGCTCCAAACGTAGCTAAACCTGTTAAACACCTGAAAGGACTCCAAAAAAAAACACTAAAAGATTAAATAACAAAGACTTATATCATGGTTAAAAACCCAAAAAACCATGATATATCAGCACTCGCAAAGGTACCGGAGGAGGGTTGGAGATATGCGATCCCCGAGTGTAATCTGGTACATGGTGCCCCGGATGGGCATGATCGGATCCCGCGGACATGTGACTACTCATGATGGCAAACGAACCCGCACCGCACACGCACCACTCCCCCCGATCCTCTCTGCGGCACTTTGTTGTATGTCTGCAACCAAAAACATGAAAATGTCAGCACAATGATACAAAATCCTAATTCTCATCCCCCCTCCCGAGTTTGAAAGACTCGGCTTGGTTTCCTAGTGGATGCTTAGGCGACACATTTGAATCAATAGAACACATAAAACACTTTTAAATGAAACGTTGAAACCCATGACGAACCATGCTCTGATACTACCTTTTTGTAACGTCCCTTTCCCGTTATCCGATGACCGGCGAGATGACCAGTCAACAATCAAACAAGAACATGACCAAGTCGATGCCGAGCAAGTCAAACGAGAAAAGTTCGTCACCATAGAAGCCAGAGACAGTTTGGCTTGAGACACGGGCTCGCACCACCGTCCTTGACCCCGTTTACATTGTTTCTACAATGCAAAGCTTTTCAACTTGTAATTCTTCCGCGAGTTGTGTCGGTTCAGACTAAACCAATATACCAGGAAAGCGATTTCCTTTCTAATATTACATAATTTTTATACAAAACAATTTGCTTATTAGATTCTAATAACGATAAAACAACAATAGATAGGCGCCATAAAGCCGAACCGAAAAAAACAACCAAAAACGTCGAATCAAATCCTCCTACCCGCAAGCAATCCCGAAACTACACTGAGGACCTCCTGCGTCCATCGCTGCTAGACCTGAAAAACAAAAAAATAGTATAATGAGCGATCTAAGAACACTCAGCGAGTCAGCTCCCCAGTAACGGCTTCTAGTCTATCTATAACTACAATTCCCACCCCAAAATCCAAAAAAAAAACAATCATAAAGAAAAAGTGATCTATCACGTGCAACCAAGACATGATAAACCCACAACACACAAGCACTTGGAAATGAAGGGAAGGATTACGGAAATTGAAGGTGCATCGGCACATGCCCTCGATTAGACTCGATCTATCTATCGCGCACAATGCACTTAACACCAGTGGGATCACTATGCGAATTCAGTAACTTCCATGGGAACACTTAGCTATCGACATGGTAACTAAAACTACCCACGATTCCTAGACGTAAACACGAAGTCCTACGACCTAGGACACTATTCTCAGTCCATCAATAAACAATGACTTGGGCTACCCCATGGTAACCTAAGCTTCCATGCAGTCCGGCCCAAGGACCTGAAACCGTATTCTCAAGACCACACACCTACCGGCGTCACTCAGTAGGTTCACACCATAACCATAATCACCACGTGCAAATTTTAGGTCACCAACCGAGGATTCAATCATGTAGAAAGTACCGGATCGCTTTCAAACCTAGACGTGCAGGATCTAACACACCCTATAGTCCTTGTGCCAGAAAGTAAACACACAAACTCACTGGGAATCTAACACAGAACACGGGACCGACAAGGTCAACAGAAAGATAAAAGCAGCATTGAAACCATCCCGCAAGCCCTAAACCAACACCACCACCCCCAACCCTACTCGGTGCTATACCAAATCAGGTAACTATAAACTTACCCGGTCCCATGACCGACGTAAGTAACATGCAACCGACTACCCGACCCTACACCGGAGTAGTCTACTCACATGCCTGCACACAACACACACATCAAAGCAGAAACACACACAATCAATTAAGCAATCCCTTAAGGTTCATTAATGTCTTTTAATTTCATTTAGTCTGCTACTTTGGATTAGCGGATTGCTAACACGCAGACGGCTCATCAATCACAATTTTTTTTAATTATCCTTTCCAAAGTATCTTTTAAAAACTCCCCGATCTGTTAGTTTAGAGTTAATAAACTTACTAACTCACCGACATCTCATCATTAACTTAACTTTAATTCATCAACCCTTAACCCATCAATTAAACCTAACCCACTCCGTTATATATTCTATACGTTAGTTAAATGTTTTAATCCATATTTTAGTGTCGTCTTAATTTCCATATATAGATTCATTTAATATCATTCTTTAATATGTATATATGCATATATTTTCTATCATGTGTTGACTATATGAATGCAACATTCAATCAATACTAGCAACCTAACATGCATTCAACGGATTAACTCTAACCACCTAGCATGCGTTTAATTAACCTAACCAATTCAGCACTAACCGATAATCATCATTAATAAATCAATCAATAAATCTTTACTAACATTTTTGCAATCATAAACTACACCTTTAGGTTCCCGGTCTATATGATCAACTAACTACAATGCAATTTAAGTCGATTCACAGTGGGAAATGCGGACGGACAGAAGGACGAGACGGACACGGATCCCGAGACCGAAAAACTGAATCCCAAACCTTCCTAAAACCCGAAACAAACACTCTGAATCACAGAATCAAGAAATGGCCGTTAACCGAGTGTTAACCAGTTCGATTTTAGACGTTGGCTAGCGTTTACCGCGTTGACCGACGGCATTGACCGTTGACTCATGTTGACCGAATTGACCAACCCTTGAACCGGACTATACCAACCAATTGGTCCGGTCTGACTAAACCGATGTAAATCGGCTTTGACAAACTAAACCGGACCGTTGATCACCAAAACGGTTTGACCGCATTGACCAAGGCTGAACCAACTTAAAACAAGCTTGAACTGGAACCAAATGTTGAACCAAACCACTTGAACCAGACCCCTAGATAACCGGTTGAAGGAGAGAGGCGGAAGAGACTTTTCACCAAAATATCTTATCCGGCGTTGATCGCGGCGGAGAAGCTTTGACCAGCGGTTCCTGGGGTTTTCTAGCGACGGAAAATGAGCTATGGTGACTGAGATGTTTCTGAGGAGATAGAGCTAGCAACGGAGGGAAGAAACAGCTGAGAAACCGGCTGGAAGGAAGAAGAACACGGCGGTGGCTCGCCGGCAATCACCTTTCCGGTGAGTCTCTGACGACTCCGGCGGTGGTGGAGGGAGCTGAGGGATGGCGAATGATGAGGAGAAGAATTTGAACAAGATTGACCAGGTAGTTTGAGTGGATTATGCTTGGTTTGAGAGTTATTCGGATTGCTTGTTCTTTAAGCAATGAAGAACTTCAAGAACTCATGAAGAACTTCATGAATCTTCAAAGGATGCTGGGTTTTTCAGTTGAATTTGGAGAGAGAGAGGTGAGAGAGAGAAAGAGAGAGAGATAGATCGAGAGAGAGAGATAGAGCTAGAGAGAGGTTTGAGTGAAGTGAATCAAGATTTGAGTGAATTGAATGGTGATTTGATAGTTGATGTCATGCAGAAATGAGTTCATTGAACTCAAACTCATGCATTGCACCAAAATAAAAGAGGTAGCACCAGCATGGAGGTGACACATGTCCTCTGAGGGTGTTTTCTGACCAATCACATTGTTCCAAACACTTTCTAGAAGCTCATATTCCCGATTCATTCCGTTGTTTTGGTTTTAGGCATTTCCACGTTTAATATTTTAAAACCCCCATAGATGTTTCCATAAATCATACAACCCAAAAAATCAGCTTCTTGATTATTTTATATGAATTTAGCAACTTTAAACACCTCATTTGGATATCCGTAGCTTTTCCATTATGGATTTTACAAGTTTTCCCGGTTGTATCGATTTCCATTCCCGATAGTCCAGAAAAACCCATTTGAAACCCGTTTCTTTTAAATATTTTTATTTTAAAATAAGAACATTTGGCCCGTCTCGGCTTCCGGCTCGTATTTTGGCAAAATTACCAAAATGCCCACAAACTTCTGGAAATTACCATTTTGCCCATGTTGACTTTTCTTTTGCCCGTTGACCCAATTTTTGGAAACAAGATATTACACAGCCCAGACAAAATGATGAAGCCCAACATGAAGTAGCCCGGCATCATCAGGGCAGCTCGGCGCAGTGCTCTGTCCGACCTGCATGGCAAGGAGATAAATATATTAATTTAACATTTTTATAGAAAGATAAATACAAATCTTTTATGGAAACAAAATCTAGATGATTCGGATTTGTAAAGAATATTAGAGAGAATCTAGGAGTATAACCCTAGATCATCTGATATAAATATTCTTCCCATGCGCGGGAAAAGACTAAGTTCACCTACATAAACATTTTTGTACGCAAAAACCCTAGAGCTAGCGATAAACGATCGATTCCGGATCGAATTCATAATAAGACTAGATTTTCCGGTCTAACTTATTATTGCTTTCAATCCTTGTTTAATATTATTATCAAAGTCCCTTATTTTCTAATAAGTTTAACAAATTGATTATTATGTGATTCTCTGAATCAACAATTGACACAATCTGTGGGGACTTTGGATATTTTTGATTAACCAAAGGAAAGATCGGAGATGATAGAAACACTGTCTTCAATGCAAGAGGTAGGAGAAAACAAGCAACGCACACTACAAGAAATATCGGCATTAGTAGCACACTGAAAACGCTACCATAGAGTTTTGGTAGCGTTTTCATGAACGCTATGTCAGCCGCAGCTATAATAGACTCCCCCTTATCATAGCGTTTTTTTTAATGCTACATCAGACAGACCTATTATAGCGCTAATAAAATGATATATAAATTTATTTCCTAACGCCGTATCCATGCTATTATTCTATTTTTCCTAACATATTTTTAGTGCTGTAATATATTTTATAATGACACATATAAAATGCCGTTGAATTTTTTTCCATGGCATTTTATTGGTATATATTATACTAGCTGCAATTTCCTTAGCACGTACCACTAGCATCAAAGAACTTGATAGAAATGTTTTACTAGCTGCAATTTCGTTAATAAACAGTAGTTAATACCACCAATGATTGCACAAATAAATTCAAAAAAGCAAGCAAAGCTAAGTCACCTTTAGATCCTCGACGAACATATGATTCTTCCTGACGCCTTAGGCTCTTCCATTGCTAAGATTTGTGAAAGGTCAGAGTGAAACTGTGAGACCTAAAACAAACCAAACAAAGAGTTTTACAATATGTGAATGGTCATAGGGCATGATCAGATAGCAGAGAAAGCTGATAACAAAAAAAAAAACTCACTTCTCCACTATCATAATAGTCCATGGTGAATCGGTTAACATGAACTTCGGTATTAAAAGCATCTGTTGGAATTGAGAGAAATCCAACTGGAGCTAAGACATCTCCCATGACAAAATTAAGTCCTTGAGGAACTGTGACCGATCCTCTAAAGCTCCCGGTCGCACTAGGGTTCCACCCACCATAATCAGAAGCATAGCTATATGTACTCCAATATGTGCAAATCGACCAGCCAAACCCTTAAAAGCATACAATGAAGGACCCTTCATAAACACCTGCAGAAGAAACAAACTGAGAAATTACTAGTACTAGACCAAGAGGACAATCAAAACAATAACCTGAACTTGTAAAAGGAGAGAACTGGTCCTGACCTCATATCCATCACTCATCAAAATCACTCCCAAGTCTTGAATAGATGCTCTTGGAAGAGTATCTGCAAAATCCCGCTTTTTGATTGCCTCATCTGACTTCATAAAACTCCATCTGAAATTTGTTCACGTCAGTTTTCCTTAGCAACGAGCTCTTAAGCAGAAGCAAGGAGTCACAAAGGAAGAAAACACAGACCTTCTTGCAACCTTAACAAGAGGTATCTGAGTGGTATACATGCAGGCCATAAGTGAAGCTGCTAAGAGAACTAGCATCCCAAGAAAAATAAGAGCAGAGTACATGTGATCCAACCCAAGAGTAAAAAAATTCATTTCCGAGTGAAGAACCCTAGCACAGGATTATCCTCTGGGTACTTTTGGAAATAGAAATCAGGGGTTTCACCTTGTTCAATCACAGTGCCTAAAAAGATAAAAATTTGATCAGTTTTCAATGCTAATGAATCAAACCCAATGGGAATTCAAAACTCACCTAGAGCCATGAGAAAAGCAATGGTGAACATTTCTGTGATAGCAAGAGGCAAATTAGACAAAATGGACAAAACCTTTCTCGGTAACCTCTTCAGAGACCTTCCTCCTCCTCCACTACCACCCCCCTTAGCCACCTGATCGTCGGAAACCTCTCCGTCGGACTCTTCTGAAACCGGCGGCGCGGAATCAGAAATCGAAATGGTCTTGGTGATGCTTCCGCTATTGCTGCTCTTATTCGAAATCGTTTTCCCATCTTGAGGATTCTGAAGCTTGCTATTGGTGGTGAGAGTGACATTTCGAGTTATGTACAAGTATGAACAAGGACGAGAAAGAGGAGATTGTGGATTGGGAACGAGAGAGAAAGAAGATAGGAAGATGAGTACAGATCGGTCGACGGCGGTTGTAGAGGAGAAAGGAGACGAAAGAGTAGGAGAAGAGGAGAAAAAGAAGGAGTTGATTAATGTCCGTTGGATTGAATATCATCAACGGTTGATATTAAAACAAAAGTGCAATCCTTGTGACTAGTGGTTTACTAATCAGAAACTTTCATTTGGTAATATATGCTTTGATTGGTAACACCTGCGTAATCGCGGAATGGCGGAATTGCATTTATAACGCGATTCTGCCATTATGCCATTCCGCGAGTTACCAATCAAACTACTGTTTATTCCGCAATAATCTACATAAACCTCACTTTTTTTGCGGAATGTTTTTTCCTTTGTAATTTTTTTCCTCATTCCACGAATTTTTATGATTGGCAAATTTTTTGCGGAATGGCGTTTTTAAACGTGATTCCGCCATTCCGCAGCTTACCAATCAGGGCCATAGTTTTTATTTAATTTTGATGTTTAAATATAAAATCTTAGAGACTAAATCTAACCCAAAAAAATTATGTTTCAAACCCTAAATCATAGAGACTAAATCTAACCCTAAAATTATGTTTCGAACCCTAAATCATATAGACTAAATCTAACCCTAAATCCTATACACTAAATCAAATTCAAAAATAATTCTAATTATTTTTACTTTTAATTTTGTGTTGTGTATTGTTACCCTAAACCTTAAACATTATACATAAATCTCAAATATGTTTCTACAGTATGAAACAATAATTTTAATGTATTTTCTTTTGTTAATTGACAAATATGAAAAATATGTTTCAAGTGTAAGTGTGAATCATAAACCCTATACTCCAATCCCATAAACCCTAAGCCTTAAACCTAAACCTCAAACACTATACCTTAAACCTAAACTCCAAACCATAAATCATAAACTCTAAACCTTAAAGTTTAAACTCTTAAAGGTACAAATTAAATCATAAAAAAAACAAAACAACAATTTTAAAACTCTAAACCAATAATTTAATTATTATACACCTCAAAACAATAATCTTATCTACTTCTTTTACATAACCTAAACCCTAAACGCTAATGCGCTAAACCCTAAATTAAATATTCAAAACTTAATTCTTCTTTTATTTATAATTTTGAAATTTGTATTTACACATTAAGAGACAAATTTATTGTATATACAATTAAGAATTTAAGGTTTAAAGTATGATTTATGGTTTTGGGGTATTTGAGGTATAGGGTTATGGTTCAAACCCTAAACCCTATCTATACCCTAAAATTAAAAAAAAAATCCAAAAAGTCATAACTTTTCTATTTATCTTTTGTAAGTTTTAGTTTTTGGTTTTAGATAACTTTAATAAACACACAATTAAATCATAAAATATTAGATGCTTTTCCATTAAATATCCAAAACACACTTAGTCCAATTATTACTCAAATATGTTGTATTTTTTTAATCCAATTGGCAATATTGATCACAATATGCACATAAAATATACATTGCAATTTGATGTACAATTTCTTTTTAGATCCCTAAACACATAAGGACACAACACTCCCAAATATGGTTATTATTAGCTTTGACCGTCTCCTTCGTGTGCAATCTTCTATCTCACTTTCAGATGTTGTGAAAGTGTTGCTTGCTGAGCGCTCTCGTTAAGGAGGTGCGACTGCATTGTGGAAGTGTTTGCTTGCTGAGATGTTACTGACTCGAGCTCTCCTCCACTAATGTAAAAACAAAAGACAACATTTAGTACAAGTGTATATACAAGTTTGAGAGAAGTTTCATATAACACACATATCCAAAAGCAGAGCAAAGTGCTCACCGCATCAAGATCAGATGACTCTGAAAGAAGAACTTCAGCAGCTTTAACGATTGCTTCTGAGTGGTGGATGGGAAGATTTAGTTTAAGTAGATCAAGATTGACATGTACAGGAAAATATCCAATGTCTATGAGAAGGTTTAGAGCCGAGACAGCCGTTTTCTGTAACCCCATGGATTCTAAGATCTGTCATGAAGCAACCACAAAAATACATATGATTACTAAAAAAAATTGTGAGTGTGCTTCAACAAGCAAACAATAAAATTCTTTGAGAGATGCAGCCTCACATGCATATAGTAACACCTTAAGACACCATAGACCTGAAATTTAACAAAAGTAATTAACTTCACTGAAATGAATCTCTTTTAAGGCTAGAGATATTCAGGGGTAAGACCTTGTATTCTGATCTAGCAATTGGAGCTATAACTCTTGTAGTATCCTTTGATGTAAGCGCACCTGCGTTTGCCTTCACTCTGCAGATGTTGACATCGGTTTTTGATTCATAAAAAAGGATGGACTCAAGTAAAAACATAATTGGAGATGGATCAGGGACATACATTATGTTTTTCATCTCTGAGGTTTGAGCAGAAACTTTTTTCTTGAATTTTGTTTCCAACCAAACGAAATCGATTATCAAACTGAGTAGAGAACGCTACGACAATGTCGATGCAGATGCTTTACATTCAGACAAGAAGATTACTGGTTTCGTTCCTGAAAATTCAATGGGGGAGGATTATTGTTCCCATAATCAAATCATCTCACTAAGTATCAAAGATAAATTTCACAACTAATATGTTCTAATCTTCTCAAGCTGCGTTCTGTTCAAACGTGACCGAGATAAACTCGACACAACGATTCCAAAACTAGGTTTCGTTTCATTAACATCAGGTAAATTCCGATTCATAACATCAGATAGATCAGAAACTACACTTATGAGCAAGAAATCTTAAGACAAAGGTGATGGTGGCGAGCGTCGGAGGAAGGCGGAGGAGCCAATTCACCGTGGATGGAGGAATTTGAGAAAGACGAAGAACAAGAGTCTGCGACGACGAGATCCAGCCGCTTGACGGATTAGGGTTCCCAACTTTGAATTTGAACAAGGCAAATCCATACATATTTCTTTGATTGGACACTACAAGAAAACAGGGCATTTACCGACGGAATTACCGACGGAATAAAATCCGTCTGAAATTATCGACGATAAACCGACGGAATTTTGACGGGACGTTTTCCGACGGAATTTCGTCGGAAATTTCCGACGGTTTCTCATTCCGTCGTAAATTCCTGACGATTAACCGACGGTTTAACTAGCCGTCGGTTTTCCGTCCTATTTCGGTTGGTTTAGCGTCAGTTTATTATAGCCGTTAATGTGGCCGTTTATTTGACCGTTGGAGCGCCAAAAAACAGACCGATTTCCGGCGGATTTCCGTCGGAAATTCTTTTATATATATCTCATGTCTCCTCTCATCCCCTCCACACATATCCATCCATAACTCTCTCTCTCCCTCTCTCTTTAACCGAGCAAAATGTCATCTTCTAACTATTACCGATCGTGGATGGACGGAGTTAGGGTTGATGAGGCGACGAGCCTAGTCCATGAGCAATATGCACTTGGTATTGCGGAATTCATGTCGTTAGCTTCCAATCAACCACATACATTGAAAACCGGTAAGTTAAAATGTCCATGTCTTAATTGCCGAAATTTAAGAACTGTTATGATTGGCGAAGTATGGTATCACTTGTATTCAGTTGGGTTTATGTCGGGTTATAAGATTTGGTATCTCCATGGAGAAACTGCGGATTATGCAAGTAGTAGTAGAGAACCTTACAGAAGTATTAGTACTTTGGAACCTCATGTTAGTTCTAGCGAACCTTATAGTGCCGATGTAGATTTTGGTGTAGGTACCGTCCAGATGGTTAATGATGCATATAGAGAAAATATTTTAGAAGTAGGTGAACATCAAATTCCTAGGGTAGATGAGGAACCTAATGTAGAAACTAGGAGATTTTTTGACATGTTAGATGCAGCAAAGCGGCCACTTTACGATGGTTGCAGAGAGGGTCATTCGCCATTATCATCTGCTACACGATTAATGGGCATAAAGACGGACTACAATCTGCCGGAAGAATGTGTGGATGCATTTTGCGACTTTTTGAAAGATATTCTTCCAGAAGATAACCTTGCGCCAGCTTCATACAACGAGGTCGAGAAACTTGTTAAAGGGCTTGGATTACCGTATGAGATGATAGATGTGTGCATCGACAACTGTATGATATATTGGAGAGAAGATGACTACCGTCTGGATTGCAAATTCGGTAAGAAGCCTCGCTATGAGGATACTGGGGGAAGAGCTAAGGTTCCGTTCAAGAGAATGTGGTATATGCCGTTAACCGATAGGTTGAGGCGCTTATACCAATCAGAGAGAACTGCGGGGGAAATGAGATGGCATGCTGAGCATAGAAGAGGAGCAGAGATTGGACATCCATCGGATGCGGAAGCGTGGCGACATTTTCAGAGTGTATATCCAGATTTTGCATACGATCCACGTAACGTGTACCTCGGATTATGCACAGATGGTTTCAACCCGTTTGGAAGCCATGGGAGACAATATTCGTTGTGGCCCGTGATTTTAACTCCTTATAACCTACCGCCAACTATGTGCATGCGTCGAGAGTTTCTTTTCCTCTCTGTACTCGTTCCCGGTCCAGAGCATCCCAGAAGATCACTTGATGTGTTCTTGCAGCCATTGATACATGAGTTGCAAATGTTATGGACGTCCGGTGTTGTAGCATACGATGTTTCATGCAAGGAAAATTTTATGATGAGGGCTGCATTGATGTGGACCATTAGCGATTTTCCGGCTTACGGTATGCTATCTGGATGGACAACACACGGGAGGTTAGCATGTCCGTATTGTCAGGAAAAGACAGATGCATTCCAGTTGAAGAATGGACGCAAGTCGTGTTGGTTTGATTGTCATAGAAGATTTCTACCGCATGATCATCCATATCGGAAAAACACAAAACTTTTTACGAAGAAGAGGAAAGTGTTTGATGATCCTATTCTCCAAGATGATGGCTCGCAAACTTTGGGGCTCTTAGAAACCTTTGGTGCACTAAGAACTGTTGACTGCGGTGGACAAGGGCATGAGAATATTTACGCAGCTGGTGTGGTCCACAATTGGCACAAGCAAAGCATCTTCTGGGATTTACCATATTGGAAGGACCAGTTACTAAGGCATAATCTTGATGTCATGCACATTGAGAAAAATTTATTCGATAACATCATGAACACTGTTCTCAACGTGCAAGGGAAGACGAAAGATAATGTGAAGTCTAGGCTTGATTTACCTGAAATTTGTGATCGGCCGGAACTTCATCTTCAGAAGAACGGAAAACCGCCAATTCCAGCATATTGGCTAGACTCGAAGTCGAAGGAAGAGTTATTTAAGTGGATTATGCTACAAGTTAAATTCCCTGACGGGTATGCATCAAACTTGCGTAATTGTGTGGACACTGATGGAGGAAAGTTTATCGGAATGAAGAGTCATGATTGTCATGTGATGATGCAGCGACTCCTACCATTTGCATTTGCTCATCTCCTTCCTCGAGATGTCCACAAAGCAATTGCAGCTGTCGGATCTTTTTTCAGAGATATATCCACCAGGTCACTCACTAGTGAAGGGATCAGAAATCTGGAGCAAAATATTCCTAAAATCTTATGCAATCTAGAAAAGATATTTCCACCGTCTTTCTTCGATGTCATGGAACATTTGCCTATTCATCTACCAGGTGAAGCTAGACTTGGTGGTCCGGTACAATATCGGTGGATGTATCCTTTCGAGCGCTATATGTTCCACCTTAAAAAGAAGGTGAAGAATCCCGCTAAAGTGGAGGGCTCTATTGCCGCTCAATATAACAACGAAGAGACTGCGACATTTGCTAGCTACTACTTCCCTTCGCAAGTACGCACCAAGAGCAGGCGGCCAGCTAGGAACGATGATAGGGGAGAGAGGCAAATTTATAGGTCAGTTGTTCCTAACATTTTTCAACAGATTGGGCGGTTAAGTGGAAAAGCAGGCAAGCGGCAACTAACAACTCAAGAGCATACACATCTCCACAAGTACATTCTAACCAACTGCGAGGAAGTATCTGAATATGAGAGGTATATATATATGTGTTAGATTTATATTTTTATGTGCACTTGGTTTATTTATTTCTAATATACTAAATTTTCGTAGGTTATATATGGAAGCTCTCCAGTTTCATCATCCAGAACTGGACGAAGCCCAACGCGAGGCCCGTAAACAAAAAGACTTTAGTCATTGGTTAACCTTCTATGTAAGATTTTGTATCTCAGATCTTCTAAAACATAGGCGAAATAGAGTATTTTATAACTTTTATTTGATGCTCCTCTTAGGTCGGTGAGGAACAAAAAGTCGGACGTACCCCGGATGATTGGTTAGCTGACATAATAGAGGGCATCCACTACACAGCAAAGTCTTATCCGAGATATTGCACTTGGGGGGTACGCTTTTAAGGTGCATGTAGAAGGGTCAACTAGAATTACCGCGGATCACGGAGTTTCATCTGCATCTGGCGAAGTTGTCTACTACGGTATTCTCAAAGAAATACTAGAAGTAAAGTACATAGGGAAGCTTGGAATGCGATGTGTAGTTTTTCTATGCGATTGGTTTAACCCGGTCCTAGGGCAAGGTGTCGTGATAGATGAGTTCGGTGTGACGTCAATTAATTCGAGCAAAAAACTAAGAAACTACGATCCGTTCATTATTGCTTCGCAGGCAGATCAGGTTTGTAATTGTACATAATTATGTATAATATTTACAATTTAAGTAATCATTTTAACGTTGAATTATATTTATGCAGGTGTGTTACATTCCATACCCTCGTTTAACTTATAAAAGTGATCCATGGATCACGGTTACAAAAATAAATCCTCGAGGGAGGGTGTCCGGAGTCGAAGAACGCGAAGTAGAGCCTTTACAAACAAGTGTAAATGATTTCATAGCTCCTGTAGAAGAATCGCTTGAAGTAAATTTAGTTGTCGACTTTAGCCAATTCGGGGACATTGTTCTACATTCAGAATCCGAAGAGGAGAGAGGCGAATTTGATGACACCGACTCAATTTCTACCGACTACGATTCAAATAGTGACGAAGAATAAAAATGTATTACACTTGAGACATTCGTAAAACTTCTAAAATATAATAAAATAAATCCAATTAAATTTTCTAAATGTTTTACATTTAAAAAGGTACGGCGGCGAAATATTTTGTAAAATAAGTTGTAAAATTTTACGACGAAAAACCAACGATAATTTAAATAAACAACTAACACAGATTGGTTTAAAACCGTAGGTTATGAAGTCTCTATATATACAATTCCTATGTAACATTAAACGACTAATACTAAATGGTTCAACTGGTTGAAGGGGTAAAATTATATGCTAGAGGTGGATGGTTCGAATGAAACCACCTGCATATTTGTTTTTTAATTTACGACGGAAAACAGACGATAATTAAATAACCGACGGTTTTCCGTCGGAAATCGAAAAAAAAAATATCGGGACAATGAATCGAACCGCCCACCTAACGGTTATCATATATATACCCTAACCATTTGAGACTTCTGGTGTTAATCGTTTACTGTTACATTGACAAAGTTTATATCTTTACAGGTTTAAAAAAAAATTAAAACATAAATCCGTGGGAGGCAAGGTTCGAACCCCCACCCACATCCTTATGTTCTTTCCCTTAAACCAATTGAGCCATTCTGAGTTAGTCGTTGAGGGTTACGTAGAAATTATATATATTATTAAGCTACTGTTTTGTTTAATAAAAAAAAAAATTAACCAAAAAAAAAAATTAACCAAATTAAAACATAGTTAAATATCATAAAAACAAAACATTACATATAATTAGAGTAGCATAATTATGATATAGCTTCATCAGTTATCATTCCTGAACCAATCTCCGATGTCAGTCTCTTCCCAAAGCTCGACCATGCGGTTCCAGTCCACTACAAGCATCCATGACGGTCTTCCTTCTCCTCTTAGCCACTGCAGTTTCACCCGCCGCATTTTGGTCTGGAAAACACGTTTGGCGACCCGGTGGAATTCCTGCCAAACCGTGAAGATTATATCGGGATTGAAATTGAAATAGGCCTGGGAATTAAAACCGCAAACAAATATTAATTAGTATAAAAAAATATTTTAACAAATAAGAAAAATATATATACTTACCAAGAAATCCTCGAACCATAACTCTTTGACGTTGGTCGGGACATTGTAATATGCAAGATAACCACCGACAAAACGATCCCGTATTACGTCGCTAATGACAGCCGGAATGGAAGCATTGTAACCAAACCAAATGGTCCGGTTTTGGCGGCTCGGATCCAAAACAGGAAGACGTTCCCGACCCGGTTGAGTTAATTCTCGAATTAACCAAGAACGCCATGACGGGGACAAAAAAACGAAATCCATTTTCTGTTTTTGAGAGTAGAGAATGCTTGACTAGTTGATGCAAATCACAAAAACGTCCGTACATATTTATTAACAAAAAAATCTATGAAAAAACCGACGGTATTCCGTCGGTTTTTGAATTTAATACCCGAAAAGACATTTACCGAAGCGTTGCATGGGGAAGAGAGTGGAGTTAAATCGGTTTTGACCGTTTAATTCGATAATCCGATGGTTTTCCGACAGAAAACCGACGGGTAACCGACGGGTAACCGACGGGATTCCGTCAAACATTTCCGACGGCATTCCGAGGGTTTAGGGTTTAGGGTTTCAATTATGGTTTAGTGTTTAGCATTTTATAATGTTCACACTAATATGTAACATTAACATTGATGTTTTGCATTACAAGTCTTTGTTTTAAGAATATTATAAAAATTACAACTTAGATAAGGTTTGACAAGAACTTCGACTTAACCGTTATTGTACAATACTAAGTGTTTAGATCCGACGTGTTGTAAATTTATCAATGTCATACAAACCATGTCATTTAGTTCAGATACTGAAGTATAATAGTATCAACTATTATAACATTAACTATTGAGAGGTTTTGAGATGTTCTGTTACCTAATACGAAACCCTAAACCTTGATCTGTCGAAATTCCGTCGGTAATTACTGACGGAATACCATCGAAAAATCTTCATTTCGACGGCAATCCGTCTGAATTTGTTAATAATTTATTATTAGAGTCAGCGTAACTAATACCCTAAACGAAACCCTAAACCCTCAGAATTCCGTCGGAAATATGTGACGGTTTTCTGTCGGTTTATTAGCACTTCCGACGGAAATGCGTCGGTTTATAGTCGGTAATGTTAATTACTCGGCCAAAGAGAGCAGTAACTTTCTACTCTTCCCCATGCACGTCTAGGTAAATGTCATTTCAGAAATTAACTCAGTTTCCGACGGGTTACCGTCGGTTTTACCGTCGGAATGTTTTCTATATATAGAACTCGATTGCATGAACATTCATTCAAATCACAAACACAAAACTTACCAAATGGATTTTGTTTATTTCTCTCCCGAAGCCCGTGAAACTGCATTACGCGAAATCGGAATGCCGGGGCGGGGACACCTTCCCAATCTCGATCCATCCCGCCAGACTCATCGATCGGTTTGGTTCGGGTACAACATCGTCATTATATCCGTTACCAGTGATATAATTGAGACACGTTGGCACGGCGGCGGCTATCTAACGTACTACCAACTTCCGACGTCCTTCAAGGAAGCTTGGTTTAGTGATTTTCTCGTAAGTAATGTTTTTAATTTATTATTAAAATATTGACTTAAACTAAACACAGGTTTTTTTTATCACAGGAATACTTCACCTGCTCTCAAGACCATCTGTTCATAGTCTGGCGCGAATTCCACAGGACCGCTAGACGGGTTTTCCAGACGAAAATGAGGCGGCTGAAGCTACGTTGGGAAAGAGGAGAAGGAAGGCCTGCTTGGATTCCTGCGAGGTCTTGGAACCTCATGGTGCGTCAATGGCGGGAGACGGACGTGGGAGATTGGTTCACCAACCAATTCCCGAACTATAATAGATTTTAGTTAATGTTATTTTTATTTTAATGCAATGTTTTTTTTTTGTTTTTTAAAAATGCAATGTTTTATTTTAATTATGAATCAATGTTAATTTTTTTTTTTAATGAACAATAGAACTAGTTAGTTATATCTACTATTTATATGTAACAATAACAATTATTACGAAATGGCTCAATTGGTTTAAGGCAGGAGGACAAGTTCTTGAGGTGGGGGGTTCGAGTTGAGGTATCAACGTTTTATTTTTAAAACCGTAAGTTTAAAAATTCTATAGACACTATTCCTATGTATCATTATCCAACAAATACTAAATGGCTCAGCTGGTACAATTGGTGGAAATATATGCTAGAGGTGGTTGGTTCGATTCCAACCTTGCACCAATTTGTTTTTTTTATTTCCGACGGAAAACCGTCTGTTTTCGAAAATCCGTCGGTTTCCCGTCTGTTTATATGGCGCCTTTTTTTGGCGAAAATTTGGGAGTAACCGCCAAATTTTGGCGAAATTTTCTATTGGACCGCCAAAATTTCCGACGGAAAAACGACGGTAAATGATTTCCGACGGTTTTCCGTCAGAAACCTTTATAATTGTGTCGCGATTCATCTTCTTCCCCATTTCTCTGTAACATCTCTCTCTCTCTCAAATCGTCTTCTCCCATCTTCTCTCTACATTTCCGCCGCATTCTCGCCTCAAAACCCCAATTCCGGCCGTCAATGGAGAACATGAATGTGTAAGTTCACTTTTAACCGATTGAATTCTTTTAAATTTCTTGTTTTAGGTTGTTGGATGCTAGAACTTGGTTGCATGTGTACATTGATAGGTAGTTTCTAATGGGAATGTTAGATTGAACAATTTGATAGGATTTTGGATTGTTTACATATGTTTTCTGTGAATTTTTTTTTATTTTTCAACCGTTTTTTTTTCAACCGAGTTTAAAACGTTTTTAAAACGATTTCAAACGTTTTAATATCGTTTTAGATCGTTTTTAAATATATCTAAACTCTAGAATTATTTCTAAGAACATTAATTATTTTTAGATTTTTTTTGGAAAATAACCTTGTTTTTTAAAACGTTTTGATTTAATTAAAACAATTTTATACAATTTTTTCAATTTTTAAAACAATTTGACATATTTATGAAAAACATTTTACTTTTTTTTATTTATAAATTTTGCAAAGTTTATCCCAATTTTGTATAATTTAGATATCGAATTGTCAATCTAAATTCTCGATTGGATTATAATTTTATAGGGACACTTTTATGACTTTTGAGGAGTTGTACAACACTCCGGCGAATGCTGTACCGGAGAATTCGTTACCAGAGGAGCCACCGCAGCGGCAAGCACCGAGACCCCGACGGTCTAGGTCGACTCAAGTGCGGCCTCCACCTGCTCCATTGTCTCAAACAGAGCCGGGAACGTCTCAGATTCGGCCGGAGGTTCCTAGTGGGAGTCACTCTGTGTCTCAGGCCACACAGTTTGTCCTCCCGAGTATTGCCGCAGAGATATCGGCAATACTCGATCTACCGGGACGAGAGCATCTCAAACGGCTCGATCCATTATACGAGACCAATCCGGGAACTTTGTGGTAATAAATCTTTTTAATATTAAATTTTAATGTTATATTTGCTTATTATACAAATATTAAACTTTTGATTTTTTTGGTTTTATAAGGTTTACGTTGACCGAATCCAAGATCGCGAGGAGCATCTTGGGAATGATGTACAGCATGCTCCACGCCGGGTACCCGACGTACAGAGAAATGCCTTTAACCTCTAGGCATAACTGGTTCCGCCAATTCGCGGTAAATAATGTTAACTTTGTTATATATATATATATATATTTTTTTTAATTCTAACTAATATTTAATTTTCCTTTTTTTATAGCAAGAGTATACTTGGGATAGCAAGTATACAGAATTGGTGGAACAGGAGTTCCATGCGAAAGCAGCTTCGCATTACTCGAACGTCCTCAACATATGGAAGCAGAAGTGGTGCAACGCAGAAGTTCCCAAGGGTATTGACGAAGAAGGCGATACTTGGAAGGGGTTCGTCCGTCATTGGAGTAAGCATGCGACCGCAGCAACCTCTTCGACAAACTCGCAGAACCGTAGAAGTCATAGGAACGGTGTCGGGATGGCAACTCATAATGCCGGAGCACGGAGCACTGCATCGAGGAAATTAATCTTGGTAAGTTTCTTTTTATTTTAATTTTCATTATGTTTAGATTTTTCTTTTAAAGTCAAAATTTGTTTTTGCAGAAACAAAAGAAAGGAGGAAAAGATCCGACTCATATTGAGCTCATCGAGGATGGTCACAAAAACAAGGAGACGGGCGAAATCCAAGATCCGATTGCTCGGAGGATTGTTGAGTCGACGAAGAGGCGTTTGGAAGAGGTGGTTACCCAATCTGAAGGAATCGGTTCGACGGAAGAGATACCGGACGAGCAAGTCAACGAAGTTTTCCTCGAGGTAAAATTCCAATTTAAATAAAATATGAATTAAGTTTAACAGTTATTTAATCTCTAACATAAATTCATAACTTAAATATTTACAGGAAACAGAGAAGAGAAGAGGTCGGATTTTCGGTTTGGGAAACTTGGCGGACAAAGCTACGACACCGCATTCACGTTTTCGTCCAGAGCCCGACGTGGATTTCGTCGAACTCATCAAGGAAAAGGATGCGGAGATCGAAGCGTTGAAGGCCAAGCAGGCGCAGATGGAAGTCCGGATGACAGAGAAAGAGGCAGAAACCTCGAGGAAGATGGAAGAGATGAGTACTCGGTTTGAGTACTTTATGCAGCACGGCCATCTTCCAGACGCCGCACCGACGAACCAGGGGGGAAAGGGGGGAAAGAAAAAGGGGACGGGAAAGAAAAAATAAACGGGAATGTAATTTAAAAACAGTTTTTTTTTTTAAATAAATTTTAATAAATTTCTTTTTTTTTGGTTAAATATTCTCTAAATAATAAGAATATTTTAATATAAAAACTGTTCGGAATATTTTTTTTAAAATAAATTATAACGTATCCGTCGGAAACCCGTCGGTTGTGGACCGTCGGGAACCCGTCGGTTGTGAACCGTCGGGAACCCGTCGGTTGTGAACCGTCGGGAACCCGTCGGTTGTGAACCGTCGGGAACCCGTCGGTTATGTTCCCTCGGAATACCGTCGGTTATTTTCCCTCGGAATACCGTCGGTTATATTTCGTCGTTTAACCGTCGGTCTATTTCGTCGGTTTATGATCGGTAATCCGTCGGTTTATTATCCGTCTGTTTTCCCTCGGTTTATTATTCCATCGGTAATCCGTCGATTTTTACAGACGAAAAACCGACGGGTATTTATTTCCGACGAAATAGAATTGACGGATTTTTTTGGTGGGAAATCCGTCGGAAATGGTCTTTTCCGAGGGAAACCCGTCGGAAATGTCCCTCGGAATTGGCCTGTTTTCTTGTAGTGGGAATGGAGAAGAATAAAAGAAAAGTAAAGAAGAAAAAGATGGAAGAAGAAGAGATCGATTCTGGAGAAGAAGAGATCGATTCTGGAGAAGAAGATAGAGAGAATGAATGAGTTTTGATATTTGGAAGAAGGAAATGATTAAGGAAAAAAGTAAATATTTTTACCAAAAAATGAAATATTTTGGTGTCAAAGTGAAATTTGGCTAAGTGTTTTGGTTCCAAAATGAATTTTCAGCTACAGAAGATATTTTTGGATTCCCGCTTAGTGAAAATCTTTCTTAGCGCGAATTTAATGCTACAATAGAGTTTGTAATCCGATTTTGGCACTTTTAGTAGCAGTTCGTGAATTAGTGCTACAACGGCCTGCTACCAATGCCCATATTTCTTGTAGTGGCATGCGGCATTACCAGCGTCAATACCGCGATGGCTCGAGAAGAGGCGACACCCCAAAGGAGTTCGACCGTGAAAATCCCCAACTGGAGCTAATCGAGCACGTGAAGAATTGACGACCAAGACCCCGAACGGAGCGTAGTGATATGCTCAGAGTTTAATCCCTAGAGTTACACTGCAAGTGCACAGACGTGACTAGTAGTATATAGGGTATCGAAATCCACAGAGACTCTAGACCTTACTATATATTGTAGAACGTCAAGTTAAGCTAGGTGAGATTAATGGAAACTAAATAGCAAAGCAGAAAGTAAATCAAATAGCAGAAGTGGTTTTGTAAGCAAGTACTAAAAGCGCTAAGTCTAGGGAGTTCTCAGGAAATCAGACAAGCAGATTAACTATCAGTCAGGATCAAATTAAGTCTGGTTCTAGAACTCAAACACAAATATAGAATTAACCAACTTTCGTTGCGAGAATTTTCTAAGTCTAATTAGCAGAAACCCAAATTTCTTTGCAATTCCTAACAGATTAAACTAGCCTTAAGTGCAAGTTCGATATGTTCACAATTCAATTAAACCAAATTTCTTTGCGGATAATTAAATTGCTCAACCTAAATAGTTCAGATTCTAAATCACACTTTCATGTCAATTTAATAACCCAAAGTCTAGATTCTAAGTGATCAGGTTAGAAACTAGTGTTAAGCACAATTCAGATTGAAGAACAAATAAGTTATGAATCATAAACTGACAAATTAATCAAACAAGTCATGAAATCCTTTAAGAGAATCCCTAAACCTAACTATGAATCTACTCAGACATGATCAATGAAACACAAATCAATGAATAAGTAAATTGCATAAATAGAGAGTAAAGAATAAAATGGGTTCGAAATCTTCTCCAAAAGCAGGAAGCAGTACATGTTCAGATCAGCCCTAAAAGCTCTAAAAACTCTATGCTCAAAGTATGAAAGCGTATTGAAAAGCGTTGTCTAAACAAGTGGCTAAAACCCTAATATAATGGTCTTATCACGGCTGGGGCTTCTTTGTTATTATGAGAAACTTCTGGGCTTTGTTACAAATTCCAAACTCTTCATTAACCGCCGAGAAAAGCCTTATACGCATGTGTGTCGATCGATGCACAAGATGTGTCGATCGATGCAAACC
Organism: Orychophragmus violaceus; assembly: GCA_030180135.1. NCBI lineage: Eukaryota > Viridiplantae > Streptophyta > Magnoliopsida > Brassicales > Brassicaceae > Orychophragmus > Orychophragmus violaceus. The sequence goes on along the minus strand of CM058233.1, from coordinate 85,398,882 downwards.
TCTGTTTTGGACAGTGAACTCTATCTCTCGGGTTAAATCTCCAAAATGCTCCAGAATGCGCCATAATCTCCAAATCCGCTCCAAACGTACCTAGACCTATAAACACACCTAAAAGACTCCAAAACATAATAAAAGACTCGATAAATAAGATATATACCATGGTTAAAACCCCTAAAATCCATGGTATATCACGTAGGAATCAGAGTTGGCCTCGATCCCGACATCAAAGCCGAGCTGATCGATTTTCTCAAGTAAAATGCATCGACGTTTGCATGGTCGGTCAACGATATGATAGGAATTGACCCAAACATCACATTTCATGAGCTCAACGTCGACAGAACGTTCAGACCTATCAAACAGAAAAAGAGAAAGCTCGGAGCAGAAAAAGCGAAAACGATAAACGAATAAATGACGTCGGTATTCATGTAAAAGGAATAAATGAACACCACTCAAGATACTATAATGTATTTTTAGATTTTTTTTTTTTCTTTCTTTCCAAAGTCCATTAATTATGGAGGAAAAAAGCTACAAATTTTCCTTTAAAAATCCAATTAGAAGACTGCATTACGACATCATGATAGACGTTCAAGTCGACGCGGTCATTTTCATCGCCGTTAAATTAATCTAGTGTATTATAAAAGTTAGGGTTGCGGAGTATATTCGTTTTTCTTTCATATATACTACTATTAAATACTAGAAAACAATAAAGCAAGATGATGCGCTCATCTGAAAACGTATTATGATATTTTGAAACGTATTATCTATAAAAAATAATTTTTTATTATGTGTTATATTACGGTTTATCTTTATATTAATTGAGAAGTACTTTTGACCTTGTATTTACTTTCAAATTGGTTGATTACTAATTTACCATTAATGAAATTAAGATTTTACAATATTAACCTTAGTTTATATTTATAATTTGGTTATTTATTATATTAGTTTCAAAGATTAGATTTTTATTTTATTTTAGATATATACATCATCCGTATAAAAAAAATAAATAAAAAGATAAGAAGATAAATACAAAAATATTTTTGAATTATAAGTTTTTTGTATTGATAACTATGATTGTTATGGATAATACAAATTTATATAGTAAATTCGTATTAATTATATGAATTTTAAATTTGGATAAATATAAACGATAAAATACTTTAATAAAAAATTATAATATTTATACATATATAATTATATTTAATTTTAATTTTATTTATGAGATATACATAATATTGAATAAAAAACTAAAAAATGAGATAAACAATATGATACTATTTATGAAAAATTTTAAATATTAATAAATATGGTTGTTATAGATAGTACAATTTTGTAAATTTTTATTATTGTTTATATAAATTTTAAATTTATATATTAATGAGAAAATATTTTTACTAAAAATATATATTTATGTTAATACATATATATATATATATAATTATAATTTATTTTGTTGTTATTAACTTTATTTTAGAATAAACTATAAAATACTTTAATAAGAGGTTAAGTGTAATAATATTTATATCTATATTTAATTACAAATATCATGATATAATTTTTAAAAATATTATTATTGTTAAATTAAATTGATGATTTTTTATTTTTTTCAATTGTTTGTTAATAATTTTTGTGCTCGCGAGTCATACTAGTATCATTATATTTAATAAAATTTTTTAGGTTTTATTACATATATTTTAGAATTATAAGATTTTAGACTATATATGAGCCACATTAAATATTTCTAATTAATGATTTTGTTGAAAAATATATTTATAATATTTTTTAATAATTTTTATTTTAAATATAAATTCAAAATTTAAAAATATTTTAAAATTAGATAATATTTATGGTAAAAATATATTTATATTTCAAGATTAGACAGTATATTTATATTTCAAGATTAGAAAATATATTTATATTTCAAAATAAGAGAATATTATATATATATATAACATGTGACTCTTTTATTTTAAATTTACTAAAAATAAATATTAATTTCGAATTTATTAATAAATTATTATAAAATAATTTTAATTATATTTTAATATAAATATTCTCTGTTTATTATTTTATTCAAAATATATTTTCACAATTTGCACAATATCTTTTAGTTTCTTATTTTCAATTAATATATATATATATATATGGCAAAATTTTAGAAAAATATTTTTAACTTCTTTATTTAAGAAAAGTAATTACTGAACTCGTACTTATTATTGAAATTTGTTCAAAAATAATTTTAATTATATTTTTATCTATTAAATTAACATAAAATCTTTATATCTAGACCATTACAAAACATGAAACAAACTGAAAATATATTAACTGATTTCAATTATCTATACTATTAAAAATAAATTTTGACTATTAGAAGACGGATTAAAAATATATTAACTAATTTCATTTGATATATTCTTAGTTAAATAAAATATTAAAATTATTCAATATTTATATTATTGGAAGATATTATGAGTGTAACTACATTTGATGTTTTTACGATGATAATTTTTAAATGATTGTTTTACCAATTTTAAAAATACTTAAACTACTTTAAGAATTTTATCAATTTTCAAAATACTTAGACTTCTTTAATAATAGTTGAAATATAGATTAATTATTTTGATTATAAAAATACTTTTAAAGATTTATGTTCATTGGAAGATAATTTAGAAATATGAATTAAACGATTTTAATTGATATATTCTTAATTTTATAAAATAATTTTTTTTTTTAAATTTAAATTTATATGTTAAAACTATACTATTTAAAATAAACAATTATATATATATATATAATTAAATCGAAAACCTAACAGATCAGATGTAACAACTTATGTTACTAAGATTATATTCTATACAAGATATTGATTAAAAAAAACTTTTTAGAAATGAAATAACGGGTTGAACTAAGTTAAAATTAACTTAAATAGAAAATTAACCGATTTTAATTATCTAATAATTTTTGATTAGTAGAAGACATGTTAAAAATAAATTCATATTCACGTTTTAAAAGTATACTATTTGAACATTTGAAACAATCAGTTATATATATATATATATATATATATATATATATATATATATATATATATATAATAATCAAATTGAAAATCTAGCAGATCAAATATAACATCTTATATTAGTAAAATTCTATTTTATACAAAAATTATTGATTTTAGCAACTTTCTAGAAATGAAATAATATGTTGAAATAAGTTAGAATTAACTTAAATAAAAATTTATTAAATAAAATATAATTTAAGACGGGTTAAAAAGTTAACCGATTTTAATTATCCATAGTATTAATAATAAATTTTGACTAGAAGACATATTAAAAAATATATATATATAACTAATATTAATTGATTTTAGCAAATTTTTAGGCTTTTAGCAATAAAATAATGGATTGAACTAAATTAAAATTAACTTAAAAAAATTATCAAATAAATATACAAATATTTTTACAGCAATAAAATTATTTAAGCATCTATAACAATGAGTTACAAATACTAAAAATATAATAAACAATATCAAGAAGAAAAAATCTTACGTTTAACACCATATCATCATATTTTTCACTTAATATATATTATATTAAATAGTTATTACATTTATTTTATAAAATATAAATTTAAAATAAAATATATATTTTTTAAACATAAATACACGCTAGATCTAATTAGTTGTTTATTACTTCATTTTACCATAAGAACATAAAACATATGTATTTGGAAAAAAAAATATATGTATTTGAGTAGAATTAGAGGCGGAAGAACGACACGAGAATAATGACAACTTAACATACAGTTGTGGTCCACCGGAATTGTTTCTTTCCATTTTTTTTTCAAGTTGGGACTAAGTGATCGTGGCCAAAATGGCTAGACTTCAAACTCAAACGACTTGGGAGTTGAATTGTCAAAGGAGACCAAAAAGACTATTATTCATATATATTATCAGTGGCGGAGCCAGAATTTTTTTTACCGAAAACAAAATATTTATAACAAAATTTTATTTTTTATAAATAATATTAATTATCAATAATAACAAATTTTTATTTTTTTATAAATAATATTAATTATTAATACATCATAAACTTTTATTTATATATAACAAATATGCCGAAACAATATTTATTTTTATTTTAAATATTTTATATACAATGCATTTAGTTTTTATAAAAAATATTTAAATTTAGTTAGATAGTATAAATGATTTATTTAAAATTTGTATAATTTAGAATCATAAGTGAAATAAAACAATAAAATATGAAATCATTCATCAAAACATTCATCAAAACATGTATTTAGTTTTTTAAATATTTTTAGAAATAAACATTAAATACTAAATCTATTTGGAAAATTAAATATTTCAAATAGAAAATAAAAAACAAGATTGGAGAGGAAAAATTTAGATAAAATGGGGACAGCATAAATTTGAACAAAAAATTATCGGGGGCATTAGAATAATTTTTACCTTTTAAATTTAATAATTTTTAAAAATCAGTAAAAATATAAAATATTTTAAAATTTTATAGGGAGCAGTTGTCCCTGATTGGCTACCTACCTCCGCCACTGTATACTACCAGTTTTGGTGGGAACTTGTTTCTAGCAAACCAAAATAGGTTTGATTATGCTGGAATGTCTTTCACATTCAACAAAAATTACTTTATCAAGTTTATTTTAGCATTAACTTTCTAAGATTAATGAAATATCATATGTCGATATTGCCTTTTTATTTATTGACTAAAACAAAAATAAATAGAATTTGACCAATAAAAATTAAATATTTTTGAAAGATACCAATCTAAATTATTTTGTCTTACCAACTTAGAGCACCCACAATGGTGTTACTCCATTGGGACTCTTAAAATTTTTATTTTTTTTTATTTTTTTTTTTACAGGTGCAAAAAAAAAATTAAAAAAATTAAAAAAAAGGGGGCGAATGAGACGATGACACGTGGACCGCACAGTGGAAGAAGCGGTCCTTAGATTAGAATTTTAAGGAGCGGGTTGTTAAAAAAAATATGGGTCCCACGTGGGATCCACAATATTTTAATATATATTTTTAAGGACTCTGCCTTTAGATCCCCCATTGTTCATGGTCTTAGTAATAATGATAAAACGCACGAAAATAAAATAATAAATAATAACCGTACAGTGCCCACTTGACTTTTCTCAAATTAAGAAACTTCTGGTCTAGATCATTTTATATTAGCTCAGAAGTGTGTTTTCTGCTTGTTTAGGTTTCCTTAAAACAGTAGCTCAGAAAAATATCATGTGATTAGTATATTGTACATATATTTTATAATGTTATATTTTTAGTGTTTTTGGTCAAATATACTGTAGGAACGAATGTTTTCGATAAAATCTTAACTCTGATCTAAATGGTAAGTTTTTTTTTTATTAACCTGGGGTATCCCAAGTTTATAAAAGGGTTCAGACTAATTTTTAAAAAGAGGTGCAGCTCATGAATTATCTCTTTTTTTGGGTATTTAAATGGGCCAAAAGCAATGGGCCTATATGATATAGTCTATATCTATTAAGATGTCCAAGAAAATGCGTTTTTAGTTTCGCATAACAGGTGGATCAAATTTAAAACGTGTTAGCGTCCCAAGTCTCTTTTATTATCACTTGACCACAAGCCATTGGATTCTAAACGGTAAGTTATCTTAATTTCTTAAAATAGTAATTACTCTGGTCTTAGCTTTACATATTTACATATTCTTATGTGATGTCGAAGGTGAATCTATTTATCTGAAAGAAATGGTTTTAGTACGCGTTTATGGCAAAAAAACATGGTTTTAGTACGCACGTTTTACCATAGAAAAAATGGTTTTAGTACGCACAAGGATTACCATCTGACAAGAACGATCCACTTTGTTAAATTCAATAGATCTTTACTTAGCCACTGCTTTCGGCGAAAAAGAAAAGACATAGTGGGAGACAGCTTTACCTCCATCATCACGCCACCACCTCGTTGGCCATCTCCAGCCATGGAAGCTCCGGCTCCGGCATGAGATCATATGAGAAGCGCATCCGCACCTCTGCGATCCTTTGAAGTTCCACTCATCGTCGTCAACAACGCTTTGTTTGTTGATGTTACAAACAACACGCTACTGGAAGGAAGCATAAACTCTCATCTCTCACAACAAATGAGGGTCTCAGAACCACCATCACCTTCAAAAAAACTTGATTGGTCTCAGCTAGTCATGGACCTGCAATCACCCACATCGTACCGTCGTTTGAATTGAAGGAGGGAGTCGCTACGTTGAGAACCCTACTGAAGTTTTGGCCGATGCTCATCCACTATGATCGTCGTATATTGTGGGACACTTCATAGGAGAAGCTCCTCATATTGCCAAAGTTCACGCAACAGTGAATCGGATTTGGTCCACTAAGGAGAAACCAATCAAGATCGATGCCTAGTTCATAAGCCCAAAAACGGTTATGTTCAAAATAGAGAACAGTCAAGTACGATCTCGTGTTCTTCGACGTCATTTTTGGCACATTGCGGACATACTGCTTGTGGTGTAGGAGTGGATTCTGGACACATCCTCATTGAAGCTTGATCTAACAACCATACCGTTGTGGGTCGATCTTCATGGGGTCCCGGGTCACTTGTTTTCGAATAAGGGCTTAACATTTTTTGGGGATATCGTTGGAAAAACAGCAAAGATCCTTTCGAACACAGAGAGATGCACACACCTGGATGTTGCAAGATTACTAGTGGTGGTTAACCTCGGGAAAGAACTGACAAAGTGCATATCTTTAGAAGGTACAAACACTAGAATACCGGTAAGCTACCCCTGGCTTCCGCCTCGCTGCTGTGGTTGTAACTAGTGAGGACATTTAGACAAGAACTACACTGTCCATAATAAAACTATCTATGTCAAGAGTAAAGAGATGAATGAAGCAACAATGGCTGTCTCGAAACAGAATGGGAAAGATCAAACCATTCATAAGAGTACTCAGACCATTCCGAATACTGCTGCAGAGGATTTCTTATTATCTCCAAAATCTTGTGAAGAAGAATTGTGTCCCACACAAATGGACATAACTATTGATGGGGAAAGAAGTACAGAAACATAGATCGAAACAGAGCAGAGAAATGAAGAATGGATCATGGCCACAAAAACAGAAAAGACAGACCTGCGAACTGAAACTGAAAAGGCACATTTACAACTCTTGGCCACCGGGGTATTCACATGGTCTCTCCGGGCCCCAGGATTAGTCGGTGTAGGGGGGATGATGCGCTGGTCTACAGCTAGGACTTGCAATCCGTACGCTGCGCCGCCGGCGGTCACCTAATTCAGCCGGATTACCTGAGTTATCAAAAAAAAAAAAAACTGAAAAGGCTAACAACGGTAATCAATCTCCAATAAAAGAACAAGGGAGCACTAGCTCGCCATCTCAGTTTCAGATACTGAGTACTCAACTTGAGGAGAGCGAACTGGATATTAATGAACAAAAGATGGACACAATTTCATATGAAGAAACAACTCAAGTATCATACCAAAGGGAGCAATCGCCAGCCAAAGCTGCAGGCAGAGGAAGGAGCATAAGCAAAGCTAAGCAGGTAGCTAAGCAGCGGGCTGAATAACAGTCAAAAGTCATTTCAGAGCAAGGGCAGCAAACAAAACCAACAAAACAAGCCTCCTTGCGGAGGCACTAAATGATGATTTCCCTTTTTGCGTCGAATACACACGGGTTCAAAAAAGCGCAAACACAAAGCTCTACGTTCTTGGGTAAATACTGCAAAATTGTCTCTAGGCTGCTTAATCGAAACGCGTGTTCAAGAAGGTAACCACGAGGCAAGTCTTAAAAAAGCTCTTCCCTGATGGCATCACCTCACCAATTATGATTACCACATCTTGGTAAGATCTGTTTATGCTGGGATGATAATGTTACTATTGTGCCACTCTTGAAAAGCGCTAAAATAATCATAGTTTGGGTTACTTCGGTTACTGGAGAACAGTTCATTTGTTCCTGTGTTCATGCATTGAACTTTAACGATGATCGTGCAAATCTTTGGGCAGATTGGTCCACAATCAAGTTGAGTTCGGTTCATCTGGTGCTCATTGGATTGTTATGGGGGACTTCAACAAAACTCTTTTCGTCATCGGAGCATTATCTAGGTTAAAATACACACTCACAAGGTGGTATGCGCGCGTTTCAGAATACGATTACCTCTTGCAACCTCACAGACATTGTCTCAATAGGGCCAAAATTCACTTGGACCAACAGCCAACCGGATAATCCGATAGTTAAGAAACTTGATCGGGTGCTAGTGAACGAGACCTGGCTACATACCTTTCCTCAACCCTACACAAATTTTTGGATCTTCGTGTATCTCTGATCATGCTCGCAGCTGTGTCCATTTAGAATCTACATCATTGGGAAACAAATGCCTGTTTAAGCTTTTCAACTACTTGGATGATCATCCAGAGTTTTAAGAAAGTGTATTGAGTGTTTGGCGCACCACTAAAGCTCTCTACCATTCACGCTCTGCACTCTATCTCTTTCATCATAAACTCAAACTTCTTAAGCCGGTCATGCGGTTATTGAATACAAATAAGTTTGGTGATATTCCAAAGAAGTCAAAGGAGGCTTTTGATGACCTATGCGACAAGCAAAAACAAGCCATTGATGATCCCAAATCTTCTTTGCTAGAAGAAGTGTTTGAGGCCCTATCACATTGGAACTATTGGGCGAATATTGAAGAACGTTCTACAACCAAAAACCTCGTATCACATGGATGATATACGTAGACGAAAATACACATTTCTTCTACAAAACTGTACAGAGCATGAACTCTTTTAATTCTATTTGACGGCTTGTCTTAGAAAATGGGGAGTTTATAACGGATCCAAAGGACATGAAAAGGACTGTAACAAATTATTTTGAGCAGTTTCTAAGAGATAATTCAGTTGAACCGAGACAAGATATTTTCCCAGAGCTAATGGATCTTCTGAATTATCGGTGCACCACTCATACGGCTGAATTTTTTGTAAGACCGATCATGGAAGGAGTGATCAAGAATGTACTTTTCGCTATGCCTTCGAACAAAGCACTAGGCCCTGATGGATATCCTGTTTAATTCTATAAAGCCGCTTGGAATATCATTCATAAGGACTTTACAGTGGCTGTGCAATATTCCTTCTTATATGGTTTCTTACCTAGAGGTGTCGATGCGACAATACTCACTATGATCCCGAAGAAGATAACACAAAGACAATGAAGGATTATCGGCCGATATCATGATGCAATATTCTATACAAAGTAATCTCCAAAGTGACTGCAAACCGCATAAAGGTCTTCTTGCAAGAATTAATCGAACCTAACCAATGTGCTTTTGCCGAAGGGAAACTTTTATTAGAGAATGTTCTGCTAGCCACCGAACTTGTAAAGGACTACCATAAAAACAACATTGCGCCAAGAAGTGTACTAAAGCTGGATATTTCGAAAGCTTTTGACAGTGTTCGATGGACCTTCATCACATAGACTTTACAAGCGATGAACATTCCGGATCAGTTTATCCATTGGATACATGTCTGCCTCTACACAGCTGCGTTCTCAGTCTCGGTTAATGGTGAACTTGAAGGATTTTTTTCCGAGTGAGCGCGGACTGCGTCAAGGGTGCACCTTATCCCCATATCTATTTGTCATTGGTATAAACGTCCTCTCTCGCCTTTTTAATCGTGCAGCAGTGAGGAGTCATATTGGATATCATCCTAATTGCCGAGAGTTAAACATCACACATCTAAGCTTTGTTGATGATGTTATGGTCTTTATTGATGGTCTACCACATCACTACATGGAATCTTTGCTACCTTAGACATTTTTGAGAGGCTATCTGGTTTGTGTATTAATCCTGCGAAATCATCAATTTTCCACCCGGAAAAATAACTCTGAACTTTAAATCAGAAGTGCAGCGGCTGGGTATTTCCATGGATATGCTTCCGGTCCGCTATCTAGGACTACCTCTCCCGAGTAAGTCAATGTCCAGAGCTGATTAAGCCGGTTTTCTCATCGGCAAAGACATGGAATCAGATTCGAACTAAATATGAGCTGGTACAATGGATCAAGATTGTATGGTCTTCTCAAGATATCTCACTTTACTCCTTCATTACATGGATAGCTTTCAAGGATTGTTTATCTACAGGGGATCGTATGAGGGCATGTGGTTTTACTCAAATATGCCTCTTATACGGTGAGCCCGACGAGACGCGAGACCACGTATTTTTTTGCATGTCCATACTCATTTACATCATGGTCAGAACTGGTTTGACACATATCGAGAAGACGCACAAACCAAGATTGGGACATCACAGTGGCGTCACTTCTATCTACTTGTACTTCTCATGTTGATCAATGCCTTCTACACCTAGCGTTTCAAGCAATTATACATAGTATATGGCGAGAGAGAAATGGTCTCAGACAAATTTGTACTCACCAACCCACATCTCAACTTGTGGGATTTGTAGACAAAACGATCAGAAATATAATCAGCTCACTTCGACATCGCAAGCCAGTGTTCTACAGCGGCATAATGCAGAGGTGGCTACGAAGGCCAATATAAACCGGTCATTCTTTGCACTTTTATTTTTGGAACCATGTTGTAACGCCCCGTCCGCCCCTACCGGTGAGTCACCCATCCCTCTTCCGGGCTCGTGGGCCCTACCCCTGTCAGACGGTCGGTGCGTTATTTTTGTAGGTCCGACCGATTAATTTACTGACCCTACAATCACCCCCCTGACATTTTTTCATGTGTTTTGTCCTCACACACATGCTACCACGAGTCACTTCCCGGAAGGTCACCCATCCTGGGACTACTCCAGCCCAAGCACGCTTAACTCTGGAGTTCTTTCAGGCAAGTGACCGGAAAAGGTAAGTGCACTTGGTGATATAGGTAGTCAAATTAATTCAGTTAAGCCTTTCCACATATACCACAAACCGGGATGTTACAATTCACCCACTCTCACAGAGCGCAACGCCCTCGTTGCGCACCAGGATCGTTCTCCTTGACGGTGTGAGCCCTCACTGACTCCACACACGTCCTCGGATTCGGCTCTGATACCACTTGTAACACCCCGTCCGCCCCTACCGGTGAGTCACCCATCCCTCTTCCAGGCTCGTGGGCCCCACCCCTGTCCGACGGTCGGTGCGTTATTTTTGTAGGCCCGACCGATTAATTTACTGACCCTACAATCACCCCCTGACATTTTCCCATGTGTTTTGTCCTCACACACATGCTATCACGAGTCACTTCCCGGAAGGTCACCCATCCTGGGACTACTCCAGCCCAAGCACGCTTAACTCTGGAGTTCTTTCAGGCAAGTGACCGGAAAAAGTAAGTGCATTTGGTGATATAGGTAGTTAAATTAATTCAGTTAAGCCTTTCCACATATACCACAAACCGGGATGTTACACATGTATTATAAATTTTGATTTAAAATCATAAAAATCTGGATTGTAATCAAAAATCTTCTTTTTGTTGATAAATAAATTTAACATTCACCAAAAAAAAGTATAGAGTCTAATCTCCAATAGATTAGGAGATTCTCGTAATCGGTTGACGGATCTCTTGCATTAGTTCTTGATTTGTTTTCTTTTGTTCTAAACCCTTAGTTTTCGATTTGAGGTCTCTATTGAGTCTTGACGCACCTTTTCCTTTAGAAGTAAATTTTCCAGTGAACTCCGAAAATCCTACATGAACAAAATTATTTTAAAATTGATAATATGTGAATAACAACAATTATCACTACAAGAAAACATGCCATTACCGAGAGAAGAAACCGACGGGTATCCGCCGGAAAAGGCTTATTCCGATGGATTTCCGACAAAAAAGTCCGTCATTTCTATTTCGTCGGTAAAAGTTATCTGTCGGTTTTTCGTCTATAAAAACCGATGGAATACCGACGGATAGAAACCGACGGATCACCGACGGTTTATCGAAGCACGTTTACCAACGGACTTGTGACCGTAAACCGACGGTCAACGCCGACGGTTTACCAACCACAAACCGATTGTATATACCGACGGTATTCCGATGAATAATACCGACGGTATTCCGACATATAATACCGACGATATTCCGACGTATAATACCGACGGTATTACGACGGAATATTACCGACGGTATTCCGACGGAAGTTTACCGACGATATTCCGACGACGGTATTTCGACGGCATTCCGAGGGCATTTTACCGACGGTTTTCCAACGGCATATTACCGACGTTTTTCCGACAGAATGTTATCGACGGTTTACCGATGGATAATTAAAAATTAAAAAAAAATATTCACAAATTAATTAATTAATTAGAAATATAAACAAAACAAAAAAGAAATTTATTAAAATTATTCAAAACATGTTTTTAAATTACATTCGTCGATAAAAAAAATTACATTCAACGGGGAGCGGATCCCGCATCCCGCTCCCGCTCACGTCGCCTTCTTCTTCACCTTCTTTCCCTTTCCCTTCCCCCCACTCTGGTTCGCCGGTGCGGCTTTTGGAAACTGGGCGTGCTGCATAAAGTACTCAAACCGTTTATTCATCTCTTCGAACTTCTTCTCGTTTTCTGCCATTCGGGCTTCCATCCGCGAATGACTAGCCTTCAACGCTTCGATCTCCGCATCCTTTTCCCTTAATACTTGGGCATAGTCCTCGTCTTCCGGACGAAAACGGGAACACGGTGTCAAAATTTTATCTGCCAAGTTTCCCAAACCAAAAACTCGTCCTCTTCTCTTCCCAGTTTCCTTTAAAGTAAATACATTATGAATTCAAGTTAGAGTTTAGGGTTAAACATAATTCAATTTTTATTTAAATTAAAAATTTACCGCGAGGAAGACTTGGTTGATCTATTCGTCAGGTATCTCCTCCATTGAACCAATTCCTTCGGATCGGGTAACCACCTCATCCAAATGCCTCTTCGTCGACTCCACAATCCTCCGAGCAATTGGATCCTGGATTTCGCCCGTTTCCTTGTTCTTGTGGCCATCCTCGATGAGATCAATATGATTTGGATCTCGCCCCTTCTTTTGTTTCTGCAAAAACAATTTTGAACTTAAAATAAAAAATAACTTAACATATTGAAAATTTAAAAAAAAAAAAAAACTGCTTACCAAGATTATCTTCCTAATGCGGTGCTCCTTGCTCTCGCATTATGAGTTGCGATCCCGGCACCCTCCCTATCACTATTACGGTTTTGGGAGTTCGTCGAAGAGAGTGATGCGGTTGCAGGCTTACTCCAATGACGGATGAGGCCCTTCCAAGTTTCGCTCTCTTTGTTAATACCCTTTGGAGTTTCATTACAGCACCACTTCTGTTTCCAAGTATTGATGACGTTCGAGTAATGCGTTGATGCCTTCTGGTGGAACTCCTGTTCCACCAAAGTCGTATACTTCCTATCCCAAGTATACTCTTGCTATTCAAAACAAAAAATAAATATTTGTTAGAATTAAAAACTTTATAAATAAATTATATAGAATAATAATAATATATAACAAAGTTAACAAGGTAATTACCGCGAACTGGCGGAACCAGTTATGCCTATCGGATAAAGGCATATCCCTGTACGTACCCGTACTGAAGCATGCTGTACATCATTCCCAAGATGCTCTTCGTGACCTTGGATTCGGTCAACTAAAACCTAATAAGACAAAAAAAACAAAAGTTTACAAAAATGTATATACTAAAAAGTGTAAATGGGAATCTAAAGTTATAAGGTTTAATACCAGAAAGTGCCAGGGATGGTCTCGTAGTAAGGGTTGATCGACTAACGCCGATATCTCATCGGTAATAGACGGCGTGACATAATGCGGCGCCTGAGACACAAAATGACTCCCACTAGAAGCCTCCGGCATAGTCTCAGACGTTCCCGGCTGTGTCTGATCCGGTGGGGGTCGCACCTGAGTCGACCGAGACCGTCGGGCTCTCGGTTGTTGTTGCTGGACCGGCTCCTGCTGCACCTCATTCAGCGGAGCGGACAGTCGTTCATAATGTCCTCAAAGGTCAGAAAAGTATCCCTACAAACTAATCAAAAATTAAGATTCACAATTCTATATTTAAATTATACAAAAGAAAATAAAAAAAAACTTTGAAAATTCTTTTATAAGATTGCAAAGTGTTTTAAAATTCCAAAAAATAGCATATACGTTTTTAAAATTTTTAAAATCTTCCAAAACGTTTTAAATCAACAAAATTAATTTCTAAAATGTTTTAAAATTCAAAATATATTACAAAAACGTTTTAGAACTCATAAAAAAATTTATAAAACGTTTAAAAATCCAAAACAATTTTCCAAAATTACCCAAAAATATATTTCATGATCCTTGGACATACTTCTAGTGTTCAACAAGTTTTAAATAACGTTTAAATCGGTTTGAGAAACAAAAAAAAATTAGAATGGCATCCGACGGATGTGCAATCTCTGCTCCTCTTCTATGCTCAACATGCCATCTCATTTCCTCCGCAGTTCGCTCCGACTGGTATAAGCGCCTCAGCCTATCGGTTAACGGCATATACCACATTCGCTTGAACGGAACCTTAGCTCTTCTCCCTGTATCCTCATAGCGCGGCTTCTTACAGAATTTGCAATCCAGACGGAATCCATCTTCTCGCCAATATATCATACAGCTGTCGATGCACACATTTATCATCTCATACGGTAATCCCAGCCCTTGTACAAGTTTCTCGACCTCGTTGTATGAACCCGGCGCAAGGTTATCTTCTGGAAGAATATCTTTCACAAACTCGCAAAACGCATCCACACATTCTTCCGCCAGATTGTAGTCCGACTTTATGCCCATTAATCTTGTAGCAACTGATAATGGCGAATGACCCTCTCTGCAACCATCGTAAAGAGGCTTTTTCGCTGCATCTAACATGTCAAAAAATCTCCTAGATTCTACATTTGGTTCCTCACCTACCCTAGGAATTTGATACTCACCTACCTCTGGAATATATTCTCTATGTGCATCATTAACCATCTGAATGGTGCCTACACCAAAATCTACATCGGCAGTATAAGGTTCGCTAGAACTAACATTAGGTTCCCTAGTACTAGTACAACCGTAATGTTCTCTACTACTACTTGCATTATCCGAAGTTTCCCCATGAAGATACCAAATCTTATAACCCGACATAAACCCAACCGAATACAAGTGAAACCATACTTTGCCAATCGTAAGATCTCTAGAATTTCGGCAATTAACACATGGACATCTTAACTTACCTTTTTCAGCGTATGTGGTTGATTGCAAGCTAGCGACATAAACTCTGCAATACCAAGTGCATATTCCCGTTCCACTAGCTTCGTCGCCTCAACAATCCTAACTCCGTCCATCCACGATCTATAATAGTTAGAAAAAGACATTTTCTCGGTTACTAGAAGTATTAGAGAGAGAGAGAGAGAGAGAGAGAGAGAGAGAGAGAGAGAGAGAGAGAGAGAGAGAGAGAGAGAGAGAGAGAGAGAGAGAGAGTTATGGAGGGATAGGTGTGGAGGGGAAGAGGAGAGTGATGAGGTATATGTAGAATAATTTCAGACGGAAATCCGTGGGAAATCCGTCGGAAATCGGTCGTTTTCTAGTCGACCCAACGGTCACATTAACGGTCATATTAACGGCTATATTGAACCGACGCTAAACCGACCGAAATACAACGAAAAACCGACGGAAAATTAAACCGTCGGGTGTTTCCGACAGAATGAGGAAACGGTCGGAAATTTTTGACGGTATTCCGTCGGAAAACTTCTCGTCAGAAAGTCGTCGTTTTATCGTCGGTAATTTCTGACGGAATTTCTTCCGTCGGTAATAGCCCTGTTTTCTTGTAGTGTATAAACCTATTTTAAAAACAAAAATTTTAAACGTAACCCAAAAAATAATTGTACTCAATTAAAAAAATAAAAAATAATATTGTTAATGCCAATATTGAGTTATTTCAGTGTCTGTGACGGATTACAAAATATTACTAAAACAATTATTGGAGTTTTCGTATAATATTGGTTGTATCATAAATGGTAAATTAAATATCACTATAATGGTTATATATATATCTATTATATTAAAATAGAAGTACAAAGGATATTGACCATGGTACATAAATGTTGTATTCCCGGTATTTGCCCTTGATGTTGTTAGGAATTGTATTTTTTCATTAAGGATAAAACTGTAAAACAATTTATATTTGATTTATTCATAATATCTTATAATATCTTTTGTTTTCCTTTTTCTATCCTAATCATATATAACAAAAATATTTTTCAAAAATTTAGTAAACTAATAATTAATTTCAAAATTAATATTAAAATAAATATTATAAATTATTATTAACTAAAATTTCACTTATAGAAATAAAATCAAGCATAATTAAGTTACTAAATCAATTGGTACATATAATTATATAACTTAATACATAATTATTTTTTAAATTATATAATCATTAAATCAATACTATTACAAAATTAGAGTCATTAGGAAACTAGCCTTTGGGGCATGTGTTATTTACAATTTGTGCCATCAGAAATTTAAGAGTGTTTTTAATATTCACTAAGGGTAATTAAGGAATATAACAATTTCTCTACTATCCATGTTTCCAAACAAGACAATTACTAAACATGTATGGGGAAATTGCTAAAAATGCCCTCAAAATTGGTTTTAAATAAAAGTGTACCCCTGAATTTGAATCAAATGAAAAACTGGTTTTGCGGACTACGGAAATTACCGCGAAGCCCTTACGACCAATCAAAAAACCGGAAAACGCAATTACCATTATAACCTTTGCCTTTGTCAGACGTCTATTGACGTCTGACCAGTTAGACTCTAGGCGAAGTCTAAATGACGTTCTCAGACATCGCATTGAAGTCTGATACAGAATAAGTTTGAAAATTTTAATTTTAAAATTATAAAAAAATATTTTGTCAAAAAATTTATATACATAAATTAAATATATTCAATTAAGTAGTATATAAATTAAATTGGGTAAATTTTAATCAGATTAAAAATATATAAAGTGGTTTAGTAGTTTCTAACCCTTAGAACATGCTTTGTAATGGAACTGGTGGAACATTTACATATGACTAACATTTAACTTTAGGGTTTAGATTCAAGGTTCACGAAATTTACATTTGAAAAAATTATATTTGCACATGTATGTTATAATGCGCATATATTAAACAATTTGATGTTTCTATGTGTTTTCTTTAAATATTTTTCACTGTTTAGTGAATAATATTAGATTTAGGGTTTATCAGACTTCTATGAGAAGTCTGAATTTTGGGGTTTCGTAGACTTCCGAGAGAAGTCTGATAAGTATTTAACTAGCCCCCCAAAAAAATACTTCTAATCAAATATACCTTAAGTGGTTAGATTTGACTAAAGTATATGTGCTTTAAATTTACAAATGTCCAAAAATCCCATGTTTAATTTATGGATCCAAAATTTCCCTAAAAATATTTTTTTATAATTTTATAAATTAAATTTCTAAATTTAATATCTCTCAGACTTCTCGAGAAGTCTGAGAGATATTAAATTTAGAAATTTAATTTATAAAATTATAAAAAAATATTTTTAGGGAAATTTTGGATCCATAAATTAAACATGGGATTTTTGGACATTTGTAAATTTAAAGCACATATACTTTAGTCAAATCTAACCACTTAAGGTATATTTGATTAGATACACCATGTATCTTTATCTATGCATGACATATGGAGTTGGATGTCATATTTTCATATGTAGGGTTAGGCTGAGGGTTTGTGTATTTTCATCCATATTGTTACATTTGCATATACTGGCTAGTTTGTGACTATATTAAACGAGTTTGATGTTTTTTGTAGGTTTTCTATATAATATGATTGTATTTTAGTAGTAATTAGTATATTTAGGGTATATCAGACTTCCATTTTAGTCTGATTCACGTATATGTTTTGTTAGACTTACCGAAGAAGTTGACCACCAATAAGTTACCCTACTTGGGATTGTACCCCATATATAAACGAAAGTTACCAAAATTAGTCTGTAAAAGTCATTATCAAATTTCTCTCTCTAAAACGGATACTCGCTCTCTCTCTCTAAACACTCTCTAAAAAATCTCCGATAATCCTCCTAGCCACCGCCACCGCCACCGCCACCGCCGTCTTCATCTTCTTCAAACGTGTAATTACCTCTCCTTTTTCGTCTCTCCTTACCAATCCCTACACCGCCGTCGTCATATTTCTAAACTCTTCTTTCTGAAATTTTTTGAGATCTGTACGGTTTTTAGTCCGAGTCATCCCCTTCTCCCTATGTACTTTGTCTATGTACTTTCTCGTTTTAGATCCATACGGTTTTGTTTTTGAGTTAGCCCCTTCTCTGTATTTACTTTGTCTAGATCTGAACAAAAATATAGATTTTATATATTTTCCTTTTATATCCAGACGGCTTTGAGTCCGAGTTAACCTCTTCTCCGTATCTACTTTTTCTAGATTTGAACAAAAATATAGGTTTCTCGTTTTAGATCCATACATTTTTTTTTGAGTTAGTCCCTTCTCCGTATTTTCTTAGTAAAGATCTGAACAAAAATTATAGGTTTTATATATTTTTCCTTTTATATCCATACGGTTTTGAGTCCGAGTAAACCTCTTCTCCGTATCTACTTTGTCTAGATCTGAACAAAAATTATAAAATTCTCGTTTTAGATCCATACGATTCTCCGTATTTTCTTAGTCTAGATCTGGAAAAAAATATAGGTTTCTCGTTTTAGATCCATACGGTTTTGTTTTTGATTTAGACTCTATGAAGTCTGAAGCTTAGATTTTGTTTTTTTAATTAGACTCTATTAGAAGTCTGAATCTTGGATTTGTTTTATAATTAGACTCTATTAGAAGTCTGAAACTAGTCTCTGTTTTCAATTGTTTCATGGTACACAGGATGGGACGATTCAGTCAGGTTCCAACGTCGAGTAGTAGTTCATACGCAACTTCCACATTTCGACAACGATCCGGATCATGCAATGGATTCCCCAAGAAATGTTTCTGCGGTCTGGAGCCTGTCATGCGAACCTCCACTACTGCCGATAATCCGGGAAGAATTTTGACAGACCTCTATAGAGGTCTGGCAATTGAAAGTCAATTGCAAAACTACCCTCACGTTGACCATATTGAAGTTTACGAAAAAAGATAAGACATAAACGGCAGACTGAAAGTACAATTCAGATCTGAAAATCGACGATATGAAAAAAATTCTTACCAATGTCCGTTTTTAGTTTGTTCTTAGCCTCGACGATTTCCCAGAACGTCTAATATCACCGGAAACACGAATCCGAGACGTGTTTAGCTGTTTTTATAAGATGATACACGATTTTGCAACTTTTGAATCGAAAAATCAAAGGGGAAAAGGGAGAAATCGGTCGGGATAACGTCCAAGCTCTATTCTTGAGCTTTAATTGAGCTTTAATGGTGGCAAAACGAGCTGGATTACACATTAACTCGTCGGCGATGGTGGGTGTCGTGGTTGTTGAGCATTGATGGTGATGGCATTTTCGTGAATATCCAAACAAATTTCGGGCCCTTTTGTCTTTTACCAAAAATGTCAGACTTCATATGAAGTCTGACGATGGCATTCTCGTGAATAACTAAGATAACTAAGGGGATAAATTAGCGCGAGAGAGGAAGGAGAGGGCCGAGGGTATAATCAGGGTTGACTTCAATTTCAGGGGCATTTTTGCAAACAGCCCAACATGTATCCAAATAAGCTAAATATAATGGGTTTCACTTTTCTAATTAATTAAAAATATAAATATGAAACTATTAAATCAATTGATAAATATGACTAAATAATTTAAACATCAACTATTTTATATATAATATAATATTCTTTAATTACGATTATATTCAAAATTCAAATATAATATATTTTAATATCTTCTTTATTTTTTTTATTTCAAATATAAATATTTATGTTTATATTATAATAAAATTTTAGAATTTGTTTTTACTATTGCATTTTTAGCGGGTTGTTACATCATATTGCAAAATATTTAAACTATTATAAGAGCGGGTTGAAAACTAAATTAGCCAATTTTGAATTCTAAAAATGAACTTTGCCTGAGTTTAAAACAAAATAAAAACTTATAATGCAAAATCGCTATTTCAATCTCTTTATCTTTACGATATATCTCTTCTCAAATAACACACAATTCTTTTTTTAAACCTAAATTATTAATTTATTTTTATAATACGGATTAAAAAATTATAAACAAAATTAGATTGCATAATTAAAATTTTAATTACTAATAATAAAATAAATATAATTTAAATTTGTAAAGAAAAGTAAACCCGCGCTTCGAAAGCGCGGGTCAAAATCTAGTGCTAATTAAAATCAAAACTCTTAAAATGATTTATTTCTCGTCGATCGGTCAATTGTTGACAAGTCTATTTCTCAAGCGTTTATTAGATATTTGGAAATATCCGGATCCAAAAATCCAACCGAGAATCCAACCGAAAATCCAAACCAAATCTGATTTGAAAAGTACTACCAAATCTAATTTAGAATCAAAAGCCTAAAAATTCAAAAAATCCAAGCTGAATCCATAGATATTTGAACGCCTATACCTTGTCTAGACTATATATTTCTTTAAGTCGGGACCAATCAGCAAAATACCCGGATCCAAAAATCTGAAACAAATCCGAACCGAATAGTACTACCAAACCGAATAGAATCAAAAACCCGAAAACTAGAAAAATATGAGTTGAAACCCAAATGCATATCCAAATGCTTATGTCTAGTCTATATTATATATTTCGTCGGGACCAGTCTTTAATAAATGAATCCTTCCAATGGGAATCAAACACATATTTAATAATATTTTTTTAAGGATTAGTCGGTTTGACCAACTAATCATTGGACCGTAGAGCCTATATAAAAGCCCCTTGGCCAACTCGAATCGAACCGAAGTTGGCGGAAGCTTACTAAACACTCCTTTACCAACTAGACAAACGCGAATTGGTTATCGAACGCATGTTCTACTACCTGATGTTTATGTTTTCGACTTACCTGAGATCAACAACTTCAATGTCACAAGATATCTTATTTTTTTTTTCTTGTAACAATACAAGAGATCTTAATGTTTGTAGAGAGTACGTACCTAGTAAATGAATATAATTTATGTCTAAAAGCATTAACTCCAAAACATATGTCTTTGTTTTTATATTAACTGAAATTATTGAGAGACAAACTAATTATTGTTTAAACGTTCTGGTCGATAAAACTTGTAACATAATTTTAACTTTATAAGGACTTATCAAAAATATTTAAGTTTTCATTGAGTGAAATTATATTTATCATAGTTTCTCTCTATATGAGGGTCAGTGCGTCATGCCCTACCTTTCTTTTCATCTTTTTATCGTTTGTTTTCCTGTTTCTTTTTGCATGTGCACGTTGGATTCATTCATGTAAGTACTCGATTCTGCCTATTTAAAGATAGAATGAATCTTAGGGGTTTTTTTTATTAAGGATTCTAGAAACTTTTATGTATTTAGTTCTGTGAAAACGATATGATTAGGGTTTCGCTAGGTTTTCGAGAAGAAACAGAGGGGCGAATGAAGAATGTTTAGGTCGTCCGAAAGCCATCCTAGAATAAGTTTCTCGAAAAGGATATATTGAATGAATCGTGCTTTACATCGGCGAGTTATTTAGGTTACAAGGTCGGCGAAAAAACAATAAATATCCTAAAAGATAAACTAGAACATTTCCTCTTTAGTCGGCATAAACATCTCCTTGTTTCCTGCTTTGCCGTGATTCCCTAGTTTTTTCCTCTTTGGGCCAACCTAAGTTATGAATGGGCTTTTATAGAGGGGTGCTAAACCTATCTCAACCAATAAGCCCCCATAGTGAGGCTATTCGAATTGCTCTATGAGATCGGGTATATGAGGGAAATAACCGGTTGGTTCATGAAGTGGTTTAGGTTGGCTGGTTTAGTAAGATTCTGGTTGGACCATCTTATATGTGCGGAATTGAAGCATCGCCTAGGTATAATAATGGTGTCTTCTCGAGTACTGCACCATTTCTTCTATAAAATGTCGCTCTCATTTTGGATTTCCTCACTTCTGCTCATGTGAAAAGGTACCTTTCTTTGCTCTCTATTGTTTTTATTTTCCGATTGCATTTTCGTCGTTGCTACGTCGTAGTCATTTAGCTTCTTAGTTCTAGCTCTTCATTTTATTAGTTTTTGTTCACTAGTTCTTCAGCGGATATGTCTTTGATCCGTTGTTCGGGAGGAAAAGAGAAAGAGATTGTTACAGTATCATTGTCATCTGAGAATGAGTCTCACAATCGGACGAGTTATCCTGGGGATTCGCACGCCAGTGATACATCATCTAACCTAATGGATCATTCGGGTTATGCGACGATGAAAGTACTCAAACGTCGTCGTGAGCTAGCTCGATTTGAATGTGACGTTTAGAGATTAGGTCGGCCTGAAATAGAAGTACCTCAGTTACGAGACACTGATTCGGACGACCTGGAAGAAGATGAAGAAAGCGAAGATGATGTCGAGAAAGATGATGCCGAGAAGGATGATGACGTAGGTGGTCCTGCCGAGGAAGAATTATCAGTTCCTCCTGGGGAAATTTACGATAACGTCTTCGCAACTTGATCTAAAGGTAAGGCAGTTAGATTCACGCTTGCGGATTGTGGCACTGATCCAAGGACCACTTTATCATTCCTTCTCCGACAGATCAGCCTTGGACGCCGCTGCCTGGTTATATCTGCAAGATCGAGTCTTTTTTTTTAATAATAGCGGCTGCAAACTTTGGCGTCCTCTTCCTGATCTCCTTGTCTCCTATTGTGTCAGCGGGATATTGTCATTTCACAGCTCTCGGCAACATCCATTCGTCATATTGTTGGAATCATGTTTCTTGCCGCCGAATGCGACATCACGATATATGTCAGGAAGTTCTAGGAGATGACGTCCATTACTCATATGAGGACAACTAGCCTGGGGTGATTTTATGTCAAAATGAGGTCAGATCAGGATGTGGTCACTGGTCCGCAGAATAAAGTTCAGCATTGGAAAAGAAGTTACTTTTATGCCGAGATAAATTCTCTGGTTGTTCCCGATCCATGTAGGTAGTTTAGGTCTACCTTGAATAAGAACATTGGTAGTGATATTGTTCTCAAATTCTTTTACAATGTTTGTTGAAGATTCACTAATCTGTTTCTTTCTTTCTGCAGTGCGCCATCCTTTCTACAAGCCCTATCCAAACAACTTCTTCTCCATCGTCGAGGTTATTTGGACTCTCAGTCATCGCTAGTTGTCTCAGATCAATCACAAGCGTATAAACCGATCTCGCCCAAAAATTAGTAAAGGTAAAAAATATCATTCTTATATCTGGGCAATCTTGTTCTGTTTGAAACCATCATCTACTTTTGCAATTAAGTGGGATAACTTTGAAGCCGTTAATCCATCTGAACTAAAAATGGGGAAAGTGAAGAAGCTCAACATTGACTATTCCCAAAAGTTGAGCATCAAGAAGTCGTATGCCGCTTAGGGTTTGTCGGCGGAGAAACCTGAAGAAGCTCTTCCCTTATCTTAAGGCGGCGATGCTAATTTTCAGGTTACTACTGGACCGTCTTCTGACTCCTCAAAGAAGAAGAAAAAGGACAAACGCTGGAAACGACGAGTCCGCAGCTTCGGACATGGCCCCATCGAAGAAGAGGTCGGCCACTGAGAAACCTGCTGGGGAAAGCTCTTTCTATAAGAAATTTTTTGAAGATCCAACGAAGAAAAAGGCTGAGGAGTCGGGGAAGAAGAAGGTTGCTGAATCGTCCAAGGGGACAGTCGTGATCTCATCGCAAAATTAAGGTAAAGGGGCAGAGAAGCCGCCCTCGTTTCATAACTTCGCTTATAAGTATGAGAGCGAAGTCCCCTTTGTGAACAATCCCCAAGCCTGCTTTTATCTACTATCTTGCATCAAAGGTTCGACGAGAGATTGGTCGGCTTTGAAAGATCTCCATGATCTCGAGCTGGTCGTAGAGCTCAAGCATAGCGAGACCACGATAAATTTCCCTTCACCATTTTTCTTTCGTATTTTGGCCGGCACCTTGTGATTTATTACCGTTTTTAGATTACAACGACATCAAACCGAGTGATCCTTGAGTATGCCCAAAGATTAGGAAAGCCGTGACCGAAGTAAAGAAGAGGGATGCTATGCTTTAGAAATTAAAGGAGAGGAATGAGGAGCTGGTGAAATATCTCAAGCTCAAACAATTTGATGTGCTTGAGAAGGAGGATTTGAAATTCTCCCTCTCTCCAATCACACACCCCTTGATCTCACGCCGTCGTGACTCTCCAGATCATGTTCCTCGGAACATTAATGATTATGGGACGAATAAAGGAGTGATCTCTCATGATCTCCTCGATGATCCGTCTGTTCAACCTTCAAGGATCAAGGGAACTGATGGTGCGACAGCCGGTGCTTTTCAAGATCAGTTCGATCCTTCGAGTCAAGTCCCGGAGCAAACCGAGGACGTTGTCCATACCGAGACTTCCGAGAGGGTTGATGGAGAAGATCATATGGAGCAGGAGAAAACATCTGAGGCGGATGCCATGATATTTTAAACTTATATTATGTTTGTAATTTTTTTTTGCTATGTATCTGACCCTCTCTCCTTTTAAAATGAGATATTTTGATATCGGAAGTACTTACGTTTCCTTGTTCGTTTTGTGGAAAGTGCATTTTAGTTTTCTTCGGCTTTACTCAATGGTGTGTAAATATAGCCTGCGATATCGGCGTTATACTTTCGGATGCTCGGCTAATCGGCGAGGCTTACGTTTTTGATTTTTGACTTAAATTAATTGGGATTTCTTGGCCTTTTTACACCAAACATTTTTGAATGTGGTGAATCATACCAATATGGATATTTATTAAGATGGTCGGCACAAGAATGAACGGCTTAATCCTGAGGCTTACGTTTTACCTAACCTTGGTTTCGAGGCTTATATGTGCTCAGATTTGCCTTTCTTAGGATGAAACGAATGTGGAAGGTCTTGAGTGCATGACTTATTTATTATCGCTCATCATAGAGAACATTCTGGTAGGTGTTGGGATTATGTCCTGAAATCACATTGTATGAACTCTAGAGATAGTTGTATTGTCGAGATCGGACAATTCATGTGGTACTGGGTAGTCATAACGTTTTGCTAGAAACCGCTTATGACAAATGAGTTGTAACTCATTTCCAGTATCGTGTGAACCTACAGGGTCACACACCTAAGCAAGTTGGATATACTCTGCATGGGATAGATCATTGGCATATGGTCTGATCGATGTGTATTAGATACGCATCGAATTGAGTTTCAAAGAGGTGTATCGATCGACACAGTTAGGTGCGTCGGTCGATACAAGACTTGTGTCGATCGACACCAATGGATGTGTCGGTCGACACAGTGGCGAATCCGAAACTGATGTTTCGGTTTATGACAGAGTTGATATATAAGTGATCTTATTATTCGACCTAAAACACCAGCGCCGCCTAGACAGTTTTCTGAGACAGAAAACAGAAGCTCTTCCTCTAGAAACTAAGGTCCCAAAGAGATCCGAGCACCGGCGCTAGCAACCCGGCGGATTTCAGCTTGTGTGCGTGTGGACTACGATAGAGGCGCAGCATCTGAGGCGCAGTAGATCTCGTATTACCTGATCAATCTTCCGCTGCCAAACACCAGGTAATCACGAGGTGAGATCTTGATTCAATTAACTAGACCCTAGATCCTAGGCTATCGGGAACTCTGATATATCATGGTTTTTACCCATTTTATGCCATGATATAGATGTCTTTTTAGTGTCTTTTGTGTTCTTTTTAGTATGTTTTCAGGTTTAGACACATCTGGAGCCTAATTGGACGTTTTGGGAGCATTTGGAGCAATTCTGCACTATTTGGAGACTTCACAGAGTTCACTGGCTGCATTTTCGCAGTGCAACGATCGTTGCAGTCTGTGCAACTGTCGTTGCAGTTCTGCGCCCAAAAATCTGCATTTTGGAGAAATTACAGTTTTTGCCCAGAAACTTCCCAGACTTGCAAAAAGGCCCCCAGCCGACTTTAGACCATTATATAAGGGTTTTTAAGCCATTGTTTAGGCTACGCTTTTATTAAGTCTTATTTTATTTTCAGAGAGCCTTAGGGGCTGATCTTGCTCTCGAAAGAGAGAGGATTTCGAACCCCTGTTGATTATTCTGTTTTATGATATTTGGTTTTCTACTTAAGATGTTTTCTGTTTCGATGAACATGTCTGAGTAGTTTACCTGTTAGGTTGAAGGATTCTCATTAGGGATTTCAGAGAATTATAGTTTAAATCAATCTGTAGAGATTTATATCTGCTAGTTCTTTATCTAAGTTGTTCTTAATGCTAAATCTGAAGTAGCTAATCAGAGTTATGATGTTAGGTTGATTAATTCAGCGGAAGTTGATTAATTTAACTAGAAAGAACTTAGATAAGCAATTAAACTATTCGCAAACGGAAGTTTGGTCTAGGTTAATTGTGAACATATCAAACCTGGAATTAATGCTGGTTTAATCTGTTAGTTCTCGCAAACGGAAGTTTGGTTTGCTGCACTTAGACTTAGAGAATTATCGCAAAGGAATTTGGTTAATTCTATATCTGTGTTTTGAGTTCTAGAACAGTTATCGATTGGATCCTGATTGATTGATTGCTTGCGTTCCTGATTTCCTGAGAGCTCCTGATACCTAACGCTTCGCCTCCTTGCTCACAAACCACTCTTGCTACTGATTTACTTTTCTGCTTGCTTTAGTTTCTCATTGCTTTCCCCTAGTTAAATCTTAATAGTTTTTAATCTATCGTTGACCGGAGTCCCTGTGGATTCGATACCCTAAGTACTACAACTACATCACTGTGCACTTGCAGTTAGTATAGGGTTAAAACTACACCTATCAAGTTTTTGGCGCCGTTGCCGGGGACTCTTTTGAGTCCTCGATAGATTTGAACTTAGGGTTTAGACTAGGTTTTTCGTTTTTTATTTTTTGTTGCTAATTTTTTTCTTTTTTTTTTTTTTTTTTGTTTCTGCGTTTCAGGTACGCCTGTAATCGCCTTGCATCGATCGACACCCCCTTAGTGTCGATCGTTGCATTCTCGAGCTTGCATCGATCGACGCTTGTCCTGCATCGATCGACACATATCATAAGGAAGATGTCTTGTTTCTTCAATCCAGGGATTGATAACTCGCAGATAACTTGGTTAAAGAGCAAAGTAGAGTCTCTGCATAGTCTTGTACTTGAAAAGTATGGGCAAAAAGCTATCAACTGCATTGGAGGGAATAAATTCTACAGTCAGGAATCAGCTTTTCAGGGACCTTTCCAGCAACAGGGCAACGCCTTCTCGAGGAACTGTGGTGTTTCTTCTTACCAAGCACCACCTGCACCTACAGCTCATGAGAGCAGAATAGAAATCATGATAGAGCAGTATCTTGAGAGGCAACAACAGATCAGTGTGTCACACCACTCAAAGATGGATGCATTGTATAAAGATCTGAATGAGAAGTTCGAATCTTTGAGCACACATATGGAGGAGCTGGATGCAGCAATAGAGAGGCGAAATGAAGCTAGGGAAGCTGAACAGCACAGATCCATCAAAGTTGTGACCTTAAGGGATGAGATTAAGTTGCTAGATGAAGAAGAGAGCATAATCTCGGATTTTCTGGATGAATATTGTCTGCCTGATACATGCATCGATCGACACCCCCTATGTGTCGGTCGACCCGCCGTTCTGACGGCAATTTCGAGTTCTTTCGAGAAACAGAATCGCCTTGCATCGATCGACACACATTATGCAACGATCGATGCAGAACGCACACATGTCCAGAAACCTGCAACAGTGCCAGAACGAGCTTACAAGCCCCGAGTGCCATATCCTAAGGTTCCTAAACCTTCCAGACAAGAGCTAGAAGTGGCTAACTGCATAAAAGTGATGGATAAGAAGGTGAATAAAACACCACCAGTTGAAACTTTGCGAGTTCATGCAAAGAAGATGATCTCCACTGACGGTCATCTGGAAGAAGAAGTTCAGATTGGTGGAACTACAGTATCTGATAGTGGAAAGAAGAAGAAGATGGCAGTTCCTCTTGAACCTGCTCTAACATCTTCAGTACCTGCAACTGCTCATAAGCAGAAAGCCCCAAACATCAGATCTACATCAAAGGTAAGGAACAAATCATCTAAGCTTAAACCTTCTAATCACATTGTTTTGAATGCAGGAAAACGCAGTAGACCGCCCAAGCTTCGCTCCCGCCCTGATTATGATTTCTCATTCCTTGGGAAGCCTCATGATCTGAATGCCTATACACCTCCTTGGATGAAGAGATATTCACAGAGACACTCAAAGTCTCTGTTGAAACCGCCTTGAATCAAATCTCTTCCAATAGTCAAGCTAATGACTAAAAACAAGCGCTGAGTGGGAGGCAACCCACTGTTAGGTTCGTTTTAGTTTTCATTTTCCGTTTTTATTTTTGGTGTTTTGATTTTCTATTTAAGTGTGTTCAGAGCCGAGAGAAACAGGAAAAATCGCATTGCATCGATCGACACACATTGTGCATCGATCGATGCGGTTGCGATTCACGGTTAAACGAATTGATTGCGGTTCAGACATCGGTTATCTACATAACCGCGAGCGATAATCGCCTTGCATCGATCGACACCCTTGTGGCATCGATCGACGCAGGGCGACGACAGGTAAGTATTCTGCAACTTTTCGGTTTGTTCTTCAATTTGATTATTCTTTCACCGAGCTCATGCTTCGATTACACTGGGGACAGTGTAGTTTAAGTGTGGGGGAGGAAGCTACTGACGCACGCTTTTGTTTTCTTAGTTTTTCAAAATTTGTTTTATTGAGTCAAAATTTGTATGAAACTATGATTTTTCGAGGAAACTTTTCGCTTGAACAGGAACTAAGTGACCATTGGACAGACTTACAGAGACTCTATGACTGTTAGAAAACCCAGACATAGATCAACCTACTGAGGACACCCACATCACTTCAGGTATCAGAGGATCCTTTTACTGACTTCAACCTTAATACTGACTTAGATTTTCTCACCTAAGGGCTTGGTATACTTTATGTCGGATTCCCTGTTAGTTCTGACACAGCCTGTAAACCTGTCTTATTTAGTCCCCTTCTCCCCTTCTATAAAGTAAAAAAAAAAAAAAGATAATAAACTGAGGATGAGTTAGTAACTCCGAAGTGGTCATGGGAATGGTAGCAAACACTATTTTCTCTCATGTGATCCATGGAATGTGTCCAAAGTACACCCCATAACGGGAAGAACACTGATAAAAAAAATAAAATGATACCCAATGTGGGAAAAATCAGTTGTTAAAGAAGGGAAAGAGAAGAAAGGGACTAGAGAAAGATAGTATGGTGGTCTAGAGCTGATTAGGTAAGAATCCATGTGCCTTTAGATCGATACTCCTTAGGTGAGACCGCACTTAAATACTTGCAGAAGTCAGTAGGGAGAATTTGAATGCTTGAATGTGATTGTGGAGTTTACTTGGGACAGTTGCTAAGTGTGGGGGAAGTATATTGTGGTCTTGAGTTCTGTAGGGATGTTTTCAGTGGCTTACTAAGTGAATGTGATTGTGAAAGTTCCTAGGACGAAATGAGTTTCTGAGTTTTCAAACTTCTTTTCTTATGCTTTGGTTCTTTACTTGCTTGAGGACAAGCAAGAGCTAAGTGTGGGGGAGTTGATATATCATGGTTTTTACCCATTTTATGCCATGATATAGATGTCTTTTTAGTGTCTTTTGTGTTCTTTTTAGTATGTTTTCAGGTTTAGACACATCTGGAGCCTAATTGGACGTTTTGGGAGCATTTGGAGCAATTCTGCACTATTTGGAGACTTCACAGAGTTCACTGGCTGCATTTTCGCAGTGCAACGATCGTTGCAGTCTGTGCAACTGTCGTTGCAGTTCTGCGCCCAAAAATCTGCATTTTGGAGAAATTACAGTTTTTGCCCAGAAACTTCCCAGACTTGCAAAAAGGCCCCCAGCCGACTTTAGACCATTATATAAGGGTTTTTAAGCCATTGTTTAGGCTACGCTTTTATTAAGTCTTATTTTATTTTCAGAGAGCCTTAGGGGCTGATCTTGCTCTCGAAAGAGAGAGGATTTCGAACCCCTGTTGATTATTCTGTTTTATGATATTTGGTTTTCTACTTAAGATGTTTTCTGTTTCGATGAACATGTCTGAGTAGTTTACCTGTTAGGTTGAAGGATTCTCATTAGGGATTTCAGAGAATTATAGTTTAAATCAATCTGTAGAGATTTATATCTGCTAGTTCTTTATCTAAGTTGTTCTTAATGCTAAATCTGAAGTAGCTAATCAGAGTTATGATGTTAGGTTGATTAATTCAGCGGAAGTTGATTAATTTAACTAGAAAGAACTTAGATAAGCAATTAAACTATTCGCAAACGGAAGTTTGGTCTAGGTTAATTGTGAACA
Organism: Orychophragmus violaceus; assembly: GCA_030180135.1. Classification (NCBI taxonomy): domain Eukaryota; kingdom Viridiplantae; phylum Streptophyta; class Magnoliopsida; order Brassicales; family Brassicaceae; genus Orychophragmus; species Orychophragmus violaceus. The sequence goes on along the minus strand of CM058233.1, from coordinate 85,368,406 downwards.
TATCAAACCTGGAATTAATGCTGGTTTAATCTGTTAGTTCTCGCAAACGGAAGTTTGGTTTGCTGCACTTAGACTTAGAGAATTATCGCAAAGGAATTTGGTTAATTCTATATCTGTGTTTTGAGTTCTAGAACAGTTATCGATTGGATCCTGATTGATTGATTGCTTGCGTTCCTGATTTCCTGAGAGCTCCTGATACCTAACGCTTCGCCTCCTTTCTCACAAACCACTCTTGCTACTGATTTACTTTTCTGCTTGCTTTAGTTTCTCATTGCTTTCCCCTAGTTAAATCTTAATAGTTTTTAATCTATCGTTGACCGGAGTCCCTGTGGATTCGATACCCTAAGTACTACAACTACATCACTGTGCACTTGCAGTTAGTATAGGGTTAAAACTACACCTATCAAACTCGCGAGAATTCTGAATCTGTAGAATTGGCTCGGATTCCCAACAGTGGTATCAGAGCCTTAGGGTTTTATCATTGAATCAAACCTGTTTAAATCGAATTTGATGATTTAGATTCACAAACTAGGTTGTTTGATTAGAACAGGTTAGATCGTGTTCGATCAGAAACGAGTCTGTGTTTTCGCATGGTGTCGATCGACACACTGGGTGTGTCGGTCGACACAGAACAGTGAAAACGACAGATTCGGCGGCTAGGGTTTTTCGCGAAGAAAAACCGAAAGCCTTCTGTGTCGATCGACACAGGTTGAGTGTCGGTCGACACAGAGCAGATTCGGTCACGTATCGATCGACACAGTTTAGTGTCGGTCGACACAGACCAAGCGAATGGTTAATCGGTTCAATTGGATTGGACCGGTTATCATGCTTGGTTAAGTCCGAATAGATCGGTTTAAATTGGATGAATTAGTTCAATTGGATTGAACTGATTATCTCAATTAGCATGAACCGATGGGATAAATCAGTTTGATTGGATAAGTCGGTTCAATTGAATTGGACTGGTTATCGCAATCAGTTGAAACTGGTTTAAACGGTTTAAATTGGATGAATTGGTTCAATTGAATTGAACTGATCATCCCAATTAGTTTAAACCGATTGGTTAAGATCAGTTTGATCAGATAAGTCGGTTCAATTGAATTGGACCGGTTATCAAGAACTATCTGAGGTTTAGGTCTATGTCGATCGTCACACATGGGCTGCGTCGATCGACATAACTGGTTCGATGAACCGGGTTAATTGAATTAACCGGTCATTGAAATCCGGTTTTGTTTGGTTATGTCGATCGACAGACAGAGTCTGCGTCGATCGACACAGTGCTCGGAATTCTGGTTATTGAACCTTGAATTTGCAGAAACCAAACTCGACCAAAACCTTGATTAAAGCTTAGCTTCTATATGGTCAACTGTCAAGACTCATTTCGTTGTGTGATGTCTAGCCAAGAGCTTGGTGTCCACAATTACGTGAATAAGACATGTAATAATGTTGATGGACTTGCAGTGCATTAACATCAACAATTACATGACCCAAGAGATTGATATGCTAACCTTTCAGAGTTTAGTTTCCTCAACTAAATATCAAGAAACCTTGATGTCTTGCCCAATCTTGTCTGCTGTGAAAACTCGTTTCATTGTTGGATAATCTTGGAGTCCTTGATATCCACAGTGACATGAGCAAGGCAGGTGATCATTGATAGAATTGCAGTGCGACTGTCAATGATCACTAGACATAGAGATTGGTTTACTTGACTGGGCTGTCGGAAGTTTTGGGCCCGGAGACATCAGAGTGGATTAGACATATATGTCTCATCCACAACCAAGAGTTGTACTGGGTACAATTAGCAATGATTTGCTTACCTAGATAACTAAAGTCTGAATAACGGCGAGTCGCCCACTCAAATTTTAGTAATTTGAGGATCTTGGATCATTATATTCATAGAGGAAACATTATTTGAATATAATGCGAGTTTTCTTATTAAATAAGAATTCTCATCATATACATAACTAAATCTCTGTTTTTCTTGGATTTCAGCTTATGTCTATGACTACTTTCTCGTTGCGATCCGTCCTGGAAAGGGACAAGCTAAATGGATCCAACTTCCTGGATTGGTATCAGAATCTGAGATTCATTCTCAAGCAGGAGAGCAAGGACTATGTCCTTGAAAAGGCTCTTCCAGAAAGGCTTGGGACCAATCGCTCGCATGCAGCATATAATGCTTGGAATAAGCATTATACTGATGTGGTAGATGTGCGTGGTCTGATATTGGCTACCATGAACTCGGACTTGAAAGGTCAATACGAGAACATGGAGTCGCCAATAGAGATGATCACCAGCCTGAAACTGAAGTTTCAGGATTTGGCACGAGTTGAGAGATTCCAGACGGTGAAGTCTCTAACTGAGTGCAAGCTACCAAAGGATGCTCCAGTAAGTCCTCATGTCATTAAACTGATGGGTTACGTTGATAACCTGGGGAGACTGGGATGTCCTGTCAGCTTAGAGTTGGCTACAGACATCATTCTGCAGTCACTGCCGTCAAGCTATGATAAGTTCATTAAGAACTATATCAAGAAAGGCTTGACGAAGACGTTGACTGAGCTGCATGGCATGCTCAAGACAGCAGAGCAAAACATCATAAAGGGTAAAAGATTTGAGAAATCTTGTATAGACAAGGGTGAAGGCAAGGCCGTCCAGATTTGGAATCAGGATAAGCCTGTGTCATCTTATAAGCCCAAGTCAAGCCCATCTGGTGTTAGTAAGTGCTTCTACTGTAATGAGTCGGGGCATTGGAAGAGAGATTGCATTAAATTCTTGGAAGATTCACAAGAGATGAAGGAGATGTATGGTGCTTCTTCTTCAGGTATTGTGTTATTAATTCAAGTTCTACATAAGTATTGGATACTTGTTGTGGTACTGATATTTTTGAAATATGCAGGACCTAAGCGACAGTAAAACGTTGAAGAAAGGACAAGTGGAACTACGTGTCTGGTTGAAGCAATGGTTGCTACATAAGCCGTAGAGATTCTTCACTTGTAGGAGCCTTTCATACTTGGTTTTAGAAATTAAGTAATTGCTACTATGTATCTGCCTTGTGCAGAAATGTCTTTCATTTTCTTTTGAGAATTTGAATGTTTTTCATTTTGATAAAAGACAAGTTTTGTTCTTTGGATCTTAATGAAATATTCTGTGGTAGCACCCCGTTTAGAATGGGTTTCATATCTTAAACCAGCAGAAGTTAAATATAACACAAATACTAAAGGTTTAAGTCTGATGACTCAAAATCGATTTTCTTTGGTATAGTCATTTAACCACAAGAGTGAAGCGGATTCAGTAAATCCATAGGTTTTGGACTCATTTGATTGTAAATCAATTGAGACATGAATCCTGCTTGCTGGACCAAATGACTAAGGCCCATTTAGCAGAGCTAAAAGAAAACGGGCCAGAGGCTTATTGGGCCCTACACATACTGATGTATGCGGCCCAACTAGCATTATTGCCAAAGGAAATATTCTGTACTTCATTACTTTATTGATGGATTCAATAAGCATGGCTGTGTTCATTTGATGAGACACGAGCTGGAATCCCTTGAGGGAGTTCAAAGATGAAGTGTAGAACCAATTTGACGGAAGTATTGAAATCCTCGATTGAATCGCGGAGGAAAAATACTAGAGTCAAGAATTGGGTGATCATCTAAAGGAATGAATCAGATCTTATTAGATATGATCTGATCAATGATGAGTCACAGGAATCTTCCATAACCATTTAAGAATACGTTCTGAAATGTCTATGTTTACGCTAAAAGGTTTCTATCAGAATCAGTGAAAAACACCACATTGGATGTGGACTGGGTGATTTCCAAATATGTTTTTCTGATTAATTGGGATTGCAAGGTTTGTGTAAGACAGTAGTCAACAAACAAACTTGAATCCATATCTGATAAGTTCTACCTCGCTGGTTGTCCTGAGGAAACCAAGGCTTAGTGTTTTTGTTGCCCAGAACTGTGTCTTTTAAGAAAGGTGATACTTTCAAAAGGAACAGTGGGAGTAAAAGTACACATCGAAGAAATTCGATAAACACAGTAAGCTGTTCAACCTGTTGAGGGAGAGCAGTGGTGAGATCTACAAAGTACTGTAGGATCTGCAACTGTGGAGCCTGAAATTCGCAGATCCGAAAGGATCCGTCACTAACTCGAGAGTGATATCTCGCAACCAATTGTCGTGATCTGTTGATCATTGAAAAGTGACGAACATGCGAAATTCAAAGAAGCGATGGTGAGGCCCAACTCCGAAAATTGGCTGGGTATGCATGTTAGTTTCACCGATCCATTTCTGGATTGAAACAAACATCTTGGAGTTGGAATCAACATTATGACAGATTGGTCAAAGGTTTTGACTTGATCAGAAAGAAAAAGAAACCATGCGTTTACAAGGAGACTAGTGGGAGCGTAATGGCAATTCTCACACAGTATGTAGATAACATACTTGAATCTCATGAACGACGTTCTGACGCTAAAGTCTTGTTAAGATTTGGGTCGAAAGTCAAATTTAAACAAAAGACATGGGAGTAGCCGAGTGAATTCTTGGAATGAGAATCTATTGATATAGATTGAGTAAGCTAATTGGATCGTGTCAAAATCCTTATGTTGATAAGGTACTGGACAGTTCTGATGTGCTTGATTCCAAGAATGGCTTCATACCAAAGGTCTTATGGCAATAAATCTAAGCAAGATGAAGTGTCTTGGACACTGGCTGAGCTAGTAACAATATTAGCAAGATGAAGTGTTTTGAACACTGTCTGAACTAGTATTAATGAATGTGATTGCTTATGCTGATGCAACAGAATCCATCATGAATGCCATATTTTGCGCTCGTCTAGGTGCAGCTTATGCATAAAGCATGACGAGAAAATACCAATGTACTCCGGTAATAGTCACTGAATAGTTACCAGAAATATCCCAAGTGTTGAGAAACACTAAGGATAGGTTCGTGGTGAACTGATAAAGTGACGAACCAGTTGAAAGTAGTTAGTCGGACAAAGACGATTCCCAGTTCCCACCTGGTTATGTCTCTTTGCCTGAAAAGCGGTGCTAACTGTTGGAAAGGCTCCAAGCAGTAGACCGTAGAATAGTGCTTTTATCTGAATGGCGGTGTAATTTGTTGAAATTGTTTCAAGCAATAGCACCGCACTCTCTCCCACAACCTAAGCACGGAATTTATTCTGTTGCTGTAGGTGTAAGATATCTGAAAAGATGATCTTGATTCTAGTGGGAGTTATTTTAGTTGTGTTATAAACTTTACATAAACATGCTTTGGCAGTGTTTGTGTAAGTTAAAACTGACATCAGTATTATTTAATTATTGGATAATTAAATAATGGTCCCAAAGTACTTTATGGTCATCTTATAGGTCATCAAGTTGAAGACTTGATCATGAAACCCTATAAGTAAAAGATGACATAAATTATGATTGTCCCTAGTCAAGGTTGTTAAAATGGGACACTAACAACCGCGCAGACTAGTATGTGAGGTGACTGTTGGACTAAGTTTCATGGAGTCAATGATATGATTATCACAGTCAGTCACATAGATATATGTTGGTAAACATATGATCGGACATGACCCGCTTAATGAGAACTCCACAGGATAGTTATATATAAGTGTCATGGGAGGTTCTCATTATGACTATAGAGTATAGTCCTTAGACCTGAGTTCATCATGCTTTCTAGCATATGAATTGGTGCGCTTTGACCTTGTCAAACGTCGTTCCGTAACTGGCGGCTATAACGGCATTGTTTCGACGTATCATGAAGTATGTATAGAAACAGGGATGGAACAAGATGGAATTTGTCCCTCCTGTTTAACGGGAGATAAATATCTCAGGGCCCATCGAAGATTTGATACTGAGAAAATGCATGGCCGTGCTCAAACGAGGTGATTGTCAGTCGTTTGTTTATCAGTATAGATCAGAAGTTCGATGAACAAGATGTTGGCTATAATAAGGATGACACAGTCTCTTGCCTTATGCCATATCGAGATATAGAGACGAAGGGATTATAGGAATAGGTGATTCCAGTACAAGTGGGAGATTGTTGGGATTATGTCCTGAAATCACATTGTACGAACTCTAGAGATAGTTGTATTGTCGAGATCGGACAATTCATGTGGTACTGGGTAGTCATAACGTTTTGCTAGAAACCGCTTATGACAAATGAGTTGTAACTCATTTCCAGTATCGTGTGAACCTACAGGGTCACCCACCTAAGCAAGTTGGATATACTCTGCATGGGATAGATCATTGGCATATGGTCTAATCGATGTGTATTAGATACGCATCGAATTGAGTTTCAAAGAGGTGTATCGATCGACACAGTTAGGTGCGTCGGTCGATACAAGACTTGGGTCGATCGACACCAATGGATGTGTCGGTCGACACAGTGGCGAATCCGAAACTGATGTTTCGGTTTATGACAGAGTCGATATATAAGTGATCTTATTATTCGACCTAAAACACCAGCGCCGCCTAGACAGTTTTCTGAGACAGAAAACAGAAGCTCTTCCTCTAGAAACTAAGGTCCCAAAGAGATCCGAGCACCGGCGCTAGCAACCCGGCGGATTCCAGCTTGTGTGCGTGTGGACTACGATAGAGGCGCAGCATCTGAGGCGCAGTAGATCTCGTATTACCTGATCAATCTTCCGCTGCCAAACACCAGGTAATCACGAGGTGAGATCTTGATTCAATTAACTAGACCCTAGATCCTAGGCTATCGGGAACTCGCGAGAATTCTGAATCTGTAGAATTGGCTCGGATTCCCAACAGTAGGTTCCCGGTTTTGTAGTGCGAGACGGATCTCAGCTTTTATTTACCGTGAGTTGTTTAGCATTCAGTTTCTCATCATCTAAAGAAGACCACACTCCTTGCCAGGGAGCATGATGCTAATTTCGTGAGAGTCTTACTCGATGCTCGTTTACAGTCGAGGCATGTGTTGCTAAACTTTTGTAAACTGATGAGCTCGGCTTTATGACATGTCGTCATTGTTAATTTGTTTGAAAGATTTGTGTCTGACATATGGAACTCGGCAAAAAGTTTAAGTAAACTGATACTCGACATAGAGTATAAAATGAATGGAACTCGGCATAGAGTTTAAGTAAATTGATACTCGGCATAAAGTATAAAATTAATGGAACTCGGGATTTTAAGTAAATTGATACTCGGCATAAAGTATAAAATATGATTTTATTAAGTTTGTAATTGTGCCGATGAAGGATGCCTACGCATCCTCCAAAGAGGAATCAAGTCACCCGTAGTTCTTTACAATGATAGATGAAGAACGATCTCAGCGTAGTGAGTTTCCTTTTTTCTTTTTGTAATTGTGCCGATAAAGGCTGCATACTTACCCTTTGGAGGGGATCAAGTCAGCCGTAGTTTTCTTTGTTGTTGAAGAAGACGTTAAAACGAGATGATGTGGGCGTCTAGTGATATTCTTTTAGACTGGATGAATTACATGACCGCGGAAGGGCCTTTCCTTTCATCGACTAGAGCTTATAAACTCCGGGTTTGACGAATTTCGTGATTTTGTAGGGTCCTTCCCCAAGTGCACTAAGCTTGCGAGTTCTCCAATCCTTCGTATTTTCATACACCTTTCGAAGGACGTAATCACCAAGTTAAAATGACGTTTGTGTACTTTTTTAATGTAGTAGCGGGCGGCAAGCTGCCGATAGTTTTGAATGTGGAGTAAGGCTCGGTTTCTTCCGTCCTCGATCGTATCAAGAGGATGTATGAGCATATGATCGTTGAGGTCGGCGTGTTGAGGCATATGAGCACGGTGCAATGTGTATACATTTACTTTTGCAGGAACCATTTCTTCAACCCTGAAACCTATAGAGAATGGTATGGCTACGCTTTCACAGCGAGGAGTTGTTCTGTGTGACCATAGAACTCCGACGAGTTCATCAGCCAAGACCCCTTTCTTTTTTCTACAATCTCTTTTTGATGCCGTCAATGATTGCTGTGTTCGAAGCCTCGGCTTGACCATTTTCTTGAGTGTAACGTGGGGTTGACTTGCTGAGTCGTTTGTCCCATTTTTTGCAAAATCCATTGAAGAGATTGAAACGTGAACTGAGATCCGTTATTTGTGAAAATCTCGTATGTCAGTCCATAGCGGCAAATGATGTATTCACAGACAAAGTTTTGAACTTGTATGTTGTGGATTTCTACATAAACCTTAGCCTCGACTCACTTACTGAAATAGTATGTCATGATCAGGAGGAATCACCTTTGATTTGAGATCGACAATGGCCTGTAAATTTCCATAGTCCATCTCATAAAGGGATATTCAAATGTGGATGTCGTGAGTAATTTCGTTGGCCGATGATTGAATGGCATGTGACGCTGGCATATCCCGCACTTGTTAGAGTATGTTTCACAATCAGCAACCATGGTTGGCCAACAAAGACTGTTTAGTTTGATCTGGAGAGCAATAGCACGGCCGCCTGAATGATTTCCGCAAGATCCAGAATGGTTTTCCTCGAGAACACGGCGGATTTCATCGCCATATATGCATCTGAGAAGTACTTTGTTAGTTGTATACTTATAAATAATGTTTCCATACAATGTATCATACTTTTTACTTTTAATCATCGTGCATCCCACTTTTCTTCAAGAAGTATTCCCTCTGTTAAATATAGCCTGATCTCTTTTTGCCAATCCTTATCGTTCTGGCCGATGTCTACACTTGCGGAAGCAGTGTTTAGATCAGCGTGTTCCACCAGACCATTGATAGGTGTAAAGTTTTAACCCTATACTAACTGCAAGTGCACAATAATATCAATGTAGTACTTAGGGTATCGAATCCACAGGGATTCCGGTCAACGATAGAATAAGAACAGTCAAGTTAAAACTAGGAGAAAGCGAAAGTAATGAGAAACTAAAAACAAAGCAGGAAAATAAATCAGTAGCGAGTTTGTAAGCAAGGAGGCAAAGCGTTAAGTCTAGGGAGTTCTCAGGAAATCAGGAACACAGGAAATCAATCAATCGGGATCTAATTAAGAACTGTTCCAGAACTCAAACACAGATATAGAATTAACAAACTTTCGTTGTGAGAATTCTCTAAGCCTAATTGCAGAAATCCAAATGTCTTTGTAATTCCTAATAGATTAAACCAGCTTTAAGATTAAGTTCAATATGTTCACAATTCAATTAAACCAAATTTCTTTGCGAGTAATTCAATTGCTCATCTCGGTTCTTTCTAGCTAATCAACCAACTGTCGTTGTGGAAATCAACCTAACGTCATAAATCTGGATAGCTACTTCAGATTTAAGCATTAATAGCAATCCTAGATGAAGAACTAACAAGTATGAATCCCTACAGATCTATCAACCTATAATTCCATGAAATCCCTAATGAGAATCCCTAAAATTAACAGGTAATCTACTCAGACATAATCATCGAGACAGAAAACATCATGAATAGAAAACCAAATATTATAAAATCAAATAAAGAACTGGGGTTCGAAATCCTCTCTCTTTCTAGAGCAGGATCAGCCCCTAACTCTCTCTCTGGGAATAAAATAAAACTTAGTAAAAGCGTAGCCTAAACAATGGCTTAAAAACCCTAATATATTGGTCTAAAGTCTTCTTTGTAATTATGAGAAACTTCTGAGCTTTGTTGTAATTTCCAAAATTTTTCATTAAACCGTCGAGAGAAGCCCATAACGCATGTGCATCGATCGATGCCAAAGGTTCATCGATCGACACATGTATCAAATGTCGACAGTGAAGTCTTCCTCTCGGGTCAAAACATCAAAACGCTCCAGAATGCTCCATAATGTCCAATTCCGCTCCAAACGTGTCTAGACCTGTAAACATACTAAAAGGACTCCAAAACATAACATAAGACTTGATAAATAAGATAAATACCATGGTTAAAAGCCCAAAAATCCATGGTATATCAACTCCCCCACACTTAGCTCTTGCTTGCCCTCAAGCAAGTAAAGAACCAAAGTATAAGAAAATAGGTTTGAAAACACAGAAACTCATTTCGTCCTAGGAACTTTCCCATTCACATTCACTTAGTAAGCCACTGAAAACTTCCCTACAGAACTCAAGACCACAATATACTTCCCCCACACTTAGAAACTGTCCCAAGTAAACTCCACAATCAAGTTAGGACATCCAAATTCACCACACTAGCCTCTGTATACAATTAGGTGCGGTCTCACAGAGGGAGTATCGAATCAAATGACACATGGACTCAACCTATTCAGTATTTGACCACCAAACTGTCGGTTTCTGATTTCTTTCTTTTCCCTTTCTCCCTTAACACTGATTTTTTTCCATTGGGTATCATTTTATTTTTTCTATCAGTGCTCTTCCCTTTTATTTGGGGTTTAACTTTGGATCTTTCCATGGATACACAGGAGGTAATAGGGGTCTCTACTACTCCCGCGACCACTTCGAAGCTACTAGCTTATCCTCGGTTTTTATCTCTTTTTTTTTTTACTTTCAAAGGAGGGAAAAATCAGAAACCATACTTTGGAACAGGAACACAGGCTGTGCCAAACACATCAAAGGAATCCGACCCAAAGATTACCAAGCTCGTAAGTGAGAAATTAAAGTCAAGATTAAAGTGAGACTAGTAATGGATCCTCTGAATACCTGGTTAGATATGGGTGTCCTTAGTAGGTTGATCTATTTGGGGTTTTCTAATAGTCATAGAGGTCCTGCAAGTCTGTCCAACGGTCACTTAGTTCCTGTTCAAGCGAAAAGTTTCCTCGAAAAATCATAGTTTCATACAAATTTTGACTCAATAAAACAATTTTTGAAAAACATGGGACTGACACTAAGAAAACAAAAGCGTGCGTTAGTAGCTTCCTCCCCCACACTTAAACTACATTGTCCCCAGTGTAATCAAGCTCATGATCGGCGAGAAAGATAAACAAATTTGAAACATCCAAAAGTTGCAGAATACTTACATGTTGTCGCCCTGTGTAGATCGATGCCCAAGGGTGTCGATCGATGCAAGGCGAATCTTACTCGCGGTTATTGAGATAACCGGTGTCTGAACCGCAATCGAATCGGTAAACCATAAATCACGACTGCATCGACCGATGCACTATATGTGTCGATCGATGCAAGGCGATTCTGCCTGTTTCTCACGCCTCTGAACACACTTAAACAGAAAAATCAAAACACCAAAATCAAAACGAAAAATGAAAATAAAAACGAACCTAACAGTGGGTTGCCTCCCACTCAGCGCTTGTTTAAAGTCAGTAGCTTGACTATTGGAAGAGATCAGACTCATGGCGGTTTCAACAGAGACTTTGAATGTCTCTGTGAATATCTCTTCATCCAAGGAGGTGTATAGGCTGTCAGATCATGGGGTCTCCCAAGGAAAGAGTAAACAGTATCAGGGCGGGAGCGAGGCTTGGGTGGGCTACTACGTTTTCCTGCATTCAAAGTAATGCGGTTAGTAGGTTTAAGCTTAGATGATTTGTGCCTTACCTTTGGAGCTTTCTGCTTATGAGCAGTTGCAGGCACGGAAGATGTTAGAACATGTTCAAGAGGAACTGCCATCTTCTTCTCTCCACTATCAGATACTGAAGTTCCACCAATCTGAACCTCTTCTTTCAAATGACTATTAGCGGATATCATCTTCTTTGCATCTCTCAACACACAAGGATGAACTCGCGAATCTTCAGCTGTTGGAGTTTCATTCAGCTCCTTATCTATCACTTTCATGCAGTTAGCCACTTCTAGCTCCTTTTTAGACGGTTTAGGAACCTTAGGATATGGCACCAATGGCTTATAGACTCGTTCCAGGATTGTTGCAGGCTTCTGGTCCTGTCTGCGATTTGTGTCGATCGATGCAGAGGGTGTGTCAATCGACACAAGGTGATTATGTTCAATTTCATCAAACGGATCGGGTTGCATCGATCGACATCAAGTGTGTGTCGATCGACGCATGTCTCAGACATACAATATTCATCCAGAAAATCCGAGATTATGCTCTCTTCTTCTCCTAGCAACTCAATCTCATCTCTTATGGTCACAGCATTGATGTACAGCTTCTGTTCAGCTTTCCTAACTTCATTATGCCTTTGTATTGCTCCAGCTGTTTGTTGAACTCGGGCATCTAGCTTCTTCACATGTGTGCTCAAAGATTCAAACTTTCCATTCAGATTTTCATGCAAAGTATCCAGCTTCCTGTCGAAGTCTACAACAGTCTTAGTCTGATCCTCTAGCAACTGCTCCATCGGGATTCCATCTTGCTCTTATAAGCATCAACAGCAGGAGGTGTCTGATAAGAAGATGATCCATAGGTTCTCTGATAATAATTACCTTGCTGCAAAGGCTTCTAATAATCCGCAGTATGTCCATATACAGAAGAGTTCTGATTGCTTGTGAAAGCACTCCTCTGTCCACCATTAAAGAACTTGTTACCTTGCTGATTACCAAACCTGTTTCCTTGGAATCCAGAGCCACTGATGTAGTTCAAATCTTCTTCCTTCTTTTCCAATAACTGCTCCATCATACTTATCAGCTTATCAGACTGTGTATTGCGAGGAGGAAAAGGCTGATATGATGGAGATTCATAACCTATGATGAATGAATATGAACCATAGCCTCTGCAGAATGAGTTATTCTGCTGATTTTCCAACATCCGTTCCATCATTCCCATCATCTTACGCAATGTGTCGATCGATGCACGAGTTGTGTCGATCGATGCAAGCTCGAAGATGTGGCGATCGACACACAGGACCGTGTCGATCGTTGCAGGGCGATTACAGGCGTACCTGAAACGCAAGAACAGAAAAAAAAATTAGTAACAAAAAATAAAAACGAAAAACCTAGTCTAAACCCTAAGTTCAAGTCTATCGAAGACTCAAAAGAGTCCCCGGCAACGGCGCCAAAAACTTGATAGGTGTAAAGTTTTAACCTTATACTAACTGCAAGTGCACAGTATTATCAATGTAGTACTTAGGGTATCGAATCCACAGGGACTCCGGTCAACGATAGATTAAGAACAGTCAAGTTAAAACTAGGAGAAAGCGAAAGTAATGAGAAACTAAAAACAAAGCAGGAAAGTAAATCAGTAGCGAGTTTGTAAGCAAGGAGGCAAAGCGTTAAGTCTAGGGAGTTCTCAGGAAATCGGGAACACATGAAATCAATCAATCGGGATCTAATTAAGAACTGTTCCAGAACTCAAACACAAATATAGAATTAACCAACTTTCGTTGTGAGAATTCTCTAAGCCTAATTGCAGAAATCCAAATGTCTTTGTAATTCCTAACAGATTAAACCAGCTTTAAGATTAAGTTCAATATGTTCACAATTCAGTTAAACCAAATTTCTTTGCGAGTAATTCAACTGCTCATCTAGGTTCTTTCTAGCTAATCAACCAACTGTCATTGTGGAAATCAACCTAACGTCATAAATCTGGATAGCTACTTCTGATTTAAGCATTAATAACAATCCTAGATGAAGAACTAACAAGTATGAATCCCTACAGATCTATCAACCTATAATTCCATGAAATCCCTAATGAGAATCCCTAAACTTAACAGGTAATCTACTCAGACATAATCATCGAGACAGAAAACATCATGAATAGAAAACCAAATATTATAAAATCAAATAAAGAACTGGGGTTCGAAATCCTCTCTCTTTCGAGAGCAGGATCAGCCCCTAACTCTCTCTCTGAGAATAAAATAAAACTTAATAAAATCGTAGCCTAAACAATGGCTTAAAAACCCTAATATATTGGTCTAAAGTCGGCTGGTGCTTCTTTGTAATTATGAGAAACTTCTGGGCTTTGTTACAATTTCCAAACTATTTCATTTAACCGCCGAGAGAAGCCCATAAAGCATGTGCATCGATCGATGCCAAAGGTGCATCGATCGACACATGTATCAAATGTCGACAGTGAAGTCATCCTCTCGGGTCAAAACATCAAAACGCTCCAGAATGCTCCATAATGTCCAATTCCGCTCCAAACGTGTCTAGACCTGTAAACATACTAAAAAGACTCCAAAACATAACATAAGACTCGATAAATAAGATATATATCATGGTTAAAAGCCCTAAAATCCATGGTATATCAACCATCATCTGGGTCGTTGAATGCAAGAACTGTATCTGAAGAAGGGTTTTTGTGATCACTTCATGGTATTCAGATACTTGGCTCATGAATCGTTTCTACCAAAATTCGTAGGCATAATTTATGATTTGGAGTTGATGTCAGAGAGGCGAGAGCTTTTTCAGATGCATTGTCGTTCCTTGGAATCTGAACAATGTCAAAGAACACAAAGGTTTTAGTGAGTTTGCGTGTCGCTTTGAGGTAAGCCTCCATTCGTTCATTCTGAGCTTCATATTCACCCTTAACTTTGTTGCAACAAGATGAGAATCGCAGTGAGCTAGAAGATTTTTTCACGCCCATCTCTTAGGCCAATCTGAGGCTGGCGAGTAAGGCTTTGTATTCGGCTGTGTTGCCGTTAATCCCAGCTGGAAGGATTGCTCCAGAATCTCACCGGTTGGTAATATGAGTTGCGCTTCTACACCCGCCCCTCATTTTGAGGATGCACCATCGACGAATAATTTCCAGTACTTGTCAACTTCTTGAATGTCGGCATTTAACTCTTATGAAAGCTCGACAAGGAAATCAGCAATTTGCGATTTGGCAGTTGTTCTTTTTTTATAGTCGATATCGTATTCGCTGAGTTTGACGGCCCATTTGGCTAAGCGGACTGACTGACTTAGACTAGGTAAGATTGTCCAAAGTGGTTGATTGCTAAGGACAGAAATCATGTGAGATTGGAAGTATGCGCGTAGCTTTCGTGCCGAGATGACGACTGCTAGAGCGAGTTTCTATATTTCAGGATTCCTTGTTTCTCCACCATCCAATGTCTTGCTGACTAAGAAGATTGGTTTTTGTTCACCTCGGTCGTCACGGACGAGGACCCCATTTACTGCCGTTGTTGAAACTGCAATGAATAAGAAGAGTGTCTCGCCATTTTTTGGTTTTGACAAGACTGGTGGGTTTGAAAGATAATCCTGAAGCTGGATGAAGGCTTGTTGGCACTATTCGTCCCAAACGAATCTTTGGTTGCCTCGAAGAAGTTCGTAGAACGACAAACATTTATTTGTTGATCGTGAGATAAATATTTTTAGGGTGGTAATTTGGCTGGTAAAGCGTTGTACCTCGCGGGTGTTTTTGGTGATGGTAAGTCGATAATGGCTGATATATGCTTTGGATTAGCCTTGATTCCCCCCTTCGTGTGACAACATAAACAAGGAATTATCCGTATGTGACACCGAAAGTGAACTTGGTCGGATTTAACTTCATAACATATTGTTAAGGATGCTGAAGTAATCTTTGAGGTGTATGATGTGATGAGAAGCAATCCGAGATTTAACGAGCATATCGTCGATGTAAACTTCATTACTGTGCCGAGTTGGCCTGCGAACATTCGCTTTACCAGACATTGATATGTCGCTCCTGCGTGTTGGGAATGTCCTGAAATCTATTGTGCTCGCTCTAAGTGAAAGTCGTATTGTCGGGATGAGACAATCATATGACACTAGGTAGTCGTAATGCTTTGCTAGAAGCCACTTATGATCAATGAGTTTAGAACTCATTGCTAGTGTTATATGATCCTACAGGGTCACACACCTAAGCAAACTGGACGTAGTATACGAGGTTGATCATTAATGTAGTGCTCTGATGAATGCATATTTGATATATATTCGAAACCAATTTTCTGGGGCAGTGTCGATCGACACATCAAGTGTGTCGGTCGACACAACTCGCGAATTTCCAGATTAAAATCGGTTTAATCGCTGGTTAATTCGGTTGTGGTTTAAGTCGACATATATAAGATATATGGTCGACCTAAACACTAATCTAACCTAATTCACAGCCACCAGAAAGGGAAGAGAAACCTCTCGAGAGATCTGATCTCTAAAGGCACTAGCATCCCTCCTGTTCAGTTTGTGTGCGTGTGGATACCAGTAGAGGCGCAGCAATTGAGGCGCTCTAGATATCGATTACTTGCAAACCTTCCGTTGCCAATCACCAGGTAATCTCGAGATCCTATTGATTCGATTATATGAACCCTAGATCCTAGGCTTGGAATTCAGACTAGGGATTCCTAATTGGATTAGGAACTGCTAGAAATTCCTTCAGTGGTATCAGAGCCTTAGGGTTCTATTGAATCTGTAGCATGTTGATTAGATTGGTTGAATCTGGATCTCTGTATAGTTGATACAAACATGTTAAAATTCGTTTTCATGAAAAATCTAGTTTTAGGTTTTTGGCTTGAAAAACGATTTGGGTTTATCGCCCTGTGTCGATCGACACCAATCCGGTATCGGTCGACACAGAAGGATAACCCGAATAAAATTATTTTCGCCTAGTGTCGATCGACACAAGAGTTGTGTCGGTCGACACAAACCTCGCGAGATTGATGAATCGGTTCAATTGGATTGGACCGGTTATCGAGGTTGGTTAATAATGGTTGAACACTATGAATGGTTTAATTGCGATTGGTTTGATTAGGTTGATGTCGACCGATGCTAATGTAGCGTCGATCGACACTGACCGGTACTCAAAACCGGATCAATTGGATTGATCGGTTATCGCGGATTGGTTTTGGTTATTCTGCATCGATCGACACTAAAGTAGTGTCGGTCGACATCAGATTCGATGGTTTAGGTTATGGAATCTGAAATCACAGAACCAAAGCAAGATAAATCAATTAATTAAAACATAATAAAACTGAATGTTTTAAATGGTTCTGTTCCTCAACCAAATATCAAGTGATACTTGATGTCTTTCCAATCTTGTCAACTGTCAAGACCCATCTAATTGTGCGCTAGACTTGCAGTGCAAGATGTCCACAATTTCATGAGTAAGACAGAGGTAATCGTGTTGATGGATTTGCAGTGCAAGACATCGACAATTACATGACTTAAGAGATTGGTTTACTTGACTGGGCCATCAAAATCGTTTTGGGCTCAGAGACATCAGGTGGATTGGACATAAGATGTCAATCCACAACCAAGAGTTATATTGGATATAACTAGCAAAGTTGTTGCTTACCTAGATAGCTAAAATTTGGGTGATAGCCAGTGGCTCACTCAAGTTTAGTGAAGTATGGGTCTTGGATCATTATATTCATTTGAAGAAACATTGGTTGAATATAATGCGAGTTTTCTTAATTGTTAAGACTTCTCATTTCTTGAACATCATAACTAAACCTCCCTTGTTTTTCCAGCTATGTCTAGCACAAACCATCATAACAATTTCTCCCTGTGATCCGTCCTTGAGAAGGACAAGTTAAATGGATCCAACTTTCTTGAATGGTATCGGAACTTGAGAATTGTTCTCAAACATGAGAAAAAGGACTATGTCCTTGAGAAAGTTCTCCCCAAGAAGTACCGAGCCAATGCCTGGCAGTCAGATAAGGATGCTTGGGATAAGCATTCTAATGATGCGGTGGATGTGAGTTGTCTCATGTTGGCTACCATGAACTCGGAATTGCAGAAGCAATATGAGTACGTGGAGTCGCCAAAAGAGATGATCACTGGCCTGAAAAGTATGTTTCAGGAGCAGGCACGAACTCAGAGATACCAGACGGTTAGGTCTCTGATTGAGTGCAAGCTACCAAAGGGCGAACCAGTTAGTCCTCATGTCATTAAGATGATGGGTTATATTGATAACCTGGGGAAACTGGATTGTCCCATTAGTCAAGAGTTGGCAACTGACATCATTCTACAGTCACTGCCGTCAAGCTGTGATCAATTTGTTATGAACTATAACATGAACAACTTGACGAAGACGTTGACTGAATTGCATGAGATGCTTAAGACTGCTGAACCTAACATCAAGAAGGACACCCCAGATGTCCTTATGGTACAAAAGGGTAAAAAGTTTAAGAAACTTGGTAAGAACAACGGTGATGTCAAGACGAGCTCGATTGTGAATCCAAGCGAGTCTGGCCATGCTCCTAAGGTTAAAACCAGTCTTTCTAAAGATGTTAAGTGCCGTTATTGTAATGGTTATGGGCATTTGAAAAGAAACTGCAATAAATTCTTGGAAGATTATGAGAAGCTGAAGAAGACGTACGAGACTTCTTCTTCAGGTATTATGTTATAGAAGTAAATGTTACTTCTTATAGTCCTACTTATTCGGTATTTGATACCAGCTGTGGTACTCATATTTTGTAAAAATGTGCAGGGCCTGAGCAAAGGTAGGACTATGGAGAAAGGACAAGTGGATCTACGCGTGCGAAATGGAGCAAGAGTTGCTGCATTAGCCGTAGGAGTATTTCATTTGTTTTCTTTTATGGCATGTTTTGAACTTAAAACTGCTACTATGTACCTTCTATGAGCAGAAAGATTATTTCTATTCCTTGTTTGGATATGGAAGGATATCAGTTTTCAAATTAAGAATAAGTGTTATTCATTTGATTACAATGATATATTTTATAGTAGCAATCCATTAGAGAATGGACTTTATGTTCTAAACAGAACGTGCCTAACTATAACATTAATACCAAGAGATTCAAGTCAAATGATACGAATCAAACTTCTCTCTGGCATTGTCATTTTGGGCCACATAAATGAGAAACAGATTCAGAAGCTCCATAGTGATGGGCTCTTGGGCTCATCTGATTATGAATCATAATGAGTAAAGTGAATCTTGTTTATTGGGTAAAATGACGGAGGCACCTTTTCAACAAAGGTAGTGTCGATCGACACAAATGGTGCATCGGTCGATACATGTTGCGAACGATCAAAATGAAAGGGCCAGTAACTTATTGGGCTTTGTACATACGGATGTGTATGGCCCGATGAGCACTAGTGCTGGAGGAAACTTTCAGTACTTCATTACCTTTACTGATATTTTCAGTAGGTACGGTTATGTCTTATTAATAAGACATAAGTCAGAATCTTTTGAAAAGTTCAAAGAGTTCCAGAATGAAGTACAGAATCAATTTGGCAAAAGTATTAAAGCTCTACGATGAGATCATGGAGGTGAATACTTAAGTCAAGAATTTAGTGATCATCTGAGAGATTGTGAAAGTGTTTCACAATTCACTCCTCCTGAATCGGACTTTATCAGATATGGTTCGATCAATGATGAGTCACTTAGATCTTCCATTATCCTTCTAAGAATACGCTCTAGAAACGTCTGCGTTTACACTAAATAGGTTTCCATCAAAATCAGTTACAGAGACACCACATGAGATGTGGACTGTAAATATTCCTGATTTGTATCTTGTGAAGATTTGGGGTTGTGAGGCTTATATAAAACGTTTAATCTCTGATAAGCTCACACCCAAATCTGATAAGTGCTACTTCATTGGTTGTCCTAACAAAACCAAGGCATGTTACTTTTACAACCAGTTCGAGAACAAATTGTTTGTTGCTCGGAACTATGTTTTCTTGAGAAAGACTGTCTTTTCAAGAAGAACAGTGGGAGTAAAGTACAACTCGAAGAAATTCGAAAAACACAGGAGACTGCTCAACCTGATGAGGAAGAGCAGCAGTTGGATCTACAAAGAGTTGCAGAACCTGCACCTGTGGTGCCTAAAGTTTATAAAAGATCTGGTGAATGTATATTCGATATACATTCAAATGGCGAGTTTCTGAAGAAGTGTCGATCGACACAAAAGTTGCATCGATCGACACAGACCGCGAACCAAAATATTGATTTTGGTTTATGACTTAATTAACTACGGTTTAAATCTTGGTTAATTAGGTCATGGTAAAAGTATACATATGAGATATGTGCGCGACTTTTACACAAAACTGAAGCTCGCAGATCCGAAAGGATCCGTCACGAACCCGAGAAATGTGGATTTCTCGTAACCAATTGTCGTGATCCATTGATCATTGAAAGTGACGGGGCCTGCGAATTTTGAAGAAGCAATGATGGGCCTTGACTCCGAAAATGGCTGAAAGCCGCTGAATCCGAAATGGGATCCATGTCACAGAACCAAGTGTGGACTTTGGTCGATTTACCCGATGGTGCAAAAGCCATTGAGTGTAAATAGATTTTCAAAAAGGAAATTGATGTGAATGGTAATATCCATAGCTGGATTGGTGGAAAAGGTTTCAAGCAAATTCATGGTGTTGACTATGAAGAAATCTATTCCCCAGACAACATGCTTAAAGTCCATTCGGATTCTCCTAGCAACCGCCATTCATAATGGTTATGAGATCTGGCAGATGGATGTGAAAACAGTTTTCCTTAATGGAATTCTGGAAAAGGATGTGTACATGACACAACATGAAATTTTCATTGATCCTAATGAAGCTAGGAAGATATGAAAGCTTCGCCGATCCATTTATGGATTCAAGCAAGCATCTCGGAGTTGGAATCTTCGTTTTGATAAAACAGTCAAAAGGTTTGACTTCGTCATGAATGAAGAGGAACCGTGTGTTTACAAGAGGACTAGTGGGAGCGCAGTTGCATTTCTAGTATTGTATGTTGATAACATACTACTACTCGGAAAAGAAGTTCCATCGTTTCAGTCTGTTTAGACCTGACTCGAAAGTTGTTTTTCGATAAAATTATGGGAGAAACCGTATACATTCTTGGAATAAGAATCTATGGAGATAGATTGGACAAGCTAATTGGATTGTGTCAATATACTTATAGTGATAAGGCCTTGCACATGTCCAATATGCAGGATTCCAAGAAGGGCTTCGTGCAAATGACTCTTGGTATTACTCTTAGCAAGACGCAGTGTCTTTCGACACACGCTGAGCAAGAGCGAATGAGGGTCAGACTACTGCTAAAGGCATTAGATGTCTTAAGATGTGATCTTAATTTTAGTGGGAGTTGTTGATGTTAATTTTAGTTATGATATGATGTTCGTGAAAACATAATTTGATTATGTTATTGAAATCTGACATATGTATTATTTAATAATGGTTATTAAATAATAGTCCCAAAGTAACTTATGACATTTTATAGGTCATCAAGTATGTGACTTGATCATGAAACCCTATAGATAATAAATGACATAAATTATGTTGGTCCCTGGTCGAGGTTGTTAAAATGGGACATTAACAACCGCGTGAGACTAATATGTGAGGTGACTGATGACTAAGTTTCATGGAGTCATTAATAAGAGTATTAAAGTCAATCACATAGATATGTGTTGGAGAACACAGGATCGGACATGACCCACTGATGAGAACTCTACGAGATAGTTATATAAGTGTCATAAGAGTTTTCA
This sequence comes from Orychophragmus violaceus, assembly GCA_030180135.1. NCBI lineage: Eukaryota > Viridiplantae > Streptophyta > Magnoliopsida > Brassicales > Brassicaceae > Orychophragmus > Orychophragmus violaceus. The sequence goes on along the minus strand of CM058233.1, from coordinate 85,347,208 downwards.
TTACGACTATAGAGTATAGTCCTTAGACCTGAGTTCATCATATTTTCTTACATGTGAATTGGTCCGCTTTAACCTTGTCAAACGTCAGCCGTAACTGGTGACTATAAAGGCATTGATTGGGCGTATCATGAAGCGTGTAAAGAAACAGGGATGGAACAAGATGGGACTTGTCCCTCCTATATAACAGGAGATAAATATCTCAGGGCCCATCGAAGATTTGATACTGAGAAATGTGTGGCCACACTCAAACGAGGTGATTGTCAGTCGTTTATCTTGTCAGTATAAATCGGAGTTCGATGAACATGATCTTGGCTAAATAAGGGTGACACAGATCTTGCCTTATGCCAGATCGAGATATAGTGACAAAGGGATTAAAGGAATAGATGATTCCAGTACAAGTGGGAGATTGTTGGGAATGTCCTGAATTCTATTGTGCTCACTCTAAGTGAAAGTCGTATTGTCGAGATGAGACAATCATATGACACTAGGTAGTCGTAATGCTTTGCTAGAAGCCACTTATGATCAATGAGTTTAGAACTCATTGCTAGTGTTATATGATCCTACAGGGTCAAACACCTAAGCAAACTGGACGTAGTATACGAGGTTGATCATTAATGTAGTGATCTGATGAATGCATATTTGATATGCATTCGATACCAATTTTATGGGGCAGTGTCGATCGACACATCAAGTGTGTCGGTCGACACAACTCGCGAATTTCCATATTAAAATCGGTTTAATCGCTGGTTAATTCGGTTGTGGTTTAAGTCGACATATATAAGATATATGGTCGACCTAAACACTAATCTAACCTAATTCACAGCCACCAGAAAGGGAAGAGAAACCTCTCGAGAGATCTGATCTCTAAAGGCACTAGCATCCCTCCTGTTCAGTTTGTGTGTGTGTGGATACCAGTAGAGGCGCAGCAATTGAGGCGCTCTAGATCTCGATTACTTGCAAACCTTCCGCTGCCAATCACCAGGTAATCTCGAGATTCTATTGATTTGATTATATGAACCCTAGATCCTAGGCTTGGAATTCAGACTAGGGATTCCTAATTGGATTAGGAACTGCTAGAAATTCCTTCACTGCGTTCTTAAGGCCAAAGGGATGACCTTGTAACACTACGTGTCGCGATCAGTGATGAAACCCGTCTTTTCATGATCATCGGGGTTCATGAGTTTTTGATTGTAGCCTGAGAAGGCGTCCATGAATGAGAGTAACTGATCAGCTTATATGTGAATCAACATTGAGCTCGTGGGTCCTGATAGAAGGGTTGATACCTTTCATATCTTTGACTGACCAAGCGAAACTTGAGACTTTTGCCGGAGAAAATCGGCCAACTCCTTCTTGATGTGTTTTGGGAGTTTTGATCCAATTCCCACACACTTACTAGCAACGGATTCGTCGATGACAATTTGTTGAATAAGCTATTTCGTCTCCCCCCCTTGTTACCCTGTTTAACCTTGATCATGTGTGAGAGTCAAAACTCGCTTTGTCGATATTTCTAGAGCTAAAAATTTTAGGGAACATAAATTTCAAGAGTAAACACACAAAATATAGACCTGTAGAATATTACAAAGAGCAAAAAGTTTAAAAAGTTCTAAGTATTGATGTTAGAATTTTTAGAGATGCCTAAATCGTATGAAGTCCTTCTTCTTATATAGTCGCAGCGAGTCGGCTTCGAGGATCCGAGTCTGCAAGATTTATGGATATCTTCATGTTATCGTATATCCCATTTCCACTGGGATTTACTTTTTCAGCTCGAATTTTCCTCTTCCGCTCAGAGATATCTTCTCCCTTTTTCTTCGAGTTTATCTTTCCATTTTTATGATTATCCTTCCACGATTTAACCTGTTATGCCGAATGGGCCGAAAAGGGACGATCCGAGTCTGTTTGAACGTAAAACTTCTTGATTCGGCCCAAAGTCTCAGAAATAAGAATCTGGTTGTTTAGGCCAAAGTTCGTATTTCGTATAACTTTGTTCGGAAATTCTGTTAACGGCTAGGAGCGTATAAGTTATTTTTTTAAGATGGATTGCGGCTAGTCACGCATCCGGAGAGAGGGAAATGTTCGAGCATATGGTCTAAGCAAAGTATCTGTTTGGAAGATTCATGGAATATGTTCTGCTTGGAAGTTCCTTGGTAGTTTATTCTACTCGGAATTTCTGAGCAGAATAGCTCGGTATTTTCGAGAAGATTGGCCAGCTTGGAATTTTTGAGAACTTTCCCAGCTCGGAATTTCCAAGAAGATTGGCCAGCTCGGAATTTCCTAGAAGATTGGTTAGGTCAGAAATTCCTAGAAGATTGGTCAGCTCAGAATTTCCGAGAAGATTGACCAGCTCGGAATTTCAGAGAAGATTGGTTACCTCGGAATTTCCAAGAAGATTGGTCATCTCAGAATTTCCGAGAAGATTGTTTAGCTCAGAAATTCCGAGAAGATTGGTCAGCTCAAAATTTCCGAGCAAGTTAGCTTGGAATTAACGAGAAGATTGGCCAACTCGAAATTTCTGAGAAGATTGGTCAATCCGGAATTTCCGAGAAGATTCTTCAGCTCAGAATTTTTGTTGGAATATCTGAGATGCCTCGCGTGCTCGGAATTTCCGAGCAGCTTGTCTGAATATTTGAGCTTGTCCGTAGATTATGTCGAGTGAGGTATTCATATGACTGACCCATCAGGATGTTCGGCTAAATGGTTTTGTTCATTTCGTATAATACGTTATCCATACCTAAATGTTGTTCAGACGAAATTTATCTTCATACGAAACATTGTTTATACGAAATGTTGTCTATACGAAAATCATTCATCCGAAGTGTTTCGTATACAACGTCATTCATAAGAAGTGCCGTTTATACGAAATGTTGTTCATGCAAAGTGTTGAGAACGACCATATTTCTCCATTATGCTTTCGGCTATTGTTTTCTTGGGGGGGGGGGATTTTGACCCCAACACTTATCCCCCCAGCTCGTCAGACTCTAGTACGATGATGGCGAGCTTTCTGAGTAGTCGAGGCGAAAACAATTGTTCAAAGTTTGGTATGGCCGTTCTTATTCTTGATGATCTTTTTAGTCGCAATGTATGATTGTCTGAATATCTTCATCGTAGATCATGGAGGGCCAGCACGCCTAGCAAGATTGATCGCGGGATGGTGAGCAAGATGAACCGATAGCAGATGAAAATGTTCCAAGCAAGATTCGTCATGATTTTTGTACAGGATGAATCAAGCCAGTCATCAAGTGTATATAAGCTTTCTCGCAGAGCATATAATGCTTAGGTTCGAGCAGAACTTACGCGTCGGCGGGATGTACGCCACGAATATTAGTTTACGGGATGATCGTGCATTCTGCTTGGATTTTATATCCGACCAAATGGATTAGTGTCTAACTAGTTTAGAATCATTTCGACAAGCTGCTATGGCGATGCTGTCTGTGTATATTGTGAGATTGTCCGAACATTTATAGTTAGTTTTTTTAGTTTCGTACAAAAATTTAATTGCCTGTGAAGGAATGATCGTCTTAGCCATAGGAGTTTGTTTTTCGTAGAGGAAATCTTTCAAGGAAAATTGTCGAGCATTTCTTGCAATGTTAGCAAACCGTTTTAGCCGTGAAAGGCTGTTTTGGAGTTTTTTATGAAGTTCTAGTTCCGTCTAGCTGTATGAAGCTGTTTAGGTGATGTTATCGTTGTTGTCGAGCCGTTTAGTTTTGAGAAGCCGTTTAGGCGTTTTTACCGACAACTTGATGAGTGTGAGATGAACACTTTGATGCAGAGATGCATAGAGATTTATGACTGAGTTTCAAAAAACGTGCGAGGTAAGGTGCTCAGCTTTTTCCACGAAAGAAAAGGAATGGTTGCAAGGCTTATACATGCCCGGCTTATCTATCGTTATTGAATTGCTTCGGAGTAGATTCACGTAGACGGGATATTAAGGTTGTTTCCTCTTGGAGAGTAGTCAAGATAGTTTCTCCTTGTCAAAGGCCTTCTTGTTTTCGAGCTGTTCCAACAAGGTTTTGTTGAGAAGTTTTTGTCAGAAGTTGTCAAAATGTTTTTGTTGCTCTATTGAGACTGATTGGACGCCGAGCATGTTTAATCGGCGAATAAACCGAGGAGTCCATTCGAGCAGTATGTTTGGGTAGTCTGTCTGAGCTGATAAGTACACGAACGCTGAGTAGGATAATCACGTGGTTCGCCGAACAGATATTGCTAAGCCGAGAGGGAAATTTTTCCAATTAGGTCATCACTTTATTGCGCTGAGCTAGATGGACCGATCAGAAATGCCGAGCAGCATGGACCGATTGGAAATGCCGAGCAGCATGGACCGATTGGAAATGCCGAGCAGGATGTTGTTGAGTAGAATGTTTCTGAGCAGACATGTTCATTGAGCAAGATGTATGCGGAAATGACGAGTGGGTTTGCTCGGACCGTTCGAGAATCTAAGCAGCGGGGCAGCTTGGATCGTCTGAGCAAAGCTCACACGCGGAGTTACTGAAGGATGGTCTTCCAAAAAATTGCGTATATTATTGAATTTTTCTTCATAATGGTTGGTCGTTATGGTGTATGACATGAATGCTTTGTTACTTCAAACAAAAATTTTAATCCTAAGTTTTAAGTCTCGGTTTCAGATGTTTGGGAATCCATTGTTGGCCTTTCATCGCTTCTTTTATATTCGAGCGAGCAAAACAGTCGAGAAGGTTTGTCGAACATTTCCGTCGTCGATAGTAAGTTGATATCATGCAGGATATACCCATCGGATGCTAGACCAAGGTATACTTGGTTGGGACGTCGTGGACCAATCTGCTAAGTAGCGTTTACTGGGTTTTAAGGTTTAATCTTAATCAAGTACTGGTGCGGGACATCCTAGACTTATGTTCCCTTCATCGGTAGTAAACATGCCTAGCAGGCATTAAGAATTTATATAGCGTGCTTTTATCCGTTTGTTGGATGTGTAGAAACTCCATCCATATAGGACATGTTGGTTAGGATCCGTAAAATATGCGTTTGTTCGATGTATAGGACCTCAATCCGTATAGGATGTGTTTGTCGGGATCAGTAAAGGATGTATTTATTTGTCTGATGTGGCCAGCAACAGACAAGATCGAAAATGCAAATGTACTAGACTTGAGTCGACAGTTACTAAAATGAACGGGTTTACTAAACTATGAAGTTTGAATCCTAAGTTAATTTTAAGACAATTAAATCAAATAAAAGTAACATGAAAGTTATTTATCGCTTATCGAAAAATTCCAGAGAGTATGATTGGGGAATTGAACCTTTGTGAGACGTCAAGCTTGTGCGATCGCGATCTGGTGTATCGATTTTCTTGAAGTAGTATGGAGTGAAGCGCTTCGTGAGAAGGATACATGAAGGAGACTGTCCGAGTGGGGTTTTAAAATTGGTTGAGTTCACGAGTGGACAAGTTTTTCCCGCTATTCGAAGAAAGTAGCATGCTCGGATTTTCCGAACTGGTTTGCTTGCATAAAAATGTTATTTGTACGAAGTGTTTATTCATATGAAACGTTATTCGTACGAAATGTTGTTCGGAAACCTGAGCCGGTTTGATCCAAAATTCTAAGCAGATCAGCTCGGAAATCGATGAAAGTAGCATGCTTGGATTTTCTGAGCTGGTTTGCTTGTATAAAAATGTTATTTATACGAAGTTTTATTCATATGAAAGGTTATTCGTACGAAATGTTACTCGGAAACCTGAGCCAGTTTGCTCGGAATTTCTGAGATGGTCTACACGGAATTTCCGAGCTAATCTTCTCAGAATTTCATCGCTGATCTGCTCGGACTTTCGAGTTGGTCTGCTCAGAATTTCTAAGCTGAACTTTCCAGAATTTTTTAGCTTGTTTGTTTGTATTCTTGAGCATCTTCGTTCAAATAGTTCTGTGTGTCTGGATGTTCTGAGCAGATTTGTCCGAGTGGGTGTATCTGACCTGGTTACATTCAAGCCCAAAAATTGTTTCGAATTTTTTTGAATTTGTGATGTGAAAGTATAGTTATATACGGACCCACTCCCTCCCCCCTTTTACATGAAGAGGGTAAGATAAACATGTCTTGTCACATGACGATCGTCTCCCGCATACTATTAGTATGGCGATCGAGTTTATCTACCCGTCCTTGATAGTCATGCATTTTTTTTGCTGCTCGGCTTTGCCATTCATGTGAATTATCTTGAACGTGTTAATGTCTTAGTCCACCATGTTTTTGCTCGGAATTTTCTCACGTTGGGAGAAAAAAAAATTTCGAGCTGGCCTTCTACTTACGCCCGAGTTTTTTTTCCGAACTAGCTTTTCCTTTTTCCCGAGCTGGTTTGTTTTTTGGTCGTAAATGTTGATGCTTTGTCCTGGCAATTTTTTTTCCGAGAATTCCTAGTCGAGCAGGGTTTTTTCCAAAGCATATTTGATGTTCACGGACATGATCTGCTTGGACTGTCTGGTAGGGTTGTCGGTCATGCTGCAAGTCACCGAGTATATTGCGAGTTACCGAGCATGATGTGAGTTGTCGAGCATGCTGCGAGTTTTTTGAGAATGCTACGATTTGCTGAGCATGCTGCGAGTTGCCTAGTATGCTACGAGTTACTGAACATTCTGAAGTTTCCGAGCATGATGCGAGTTGCCGAGCATGCTGCGAGTTTTTAATCAAGCTGCGACTTGCCGAGCATGATGTGATTTTTCGAGAATGCTGCGAGTACTTGCAAGCTCGGATTTTCCAAGCAGTCTTAAGTGCTCGGATTTTCTGAGCTGTCTTGCGTGCTCAGAATATTTGAACAGTCTCGCATGCTCGGATTTTCCAAGCAGCCTTGCGTGCTTGGATTTTTTTAGAAGTCTTGCGTTCTCGGATTTTCCGAGCAGTCTCGTGTGCTCGGATTTTCCATGCAGACTTTGTCGCTCAGATTTTTTGAGTAGTTTTGTGTGCAGAGATAAACACAACCGCTGACCCGGATTCATGGTGAGCTCGCCGAGAAAGGATGTGTGCGTGGAACGATTGTATAACAATCCGTCTGAGCAGGTTTATTGTCTAGACAGCCATGTCGCGGTACGTCCATACAGGTTTAGTCGCGGACTGTCCGAGTAGGACGTACACGAATGTGCGATTTGGCGAGCTGCGATGTTTAGACGTTTTGATCACTCGCACCATCGGATACAATGAGGCAATATGCTAGGTAGCAAGAAGGTGATCGTTGATGTTTAACGATGAACCGCTTCTCCACTTGGTTTTGCGTTATTGCTTGCCGAACCTACAGTACGCAGATAGATACTGGATTTTGTACGTAAATTGTTGAGAAGCTTGGTGTTAGGGTGGCTTGGAACACTGACTGGTGTGACGGCGGTGCATCAACCGGTTAGGGACAGTTTGACTCGGATGCGGTGTAAAGGTATAGCAGCGTAGTGAAGCATATTTGGTGAGCCGTTCGACCATAGTAAAATTGTTGGTTGTTTGGGTACTTGGCGTCACAGCTAGATCTGCAGACGAAGCGAAGTTGGAGACTCGTCCGATGATGAAAACCGGTTAGACTCTGATTATGATGTATAACCACAAAGTCTTAAACCAAGATGCTTAACATGTAAAACGAAATCAATGAGCATTAGACTATACATATATGTTCACGAAAATATTTGTCAATCTATTTTTGATGCTGATCAAGAGTTTATTATGTTAAGTTCCACGTAAGTTAGAGATATTAGTAATTCTTATAATCGTAAAGCATTGAAAGCGGAAAACTTGTAACAAAACTAAAATTGATAAGTCACAAAGAAACTGAATAAATCGGGGTAGGAATAAAGTAACAAATATAGGCAGCTTAGGAAGGGTCAAATTCCTCACACCACAAGCCGCAAAGGAATGATCCGACTAGCTCATGAGATGGTATGTTTGTATGTGTATTAAATTGGTTAGTATGCAGTAGTATTTCCTTTACTTTATTGACAACTATTTTTTGATCTTATAGAAAAAATAGTTATGATCCTAATAAAGTTACTAGAACGAAGATTTGGATAGCTGGCCATTCTCACTCTGATGGGAGACCCATGAGGGAAGAATTCGCTGAAACAATTGTAAGATTGGTCTTAGTGTAATACTTTATGTTCTTATATTCGTTTCAAAGTAATGTGCACATTTTGGGTCTGTTGTGCTTGATTGCAGGAGAAGATAAATACAATTCATAGTGAAATGGACTCCACTTCTGTGAATAATATCAAAGAATATTCTGTGAGTCAGGTTCTAGGAAAAGATCGACCAGGAAGACTCAGGGGAATGGGCAGAGGGGCTACGGTTACTAAAATGACATTCTTACACGCTAGAGACTCACATGTCCAGAAACTCGAAGCTACGCAAGCAGAATTACTATGCAAGCTTGAAACTTTGCAAAATATCGTTAGTAACTTAGCCGGTAAAAGGTAAATTCTTTTGGATATTGTTGTTTAATTATGTTCAATTATTTATTCAATAACTTATATGATTTTTTGGCCTGATAAATTTGTTAGATGCAAGGTGATGGTGTTTCTATATCTGAATTAAGCGATGTTAGCAAGGGAGGAATAAGGTGCCAGCTATTGGATTGGTTTTCGAATGATGATGTGGTTGTTGGTGAAGGGGAGTTCTGCTCTTCTGAACCTGCATATAAGATTGGTCGAATTTCTCTGGGTCTTAATGCAGCTGTTGTAATTGTGAAGGTAAAATGTTTTCATATGAACCTTTCTACATGGTGAACGATATTCCGCTTGGACCGAATGCTGCAGTTGTTAAGGTTGAACTGTTGTTAAAAGTGATGCTTTCCTATGGAGATTTATGCCTGGAATGTCAAAAACGGGTGATGCACTACATGCGAACATTGCATAGCCTATTGATAGGCTACGAATACCTGATCAAACTTCATAGGATAAATCAACTAGGAAATCCACTCAGGTAATTGTTAGTGTTGGCAGATGTTTAAATGAGACTGAGAGTAGATATATGTTATTTTGGATTTGTTGATATTGCGATGATCACATTGTGATGAACGTGTTTTAATCATGTTTTGGTTTTAGAGTGGAAGTCCCAGCACTGGTACAAGCAACAAGGGTGGTAAACAGAAGTGCGCTCTCTTGGATTGTGATAACTCTGGACAAACGGTTGCAATGGGTCGTGTGTTTTCAACTGATCCAGCCGACAAGGTTCATTTCGTCCCTTTATGTCCTAATGCTTCTATGGTCTGGGTAGAGGTTTCCAAAGTTGATGGTGCACGAGCGTGGAGACCAAACTCTGAAGTTGAATTCATAGCTGATGCAATAGGAACCACAGTGGCTTGGCCAAATGAAAAACTTGTTTTCATCTGAGACATTTGTGAGACATTAGGTTGTTACTTTGAACTACTTATCTTAGTGTGTAATATGTTTGTGTCTTTGTGACACTTAAATCAATGTCGAACCTTTGTTTTTGTCTTTGTAAACTAATTAATATATCTTTTTAATATTCTCTAAATCTAGCATTATACAACACATATAAATATATAATTAATTTAATATTGTAATAAATTTAGAAACAATACTTAGTAACAATAACATTAATATAACTGCTATAGTAATATTAAACATAACAAACATACAAAACGTTGTTAATAATAAATAATATTAAAACAACTACGCTATTAAATCATATTTAATTACACTTAAAACCCCACTATTGTATAAGACAATATAATAACACTATGAAAAACGCTATCTAATGTGTCTGACCTACTATGGTGGGCGATGATACAACGCTTGTAAGAACGTTATGGTATTATTAGATAGCGTTATTCAACCGCTAAGAAAAACCTTTTTCTTGTAGTGGGATCTCCGCCATCCATCACCCTCATGGAAACACCTGCTATTGACCGGATCTTCGCCGTCCATCATTCCCACATAAGCTTTTTCCACTGACCAGATCTCCGCAATCCATCGCTCCCTCCAAACTCCTGCTACTGACAGGATCTCCGCCGGATCTACAAAGCGCGGCAGTTGCAGAAATGAAGCTTTTTATTTTATTTTAATTTTATTCTTTTTGTTTCATTAATTAATTCATTTATAAAAATAAATTATTTGTATGTCTGTAATAAACTTATTTATTTTTAATAATATTTAGGAATAACTTAATTAATTTTTAATATTATTATTTGTATAGTAATAATATATATAAACAATAGCCACAAATATGTTTCTAGATATTCACACATATATCCATAATTTACGGCGATGCTATTTCGTAGCATTATCCACAGTTGTTTTGTGGCTATTTGTGGCTTTTGTATCCACGAAATAATGTTTTTGTTATTCGTAGAATCAGCTATGAACTTATTTGTGACTATGAAAATGTGAGACACAACGTAATACAAGATGTGACACAAGGGTATTCTTTTTCAAGACTGTTTATTGCAAAGCAAACAAAAGTTTCACCTTAACAACCTAGTCTCTCTCTTGCTTCTCGATCTATCAATGATCTCAAAGCCTTCTAGATTCACCCTTAACACCAAGTCTAATTCTCTCTTAGGAATTCTTAACTTTTGCTAAAAGTAATCTCTCTCTCTAAAGGCGCACCAAGCACAGATGCCCTAGATGATCTATTTATACTTATAGATCATCGTACAATTGCCTTATTTCTATTGGCATATTTCCTAAACTCTTTTTAGGCATATTTCCATTTTTCTTCATCTTGTAAAAAGCATATTTTCCTAACATCTTTTCGGTGCTCATTCTTTGAGTATCTTCACTGATCTTCATGTCCAGCTCAGCTACTCATCTTTAGGTTCGTTCTTGTCAGCTACTTGTTCCTAGCAAGTCCATCTTTCTTCGTTCCAGCTCACGTCTTCTATCGTTGACTCAGTCACTGTTGCACATGCTAGTTGACTCAACTCCTGTTGTAACTCATGCCGTAGCTCAGTGCTTCTTCAATCTCCCCCTTTTTAGCTTGTATGACTCTCAAGTACCTATACTTCAAAGGAAAACTTATACGTGCATATAGCCGAAGCAGAACAGTTTGATCACGCATCATAAGTCAAAATATCATTTCTTAATCAAACCATGAGTTCAAAACATACCAAGCAAACATGAGTTCAACTCTAGCAAAAACAAATACATCCATTATCCAAATTGGTTTGCAAGAAAAAAAACATAACAAGGACTCCCCCACAAACAGAAACTCCCCCAAAATCCATATTCCCCCATAATCCTAAGTTTCCATTTAAGCATCACTCGAGGTCATCTCATCTGAGTCATCATCTCCTGTGGCAGCAGGAGACTCCTCATCGTGATTTGACTCGTCAACCTCTTCAGTTTCTCCCCCTGCTTGAGAGCATACAAGTTAAAAACTTATATCTAAGCAATTCATATCGAGAAAAGAAAAACTTACCTTGGATTCTGTCCCGTAGATGGAAGACTACATCACTCAGGTTCTGAATTCCCTCAGCTATGTCCTGTAGCGCAGTTTGAACAGATAGTTGATCGATTGAAGTTTTGATTGGCAATCTGACTGAGCCAAGTTGCAGAATCTCCACAGGTTCCTCCTCTGTTGATGTCGTGGCCTGTGATCTACCTCTTGTGCGAGATGATGAGCCTACTTTGCGTTTACCAGATGCAACATCCTGTCTCTTTTTCTCAGCCTCTTTCTTGAGGAAGGCTTCACCACTTCGAGGATCCTTTTTGTATAGCACAGGACCAACAAGTTCTTCTCCATCAAATGTGCGAGGTGGATGCTGTGATTCGAGAACTGCTGAGATGATTCTTGGAAATATCAGCCATCGTCGATCATTCTGCGGATCAGTAGTGAAGCTCATCACTTGTTTGTACACAAGTTTCCCAAAATCAATCCGGATTCCATGAGCTATCTTGTAGATCAACCTTGCTCTGTCTTCAGATATATGGTTTTTGTGGGTAGATGGGAACCAGTTTGAAGCAGCTAATATAGTCAGTGCAGCATACTTTGGAGGAAGATCAACAGATTTCATCCCTGCCCAAGTCTTCTTCTGACCTTGAGTAAGGTACTTAGCAATTGAATCAACCGAGACTCCATCAATCTTTGCATCATTCTTGATCTCATTATTGCTTAAAGGTTCCATACTTAGACAGGCATTGATCTGAGCTGGTGAGAACTCATACATTCGCTTCCTCAAGAACACACGAACCCCATTATCAGTATCATCAGTAGTGGGTTCTGGCAGATTAGTGTAGAATTCTTTCACAATTTCAGGAACAAAGCTGACTAACCCATCAACAGAATTTCTCAGCATTCCTATGTTTATCAGACCAAGGTATCCCCATTTATCGGTTTCATCAAAATCTACTACCCTCTCAGCTAAAATTCCATGTTCCTTGAATAGAGCATACCTTTCTTTGACTTTGCGAGATGGAAATCGTTTGGAGACAAAAGGTTTGACTTTGGTTTTTCCTGACCCACCAGTTGTGCTAGATGTTCCAGTCTTAGCAGCAGTGCTCTTTTTGGACTTCATCTGCACAGATTTCTGTGATTCAGATCCTTCAGCACGAGCCTTCTTAACATGCGGCATTGATCCCGTCTGCTTTCTAGCTTTCCTCTTCTTAGGTTTAGGAACTTCTTCAGGTTGAACATTTGTCTCAGTTGGTTCAACTACATTCACTGGATCTACTACAATCATGGCTAATCCACCTAGACCATCGACTGCATCTTTCTCCTTTTCTCCTATTTCCTCCAGATTTCCTTGATTATCTACACGAATAGAATCACCTTCCTTGTTACCTTCTTTTGGTGACTCTGTGGTTTTGATTTCTTCTGTTTCAGGATCAGACGGCTGTTTTGGAGGCTGTTCTTCTGGTACAGATCTACGACCTGATTCAGCTTCATCCTCTCCCTTCTCTTGTACTAGATCTTCATCAATTGGCTCCGTATTTGCTATCTCTTGAGCCGTTGCAAATGAATTCGTGCTGGTCTGGTGGTCTGCACCCAAGATCTGATCAGACACAACATTAGGGTTTCTGGGTGGTGGTACCTCCTCATCAGAACTAGAATCATCAATCAATTGCGGCGGTTTCTGTTCCGGCGGTGCCTGAGCTGGGTGAGTTGAGCTAGCCCCCACTTTTCCTCTTCTGGTCGCATGCACCATGGTTGGTTTTCGATCAATTGACGCAGAGAAAAATTTGGATTGATGAAGAGAGAGACAAGTTTCGTCGGATTTTAAGAGCAATGGATTTCCTTTTTCCCTTTCTCTTTCCTTTTAACGCCTGAAGCAGAATCTGTGTCAGATATCTTGTTACCTTTTTGCATGCGATTTTATTGGGCAAATATTTGAATTTTAAATTTCAAATTCCTTTTTCCCTTTTTGTGCCAATAATCTCGGATATCGGTTCTTGTCATACCAACTTGTACCGATTTAGACCATTCTCCTTGTTCCCTGTACCATTTGGTTAGTTCTTCAACATGCATTATAATATTAGATCAGCCACATAAAATTCAGTCACTCATGGGTACAAACTTGATAGTGAATTGATCACATTTCTACTGAAGCAACTGATGGTTTTTGTTTTAAAGAAAATTAAATTGTACCTTTTTCTTCTTTTCTCTTGTGTGAGTCAGGAACTGACACTTCACATGACTCAGTCTTTACATCTTGCTCGCATGATTCCTGCGTTTGGCCATCATTCTCCAAGTGGCTAGCTTTCACACTCTTATGCCTTTATCTTGTCTCAATGTAGTTTTCAACCTTTATCCTTCGAGTGAGATTGCCACACATTCCCTTTTTTTTTTTTTTTTTTTTTTTGTTTAGTAACTTAGCTTTTCTTAGAGTTGATTCCATCACTTGACTTCTCAGGAGATCATCTTCTAGCTTTTTCTTTCTTTTTGGCTTTTTGAACCTCACTCGAGAAACCTGTACTTTATATGAGACAAGACGGCATAATAGGCAGCTCTTTTCCACTCGACTTCTTGACTCCAAACCAAATCAGAACTTGAGGTACTTCATGAGTCAGTGCATGTGTCAGCCCTGTAGTTGTTTACATCTCACAAACACCAATTGAGTTTCTTAAAGTGATAAATCGATTAAAATCAAGAGGTTTTGTAAAGAAATCAGCCAGTTGCAAATCAGTAACTATGTATTCAACCACTACATGTTTTTCCTCCACTAGCTCACGAATGAAGTGGTGTCTTATATCAATGTGCTTTGTTCGAGAGTGTTGAACTGGATTCTTTGAGATGCTTATAGCACTCTTGTTATCACAGTGAACAAGAAGTGGTCCTGAATCGATCCCATAGTCAGCTGACATCTGTTTCATCCAGAGAAGTTGAGCACATCAACTACCCATTGCAATATATTCTGCTTCTGCAGTAGATAATGACACAGAGTTCTGCTTCTTGCTCATCCATGCAATTAGATTGTTTCCTAGAAAGAAACATCCTCCACTTGTGCTCTTCCTATCATCCAAGCTTCCCGCCCAGTCAGCATCACAGTATCCAACTAGGTGTTTGTTGGATCCTTTTGAATACCAGACCCCTAGGTTGATCGTTCCCTTGACATACTTGATGATTCGCTTAACTGCCTCAAGATGAGACTGCTTCGGTTTAGCTTGATATCTTGCACATATTCCCACACTTAGGCACAGATCCGGTCTACTGGCTGTAAGATACAGCAAGCTTCCAATCATCCCGCGATAAAGCTTAATATCCACATCTGTTCCATCCTCATCTCTTGATAGCTTGGTTGTAGTGCTCATTGGTGTTCTAGCTTCTTTACATTGATCTAGCTTGAATCGACTCAACAGATTTTTGGCATATGTACTTTGAGATATAAATATACCATCACTGTTCTGGCTAACTTGCAGACCAAGAAAATACTTTAGTTCTCCTACCATACTCATTTCAAATTCTTGAGTCATGTCTTGTACAAACGTATCAACCAGCTTTTGAGATGTGCCTCCGAAGATTATGTCGTCCACATAGATCTGGACTATGATGATCTCTCTCTTTTGTTCCAGAACAAAGAGAGTTTTGTCTACACCCCCTCTTGCATATCCTTTTTCTAGAAGAAAACTAGTAAGTCGCTCGTACCATGCTCTGGGAGCTTGCTTCAGACCATACAAAGCTTTCTTCAACTTGTACACATATTCAGGGTTGTGCGCATCTTCAAATCCTTTTGGTTGTTCTACATGAACTTCTTCTTGAAGAAAACCATTCAAGAAGGCACTTTTCACGTCCATTTGATATACTGTGAAGTTCATGATGCACGCCATTCCAAGGAACAGTCTAATTGACTCAAGTCGTGCAACAGGCGCAAATGTTTCCTCAAAATCGACTCCTTCTATCTGAGAGTATCCCTGAGCCACCAGTCGCGCTTTGTTTCGTACCACTATTCCATTCTCATCAATCTTGTTTTTAAAGACCCACTTGGTTCCCACAATGTTTACTCCATCAGGTCGTGGTACAAGTTCCCATACATCATTACGCACAAATTGTTCTAGTTCTTGCCCCATTGCTTCAATCCAGAATTCATCTTCCAAAGCTTGAATATGCGTTGTGGGTTCTATGACTGAGACAAAACAAGCGAATCGTACCATCTCCTTAAAGTCCAAATGTACTTTTCTTGTCATTCGTTCATCATTCACATCTCCTAATACTTTTGAGACAGGATGGTTTTTCTGAGTTCTGCTGAGCTTGATTTTCACCGGAGATCCTGTTTCTTTATCTTGAGTAGTCTCTGAGGCTGTTACTTCATCTATCTTTTCTTCAGTCACGGATTTTTGATGCTCAACCGGTTCTGATTCACTGTATGAATCATCGGGAACCTTCATTTGACATAGATCATCAAATACGACATTCACTGACTCAACAATTGTTCTTGATCTTGTGTTATATACTCTGAAAGCTGTGCTAGTTCCTGAATATCCCAAGAAGATACCCTCGTCGCTCCTTGAGTCAAACTTTCCAAGATGATCTTTGTCATTCAATACATAACACCTTCCTCCAAAGACATGAAAGTAGCTCAGATTGGGGGTTTTTCCTTTCCACATCTCGTATGGTGTCATGGTTGTTCCTCTTCTCACATACACCCGATTAATGATGTAGCATGCTGTGTTGATCGCTTCAGCCCAGAACCGTAGCGGTACATCATTGCCGTGAATCATGGCTCTGGCCATTTCTTGAAGTGTTCTGTTCTTCCTTTCAACTACCCCATTCTGTTGAGGTGTTCTTGGTGCTGAAAACTGATGAGCTATACCATGATCTTCGCAGAACACTTTCATGGTTTCATTCTGAAATTCTCCTCCATGATCACTTCTAACCTTCTTAATCCTTCCTTGTTCATTGATCATTTGAAGCGCCCAGATTCTAAAGCTGTCAGCTGTATCTGATTTATCTCGAACGAACCTTACCCATGTGTACCTAGTAAAGTCATCTACTAGAACAAACACATATCGTTTACCAGCTATGCTTTCAACTTGCATTGGTCCCATCAGGTCCATATGCACTAGATCCAACTTGTTCTTGGTCTGAACATCTGGTACTTTCTTGTGTTGGACCTTGACCTGCTTGCCTTTGTTGCATGCTTCACACACCATCTTGCTCACCTCTTTGAGTTGAGGTATCCCTCGGACAATCTCATTCTTGACAAGAGTAGTCAAGTTCCTTTCATTCATGTGTCCAAGTCGTTGATGCCATAAATGAATGTCATTTTTGGCACTTAGACACTTTGCGCTAAGACACTTAGAGTTGTTTTCCCACATGTAACAATTGTTGCCTGATCTTTTCCCTTGTAGGATGATATCTCCAGTGTCATTCAGAGCTTTGCAGTCATAGCTTGTGAAACACACCATCAATCCTTCGTCGCACAGCTGACTCACACTGATCAGGTTTGCCTTAAGACCCTTCACAAGGAAAACATTTATTAGTTTAGGTAAATCTGAGTCAAGTGTTTTACCTTTGCCTTGTATCGCCCCTTGTCCTCCATCACCAAATGTTACTTTGCCAGATTTGATCACCTTGATGTCTTTGAGATGACTTCTTGTCCCAGTCATATGTCTTGAGCACCCACTATCAAAGTACCATTGATTTCCATCTTCTGATTTCTCAGTAACAAAAGCCATGCTACAGCGTATCTCCTTCTGTGAGGTACCCTCTGTACTACTTCCTATTTCATACAGGTCCGCCTTTTTCACCCAGATTTGATATCTGTCCTTGTTCCAGTTGAATCTTCCCAGTTTCTGGAGCTGTCGGATCCTTTGTTGAAATCTGTAGCAATATGCTTTGTAATGTCCTTCTTTTCCACAATAGTAACAGTTTCTCGATGGTGAGTTATACACTGCTTGAGTTGGTTTTGTCAAATTTGCTCGTACGAATGTAGTTTTTCCCAATGTGACTCCAGAACGTCCTGTGTACCCAAGTCCAGACTTTGTGTATTCTGTTCTTCCATAGCTAAGAATTTGATCCAGTTGTTTTGTTCCGGCAAACATGTGTATTTTGCGATGCTGTTGGTCTAACTCAGATTGTAGCTGTTTAGTTACCTCTTTTTCTTTCTTTAACATCTGCTCCAATTCGTCTGATCTCTTAGCCAGTGTCAATTTTTCTTTGATTAAATTGACACTTTCTCTGCTTAGCTTCCGTTCAGTTTCCAGTTCTTCTTGAAGTAATTCAATGTGTGCCTCAAGCCGCTGCTTTTCTTGAAGTAATGCAGTATTCTCTAGTCCGATTTTGATGAGAGTATCCCTTACCTCCTTATAACTACTGACAAGATCCGCTTCTGTTTCTGAATCTGAGTCAGATTCATTGTCTTCAAGTTCAGCAATTCCAAGGAATGCTACAAAGTTGTTGACTTCCTCTTCATCACTTTCCTCATCTGACTCATCATGGTTTACTCCTATCATGGATTTTTCTTGTCTTCGTTTCTGGTCATTGACACATTCCAGATGAGTGTGCCCAATTCCTTTGCACCCAAAACACTTCATCTCTCGTCTCCTGACGGTCGGACATTCACTCTTGAAGTGTCCAAATCCCTTGCATTCATGGCACTGCATTTCCCATTTCTTTGTGGTTTTCTCTCCATCAGTTGATCGTTTAGTGCTTTTGTACGATCCTTGTCCTTGTTCTACCCTTCTTAACGCACGATCAAATCTTCGAACAATGAGGCTTACCGGATCTTCTCCCTCGATTTCCTGATTTGATTTTGCTTGAGTGATGAGTGCGACGCCTTTGGATTTCTTGGTACCATCTAGTTCTAGCTCATGGACTTGCAGCATACCGACTAGCTCATCAAAACTCATATCCTCAGTGTTAGCTGATACACTCAAGGCCGCTTTGTATGGCATGTATTTGGCTGGCAGACACCTTAAGAATTTCTTTACAAGTTTCTTGTCTTTGTATTTCTTTCCAAGGAGTGATGCTTCTTGAGCTAAAGAGCTGATTTTGGCGCTGAAATCTGAAATTGTTTCATCATCTTCCATTTTTAGGTCTTCAAACTTGGTGGCCAGTAGATCTTTTCTGGAGTTTTGCACTTTCTCTGTTCCTTCAAAGTGAATTTTAAGAATATCCCAAGCTTCTTTAGCCAATTCACATCCTTGTATTAGTTCGAATTGTTTCTTAGCGACTCCACAGTGAATTGCAGTTAGAGCTCTGGAGTTGAATTTTGAGAGCTTTAAATCTACTTCTGTCCATTGTTCCTCAGGTTTGGGTACATCGGCTCCTGCTTCATTCTTCATTGTTGGAGCTGTCCATCCTGATTCAACTGCCTTCCAAGCTAGCGGGTCGATACCTTTGATTTGTGATCTTGTCCGTGCTTTCCAGAAACCATAGTTCGTCGCATCCAGTATTACTCTAGAGCTATTGATCAGCTCATTGTAGTTCTCCATTTTTCCGCAGGATCCCACCTGTATATATGAGCAACAAGTGTCCGCTCTGATACCAATTGAAAATGTGAGACACAACGTAATACAAGATGTGACACAAGGGTATTCTTTTTCAAGACTGTTTATTGCAAAGCAAACAAAAGTTTCACCTTAACAACCTAGTCTCTCTCTTGCTTCTCGATCTATCAATGATCTCAAAGCCTTCTAGATTCACCCTTAACACCAAGTCTAATTCTCTCTTAGGAATTCTTAACTTTTGCTAAAAGTAATCTCTCTCTCTAAAGGCGCACCAAGCACAGATGCCCTAGATGATCTATTTATACTTATAGATCATCGTACAATTGCCTTATTTCTATTGGCATATTTCCTAAACTCTTTTTAGGCATATTTCCATTTTTCTTCATCTTGTAAAAAGCATATTTTCCTAACATCTTTTCGGTGCTCATTCTTTGAGTATCTTCACTGATCTTCATGTCCAGCTCAGCTACTCATCTTTAGGTTCGTCCTTGTCAGCTACTTGTTCCTATCAAGTCCATCTTTCTTCGTTCCAGCTCACGTCTTCTATCGTTGACTCAGTCACTGTTGCACATGCTAGTTGACTCAACTCCTGTTGTAACTCATGCCGTAGCTCAGTGCTTCTTCAGACTATCTGTAGCGTAGCCATGAATTGCCACGTTTAGGATAACCACAAATTTTATTTGTTGTTATCTTCGATTATAACCGAAATAGCCACGAATTAAGGCTCATAGCCATGGATAAAATTGTGGTTATGAAACAGTTTTCTTATAGTAATGTTTAAATATTACAACTCATAAAAAAATCCTAAAAAATCTATTTTACTGTTCAACCATAGAAAAAAATGAATTACAAAATGATTTAGCAATACATACCATGAGACTCGGCATCCATTTATAATTTTTTATCAATAGGAATAAGATAGTTTTATTAACTCACAAAAATACAAAATTACACATAAAATTAAAAGATACAATTTAACTATTAAAAATATAAAAAAATATTGTGTGCAATTAATTCAGTATATAAGACCATAAATGTAGTAATATTTTATTTTTTCATATCTTTAAAAAAATTCAAAGTAATAATACATCATAAACAAGAGAAGTCATTCGGTACACGGCGACAATAAAGAAAGCATAGTGTATGGTGTACAAAAGAAGGAGAAATATATATAAAATCATAATATTAATACAAACAATGGTCGAATTTTGTTGATAATATGTGAGACTTGTCATTGATGTAGATTTGATCGTAAATTGACTAATGTCCTTTTCGTATATATATACTATACATTAATACACATGGGATAATCTCATCATTAGCTGTATCAGATAATTAGAATCGGATGTGAGCATATTCTTATAAAACATTTGATTGGAATCCTATTATATAAAACCTCCAAAATTTATAAAAAATTATGTCAATATATATATTTATTATATAAACATAAAAATAATTTGAAAAATATAATATATATATATGTATGTAAGTTGTTAGTATATAAAATTATATTTTAAAGATTTTTTGTTTTTGTGTTTTGTTTTTATTTTGTTTATATTATTTTATTTGTTTTGTATATTTTTTTTAGATATAACTTTTATCCGTATAAAAAAACTATTATGTTAAGAAATACCCAATCGTAAACAAGGTTTATCACATAGCTATGAATTCTTGGATATTCAGTTAAGAAATACCCAATCGTAAACCAAGTCCCAATATGTACAGAAAGCCATTGCTTAGCCGAGGTAATTATAGCACCAAATAATCTCCAAATAATTTGAAGATTTTTTTTCGCCGTCGACTCTAAAAGCCATCCCTAAGCAATCAACTATTACTATCAAAGTATACTTGAAACCGTTATACCCTGTACAATACACAGGATCGTCTCGATCATTTCTAGGGCCCTGTCTTAAAAAATAAGCCCTCTCTTGACAAAATTTCCAGAAAATGAGCTCTAGATTACTGTTCATTTGAGCTTAAAATTCAAATAATAATAATGAACTCTGTGCAAATGCACTTAGCACATACACATGGCTCACTAGTAAAAGAATTGCATATAACCACGTTTTATTTCGTGACTATGGCTATAAGTGATCTTAGTCACGAAAAGTCACGAAAAAAAAACGTGGCTATATGATCGTGACTAATTATTTTCGTATCTAAATCGTGACAAAGAAGCCACGTTTTGTCACGATATTTACGTGACAAGATTTATCACGAATTGTCATGAAATAACCACAAACATATTTGTGGCTATAATATTAAATAATTTTAAAATAAAAGTATTTATATTTATAAAATAAATTGAAATAAAATTTAATTTTTCTTTTAAAAAATACAAAAAGAGAAATACAATAATAAAATAAAATCAGATTAAAACATTGAATATATTTATTAATTAATTTTAGGAGAATTACAAAACCAAAAAAAAAACCAAAATCCAAATCGATTTTGGTTGGTACAAGAGATCTGGTTGGTACGGCGTGAAGGAATTGGTACAGCAAAGATTTGGTTGCTTGAAACCCAGATTGGTCTTGAAGCCATGGTGGAGAATCGGTGGTGAAGCGACGGTGGAGATCGTGGTGAAGCAATGGTGGAGGTCTGAGGTGATGAAGCGATGGTCGTCTCTCCGATTCAGTTTCCGTCGTCTCTCCGGGTCAGTGTCCGTCGTCGTCTCTCCCAGGTGGAGATCGTAGTGAAGCAATGGTGGAGGTCCGTCGCCATCGCCGGAGGTGGAATCTTCGTCATCCCGTCACACGATCTGTTGAAACACATAAACACAGGAAAAAATTAGTCATGAATGAAGAAGATGGTCATAGAAGAGTAGTTGTGAGGATGAAGATTATTTAGTTTTACCAAAGAAAAAGAAATCGATGAGAGTGGAAGATTGGTGGAAGAGATGTATGAAGATGACGAGAGGAAAGAAGAAGATTTGAGAGAGATGGAGAATCAAAATGAGCTTGAAATGGGTTGACGGCTCTTCCTTGTTCGTGAGGGAGGGTTGAGAGAAGAAGAAAATTTAATTCACTACAAGAAAACTGCGTCATAACCGACGGATTTCCCAAAAGAAAATTAACCGTCGGAAATTACGACAGGTTACCGACAAATAATCGACGGTAAAAGAGTCGTCGGAATTGCGTCGGTATATACCGACGGAAAGACAAACCGTCGAAAATTTCCTGACAGATTCCCAACAGGACCTAGTCTGTCGATAATTCGTCGGTAAACCGTCAGTAAACCGTCGGTTCCTAAAAACAGTAGAAGAACGGGCTCGAACACGAGACCTTTGGACAGTTTAACTCAACTCTCAAACCACTGTGATACGTTGTGTTATTCGTTTATGTAATTCAACATTAGTTATATATCTTGAAATTAGTATATTATTTTTTTTTTAACAAATTTTATTTATGATTCAAACAAAAAAAACACAAGTTCATTATTAATTAAAATAAAAATTACATTATTAAAAATTTTAATTGTTATTATTCTGTGATTGGTTCCCGAACCAATCTCCGATGTTCGTCTCCCTCCATTGGTTGACCATGATGTTTCACTCTCCCGCCGGAATCCAAGCCGGTCTTCCTTCACCCCGTTGCCACCGGAGCTTCATCCGCCGCATCTTCGTCTGGAAAACTTTTCTTGCCGTCCGGTGAAACTCCCGCCAAATAATGAAAACATTATATGGAGAGAATGTAAAGTCTTCCTAAAAAGGAAAAAAATAGTAGTTTAACTTAAACTTTTAAATTAAAATATTATTTAAAAAACAAAAATAACTTACCAGAAAATCAATGAACCATGAAGTTTTTAGGGCCGTCAGGACGTTATAGTATGTTAGATATCTCCCAGACCAGCGATTCTCGATGATGTCGCTGATTACGGACGGGATGACCGCATTGGATCCAAACCAAACGGCCTGATGAGCTTGGCGAGATGGGTCGAGATTTGGCAACGCCTCCCGACCAGGTTCCGCGATCATTTGTAGAATGGTCGTGCGGGCTTCGGCAGAAAGAAAGACGTAATTCATATTTTGTTTTCTTGTTTTACTTTTTGTTGATGGAAAAAGGGAGAAACTTGGTGGATATATATACAAAAATTTCCGACGGCAAAACCGTCAGAAACCCGTCGGATCTGGATTTATTTCCGAAGGGACAATTACCGAATCGATGCCTTGGTAAGAGAAGAGAGTAAATTCTCTTTTTGACCGTTTACCAAATTTCTGACAGATTACCGACGGATTAGGGATTATCCGTCGGTTTTCTGTCGGTTTTCCGTACCGTTGGGAACCCGTCGGAAACCATTAATGTTACCATTGGGCCGACATAGCCGTTTTGTAGTACTGTTGGGCTGACAAAATTTCCGACGGAATACCGACGCTAACGGCCAGTTCCGTCGGTTTCCCCTCGGTTTTCTGTCGGTTAATTTCCATTATATACCAAGCATTTCTCCCTTCTTCTCTACACCACTCTCTCTCTCTCTCTCTCTCTCTCTCTCTCTCTCTCTCTCTCTCTCTCTCTCTCTCTCTCTCTCTCTCTCTCTCTCTCTCTCTCTCTCTCTCTCTCTCTCTCTCTCTCTCTCTCTCTCTCTCTCTCTCTCTCTCTCTCTCTCTCACACTCACTTTGTTACGAGATCAAAATGTCTTCGTCTAATTATTTCAGATCGTGGATGGACGGACCGAGGGTTGATGAGACGACAGACTTAGTGTATAAACCATATGCACTCGGTATTGTGGAATTCATGACGATGGCTTGCAATTAACCTCATACGCAGAAAACCGGTAAGATGAAATGCCCATGTACTCACTGCCGATTTTTTTTTTATTTTCAACATTTCAATTTTTATATATAAGTAATAAATTTGTTTTTAATTTTAATTTGTTTTTAAAACGTTTTTTATGATTTTCATAATATTAAAAACGTCTTACACATTATTTGAAAATATTTTTGAATTTTTAAGTATTTTATTCTAATTACAAAAACGTTTTTAAATTTTTAAAACTTTAATTAAAGTTTTTAAAATTTGTGGGATTTAAAAACGTTTATTATATATTTTAAAAACGTTTTTGTATTTTTATGAATTTTATACTAATTTTTAAAACGTTTTTTAGTTTTGAAAATTTAAATTAAAGTTTTAAAAAAAAATTATGATTTAAAAACATTTAATATATTTTTTAAAAACGTTTTTCAGATTTTTAGTAGTTTTTAATGATTATGAAAACATTCTTTTAATCTCAAAATTTTAATTAAAGTTTTTTAAAAAAATTTGGATTTATAAACGTATATTATATATTTTAAAAAAGTTTTTGTATTTATAAATATTTTTTACTGATTATAAAAACGGCTTGAATATTTTTTTAAAGTTTAATCAGAGTTTTTACTTTTTTATGAAATAAGAATGTTATTTTCATGTATTTTAGGGATTACGGAGATTTCAAGGAGTTCTTGTCCCAGACAGATGGATTGTTTCTGGGGAGCACTTCTCATCCTCCTGTGGCAACGTCTTCGTAGCCTCAGCCTCAGCCTGTTCCGACGGGATTGCCACCTCCACGCCGATCTCGGTCGACTCAGGTTAGACCGACGCAGTCGGTACCACAGCAGCCAACCCCTGCATGCAGCAACTCTATGTCCCAGGTCCCGGCTATCCCGGCGACGATTGCACCGGAGATAGAGTTGTTGGTCGAGCAGCCAGGGTGGGAGTGTTGGGAATCCGAGCCAATTCTACATATTCAGAATTCTCGCGAGTTCCAGATAGCCTAGGATCTAGGGTCTAGTTAATTGAATCATGATCTCACCTCGTGATTACCTGGAGTTTTGGCAGCGGAAGTTTGTGGTAACACGAGATCTGCAGCGCCCCAATCATTGCGCCTCTATCGTAGTCCACACGCACACAAGTTGGAATCCGCCGGGTTGCTAGCGCCGGGAATCGGATCTCTTGGGATTTCTGTGTTTTCTAGAAGAAGAGAATCAGTTTTTCTGTCAAGAACAAACTGTCTGGGACGGCATATGTTTCTAGGTCGAAATATAAGACTCGCTTATATATTGACCTCAAAGTAAACCGAAATTGATGTTTCGGTTTTGCCCTCGTGTCGACCGACACACCTATTGGTGTCGATCGACACAAGTCTTGTATCGATCGATGCACCAATGGTATCGATCGACACATCTCTTAAAACACTATATCAATGTGTATCCAATACACATTGATCGGATCATATGCCAATGATCAATCCCATACCAAGTGTATCCAACTTGCTTAGGTGTGTGACCCTGTAGGTTCACACGATACCAGAAATGAGTTACAACTCATTTGTCATAAGCGGTTTCTAGCAAAACATTATGACTACCCAGCATCACATGAATTGTCCGATCTCGACAATACAACTATCTTTAGAGTTCGTACAATGTGATTTCAGGACATAATCCCAACAATCTCCCACTTGTACTGGAATCACCTATTCCTACAATCCCTTCGTCTCTATATCTCGATATGGCATAAGGCAAGAGACTGTGTCATCCTTATTATAGCCAAACTCATGTTCATCGAATTCCTGATCTATACTGATAAAACAAACGACTGACAATCACCTCGTTTGAGCACGGCCATGCATTTTCTCAGTATCAAATCTTCGATGGGCCCTGAGATATTTATCTCTTGTTATCCAGGAGGGACAAATCTCATCTTGTTCCATCCCTGTTTCTACACATACTTCATGATACGTCGAAACAATGCCGTTATAGCCGCCAGTTACGGAACGACGTTTGACAAGGTCAAAGCGCACCAATTCATATGTTAGATAGCATGATGAACTCAGGTCTAAGGACTATACTCTATAGTCGTAATGAGAACCTCCCATGACACTTATATATAACTATCCTGTGGAGTTCTCATTAAGCGGGTCATGCCCGATCATATGTTCACCAACATATATCTATGTGACTGACTGTGATAATCATATCATTGACTCCATGAAACTTAGTCCAACAGTCACCTCACATACTAGTCTGCGCGGTTGTTAGTGTCCCATTTTAACAACCTTGACTAGGGACAATCATCATTTATGTCATCTTTTACTTATAGGGTTTCATGATCAAGTCTTCAACTTGATGACCTATAAGATGACCATAAAGTACTTTGGGACCATTATTTAATTATCCAATAATTAAATAATACTGATGTCAGTTTTAACTTACAAAACACTGCCAAAGCATGTATATGTTAAGTTTACAACATAACTAAAATAACTCCCACTAGAATCAAGATCATCTTTTCAGATATCTTACACCTACAGCAACAGAATAAATTTCGTGCTTAGGTTGTGGGAGAGAGTGCGGTGCTATTGCTTGAAACAATTTCAACAAATTACACCGCCATTCAGATAAAAGCACTATTCTACGGTCTACTGCTTGGAGCCTTTCCAACAGTTAGCACCGCTATTCAGGCAAAGAGACATAACCAGGTGGGAACCGGGAATCGTCTTTGTCCGACTAACTACTTTCAACTGGTTCGTCACTTTATCAGTTCACCACGAACCTATCCTTAGTGTTTCTCAACACTTGGGATATTTCTGGTAACTATTCAGTGACTATTACCGGAGTGCATTGGTATTTTCTCGTCATGCTTTATGCTTAAGCTGCATCTAGACGAGCGCAAAATATGGCATTCATGATGGATTCTATTGCATCAGCATAAGTAATCACACTCATTAATACTAGTTCAGACAGTGTTCAAAACACTTCTTCTTGCTAATATTGTTACCAGCTCAGCCAGTGTCCAAGATACTTCATCTTGCTTAGATTATTGCCATAAGACCTTTGGTATGAAGCCATTCTTGGAATCAAGCACCTTAGAGCTGTCCAATACCTTATTAATATAAGGATTTTGACACTACCCAATTAGCTTACTCAATCTATATTAATAGATTCTTATTCCAAGAATTCACGCGGCTACTCCCATGTCTATCGTTTAAGTTTGACTTCCGACCCAAATCTTGACAAGACTTTAGCGTTGGAACGTCGTTTGTGAGATTCAAGTATGTTATCTACATACTGTGTGAGAATTGCCATTACGCTCCCACTAGTCTCCTTGTAAACGCATGGTTTCTTTTCTTTCTGATCAAGTCAAAACCTTTGACCAATCTGTCAGAATGTTGATTCCAACTCCAAGATGTTTGTTTCAATCCAGAAATGGATCGGTGAAACTAACATGCATACCCAGTCAATTTTCGGAGTTGGGCCTCACCATCGCTTCTTCGAATTTCGCATGTTCGTCACTTTTCAATGATCAGCAGATCACGACAATAGGTTACGAGATATCACTCTCGAGTTAGTGACGGATCCTTTCGGATCTGCGAATTTCAGGCTCCACAGGTGCAGATCCTACAGCACTTTGTAGATTTCACCGCTGCTCTTCCTTATCAGGTCGAGTAGCTTACTGTGTTTATCGAATTTCTTCGATGTGTACTTTTACTCCCACTGTTCCTTTTGAAAGTATCTCCTTTCTTAAAAGACACAGTTCTGGGCGACAAAAGCACTAAGCCTTGGTTTCCTCAGGATAACCAGCGAGGTAGAACTTATCAGATATGGATTCAAGTTTGTTTGTTGACTACTGTCTTACACAAACCTTGCAATCCCAATTAATCAGAAAAACAAATTTGGAAATCACCCAGTCCACATCCAATGTGGTGTTTTTCACTGATTCTGATAGAAACCCTTTTAGCGTGAACATAGACGTTTCAGAACGTATTCTTAAATGGTTATGGAAGATTCATGTGATTCATCATTAATCGAATCATGTCTCATAAGATCTGATTCATTCTTTCAGATGATCACTCAATTCTTGACTCTAGTATTTTCCTCCGCGATTCAATCGAGGATCTCAATACTTCTGTCAAACTGGTTCTACACTTCATCTTGGAACTCCCTTAAGGGATTCCAGCTTGTGTCTCATCAAATGAACACAGCCATGCTTATTGAATCCATCAATAAAGTAATGAAGTACAGAATATTTCCTTTGGCAATAATGCTAGTTGGGCCGCATACATCAGTATGTGTAGGGCCCAATAAGCCTCTGGCCCGTTTCCTTTTAGCTCTGCTAAATGGGCCTTAGTCATTTGGTCCAGCAAGCAAGATTCATGTCTCAATTGATTTACAATCAAATGAGTCCAAAACCTATGGATTTACTGAATCCGCTTCACTCTTGTGGTTAAATGACTATACCAAAGAAAATCGAGTTTGAGTCATCAGACTTAAACCTTTAGTATTTGTGTTATATTTAACTTTCGCTAGTTTAAGATATAAAACCCATTCCAAACGGGGTGCTACCATAGAATATTTCATTAAGATCTAAAGAACAAAACTTGTCTTTTATCAAAATGAAAAACATCCAAATTCTCAAAAGAAAATGAAAGACATTTCTGCACAAGGCAGATACATGGTAGCAATTACTTAATTTCTAAAACCAAGTATGAAAGGCTCCTACAAGTGAAGAATCTCTACGGCTCATGCAGCAACCATTGCTTCATACCAGACACGCAGTTCCACTTGTCCTTTCTTCAACGTTCTACTGTCGCTTAGGTCCTGCATATTTCCAAAATATCAGTACCACAACTAGTATCCAATACTTATGTAGAACTTGAATTAATAACACAATACCTGAAGAAGAAGTACCATACATCTCCTTCATCTCTTGTGAATCTTCCAAGAATTTAATGCAATCTCTCTTCCAATGCCCTGACTCATCACAGTAGAAGCACCTTTTAACACCAGATGGGCCTGACTTGGGCTTAAAAGATGACACAGGTTTATCCTGATTCCAAATCTGGACGGCCCTGTCTCTACCCTTGCCAGCACAAGATTTCTCAAATCTTTTGCCCTTTCTGATGTCTTGCTCTACTGCTTTGAGCATGCCATGCAGCTCAGTCAACTTTCTCATCAAGCCTTTCTTAATATAGTTCTTAATGAACTTATCATAGCTTGAAGGCAGTGACTGCAGAATGATGTCAGTGGCCAACTCTAAGCTGAAAGGACATTCCAGTCTCCCCAGGTTATCAATGTAACCCATCAGTTTAATGACATGAGGACTTACTGGAGCATCCTTAGGTAGCTTGCACTCAGTTAGAGACTTCACCATTTGGAATCTCTCAACTCGTGCCAGATCCTGAAACTTCAGTTTCAGGCTGGTGATCATCTCTATTGGCGACTCCATGTTCTCGTATTGACCTTTCAAGTCCGAGTTCATGGTAGCCAACATCAGACCACGCACATCTACCACATCAATATAATGCTTATTCCAAGCATTATATGCTGCATGCGAGCGATTGGTCCCAAGCCTTTCTGGAAGAGCCTTTTCGAGGACATAGTCCTTTGTCTCCTGCTTGAGAATGAATCTCAGATTCCGATACCAATCCAGGAAGTTGGATCCATTTAACTTATCCTTCTCAAGGTCGGATCGCAACGAGAAAGTAGTCATAGACATAAGCTGAAATCCAAGAAAAACGAAGATTTAGTTATGTATATGAAGAGAAATCTTATCAAATAAGAGAACTCGCATTATATTCAAGCAATGTTTCCTCTACGAATATAATGATCCAAGATCCTCAGATTACTAAAATTCGAGTGGGCGACTCGCCGTTACTCAAAATTTAGTTATCTAGGTAAGCAAATCATTGCTAATTGTACTCAGTGCAACTCTTGGTTGTGGATGCGACAAACTATGTCTAATCCACTCTGATGTCTCTGGGCTCAGAACTTCCGATAGCCCAGTCAAGTAAACCAATCTTTTGTGTCTTGTGATCATTGACAATTGCACTGCAAATCTGTCAAAGACCACCTGCCTTACCCATGTTGCAGTGGATACCAAGGACTCCAAGACTATCCAACAAACGACACGAGTTTTGACAGTAGACAAGATTGGGCAAGACATCAATGTTACTTGATATTTAGTTGAGGAAACTAAACCCAAAAGTTTAGCAAATCAATCTCTTAGGTCATGTAATTGTTGATGTTAATGCACTGCAAGTCCATCAACATTATTACCTGCATTACTCATGTAATTGTGGACACCAAGCTCTTGGCTAGACATCACACAACGAAATGAGTCTTGACAGTTGACCACATTGAAGCTAATCTTTGATCAATGTTTAAGTCTAGTTTGGTTTCTGCAAATTCAAGGTTCAATAACCAGAATTTCGAATACTGTGTAGATCGACGCAGACAATGTCTGTCGATCGACACTACCAAACAAAAACGGACTTCAATAACCAGTTAATTCAATTAACCCGGTTTATCGAACCAGTCATGTCGATCGACACAACCCATGTGTGACGGTCGACATAGACCTAAACCGAAGATCGTTTTGATAACCGGTCCAATCCAATTGAACCGACTTATCTGATCAAACTGATATTAACCATTCGGTTTATACTAATTGGAATAATCAGTTCAATCCAATTGAACCAATTCATCCAATTTAAACCGTTTAAACCAGTTTCAATTGATTGCAATAACCGGTCCAATTCACTTGAACCATATTATCCAATCAAACTGATTTAACCCACCGGTTCATGCTAATTGAGATAATTAGTTTAATCCAATTAAACCAATTCATCCAATTTAAACCGATCTATTCGGACTTAACCAAGCATGATAACCGGTCCAATCCAATTGAACCGATTAACCATTCGCTTGGTCTGTGTCGACCGACACTAACCTGTGTCGATCGATACGTGACCGAATGTGCTCTGTGTCGACCGACACTCAACCTGTGTCGATCGACACAGAAGGCTTTCAGTTTTTCTTCGCGAAAAACCCTAGCAGCCGAATCTGTCGATTTCGCCACCTTGTGTCGACCGACACACCCAGTGTGTCGATCGACACTGTGCGAAAACACAGAATCGAGCTTGATCGAAATCGATCTGACCTGTTCAATCTAAACAACTTGTTCTAGCGAATCTAAATCATCAAATTCAATAAACAGGTCTGATTCAATGATAAAACCCTAAGGCTCTGATACCACTTTTGGGAATCCGAGCCAATTCTACATATTCAGAATTCTCGCGAGTTCCAGATAGCCTAGGATCTAGGGTCTAGTTAATTGAATCATGATCTCACCTCGTGATTACCTGGAGTTTTGGCAGCGGAAGTTTGTGGTAACACGAGATCTGCAGCGCCCCAATCGTTGCGCCTCTATCGTAGTCCACACGCACACAAGTTGGAATCCGCCGGGTTGCTAGCGCCGGGAATCGGATCTCTTGGGATTTCTGTGTTTTCTAGAAGAAGAGAATCAGTTTTTCTGTCAAGAACAAACTGTCTGGGACGGCATATGTTTCTAGGTCGAAATATAAGACTCGCTTATATATTGACCTCAAAGTAAACCGAAACATCAGTTTCGGTTTTGCCCTCGTGTCGACCGACACACCTATTGGTGTCGATCGACACAAGTCTTGTATCGATCGATGCACCAATGGTATCGATCGACACATCTCTTAAAACACTATATCAATGTGTATCCAATACACATTGATCGGATCATATGCCAATGATCAATCCCATACCAAGTGTATCCAACTTGCTTAGGTGTGTGACCCTGTAGGTTCACACGATACCAGAAATGAGTTACAACTCATTTGTCATAAGCGGTTTCTAGCAAAACATTATGACTACCCAGTATCACATGAATTGTCCGATCTCGACAATACAACTATCTTTAGAGTTCGTACAATGTGATTTCAGGACATAATCCCAACAGGGAGACGTTGAAAGGACTACATCCGGATCCGTTTAACAACCCGGGAACGTATTGGTAAGTTGTTTTACTTTAACAATTATATTTTTTTTAAATTTAATTGTTAAACGTGTGTTTATTTGATAAAGTTTTGAAATTAACTTGTTACAGGTTCAATATCACGTCTTCGAAGATCACCAAGTGCATTTTAGGAATGATGTGTAGCATGCTCCGTCATCCGTACCCGCAGTACGCGAAGATGCCCAGGTCCGAGCAGCATAATTGGTTCCGACCATTTGCGGTATGTACACCTTTATTCGGTTTCTATCAAAATTTTAGTTTTTTTTAATCTATGCTAACGTTAATCTATTTTTTTTAAGCAAGAGTACACTTGGGACAAGAACCATACGACCATCGTCGAGAAGGCTTTCCATAAGAAGGCACGGTCCTACTACACTCACGTCCTCAACGAGTGGAAGCAGAAGTGGGTCGTAGCGGAAGACCCGAAGGGAGTGAACCCAACGCTGCTTGAAGGGTTCATCCGCCACTGGTCCAAGCCCACTACAACAGCAGATTCTTCGACGCATTCCCAGAACCGCAAGAATGAGAGAAACGGTTTGGGAATGGCGACTCATAACGCGGGAGCTAAGAGCACCGCACAGCGAAAAATTGAATTTGTAAGTATTGGTTTTATTCAATAATGTAATTGATTGGATTCGGCTGACCGTTTTTAAAATGTGCAGAAACAAAGAACAGGAAAGGATCCAAATTTTGTTGAGCTAACCGAGGAGGGCCACACTAACAAGTTTACGGGCCAGATCCAGGATCCGCTCGCTCGGAGAATCGTCGAATCAGCAAAGAGGCGGGTTGAAGAGGTCCAGACTCAAATGTCCGATCAAGTCGGTTCAACGGAGGAGGTACTGTCACAAAGGATCAACGAGATCTTTCTTGAGGTAAGTTCGTCTGTTTACTCAAAATTTACATAGCTCTTAATTACTTGAATTGTTTAACTAATATTTGTTAGTATACTTTGTAGGAAACACAGCGCAGGAAGGGCTGTGTTTTCGGTTTAGGAAACATGGGGGAAGCCTCGACTCCGCATTCCCGCTTCCGACCTGAGAGCGACGTCTTCGCCGAAGCTCTCCGCGAGAAAGACGTGGAAATTGCAGCTCTGAATGTGAGCTTTGAAGCTCGGATGCGAGAGGAAAGGAGGAAAATGAAAGAAAGATGGCGGCGATGCAAACACGGATCATGAACTACATCCGGTTTGGCGGACCTCCTCTAGGAAAAGGATCAGACGGGACTGGCCATGTAGCGGAACCGGGAGTGGGAACGGGAGCGGGAACGGGAGCATCAGGAATGGGGACGGGTTCAGTTGAGGGGTTGGGAACGGGACATGGACACGTTGGGGATCCCAATGTTATGTAATTTTAATAAATACTTTTAATTAATAAAAGTAATAAAAATTTAAAAAATATTTCGTATATAAAATTATTTGATAAATAATTTATTAGAAAATAATTTATATATATAATTTAATATAATTATTTTTAAAAATAATAATTTTTAAAAATTTCTATAACCGTCGGTTTACCGTCGGTTATATCACGTCGGTTAACGGTCGGTTAGTTCCCGTCGGGTCACCGTCGGTTACTTTCCGTCGGGTCTCCGTCGGTTCACCATCGTTTTACCGTCGATAAATAACCATCGGATCTCCGTCGATTACCAACCGTCGGTTCACCGTCGGTTGATAACCATCGGTTTAACGTCGGTTATTTACCTATCGGTATACTGTCGGTTAACCGTCGGTTTATTGATCGTCGATAAACCGTCGATAACCCGTCGGAATAAAAGCTGTCGGAAAACCGTCGGAAAAAATTGACGGTTTTCCGACGAATATTTTTTTCCGAAGCCATGGAACCGACGGACTTGTCCAGTCGGAATTCCATCCGAAAACGCCTTTTCCGACGGTAGACCGACGGTTATGTCCATCGGTTCCCGGTTGTTTTCTTGTAGTGATTAGGTTAAAAATAATCAAAGGTTGAGATTGAAAATGAGAATGAAATCTAACGGTTCAGAATGGTGATCCATGTGATAGGATCGTGACATATTTTGGCCACGAAATATACGTGACTAAATCGTGACTAATTATACACGATTTAGCCACGTTATTTTTCGTGGATAGATGGCCACAAATATTTCGTGACTAATCGTGGCTATAGTAAGTCACGTTTTATATCGTGACTATAACATGACTAATTGCCATGTTTTTTACACGATATTGACACGTTTTTGTCACGTGACTAATCGTGTCTAATACTAATTTTAAAAAAATCACGATTTGATCGTGGTAAAAATATGGCTATAGCGCAAAATTCTATTAGTGGCCCGGCCTAACTACACAACTACCAAAATGTCAGAATTTTTCTATTGAACAACAAAATAATTATTGAATTATTTTATGTACATGAAGGTAGCGAGTATGAAAATGGGAAAGCAGTTGTGAGTCTCCACAAGTGTTTTTTTTCTTTGTTCAAAACCTCCCAACCGTAGATACATCGAAGAGTTTGCGCTTGGCTGCATAATTGATCTACCAAGACGAAATCGGGAATATCACCCGAAGCCTGAAGGGCCTACGCTGATCAAAAGTTGAGGAAGCTTTTTTGTTTTTTGGTTTTTTAATAAAAATGTTAAATTTTATTACTATTTTAGATTTTTGACAGAAAATACAAAAATAACAAAGATGTCATAGAACGGAAAAAAATTACAAAGAAAAAAACCACAACACAATACCACACAAACGAGAGGTTAAGAACATGAATCGATAGAACGAACTAAAACCGAACACAAAATCAAAAGAGAGCGCAGTAATCACATGCCATAAATGCAGATCATCCCGCTTTTGCCATAGTTCCGAAGAACTAGAGTTTCCATCATAGGTGCTACGAGACTTATTTTAAGGCCAGTCCTCAAACCTCTGAGATGAGATACCTACAGCTTCTCCGAAAACTAACATGATTTCCGAATTCCAAAGTAGACTAACTTGCATTTGTTGATAAGGAAGTCCAAACGAACCATCGAAGAGTCATCTCCAATTACTATTTCTGAATGAAACGAGTCTCTCAAAAACCAGCTTCCACAGCTACAAGCTTTTTGTTTTAGGCGCCAAATGTGTATTACATATTTTAAGGGCATATGATTTGATAAAGTTGCTAATACGTAGTCTAATAATGGGTTGTGTCCAAGTGTTCAAAAAAAAAAAATGGGTTGTGTCCTTCTAGAATACTCAAGTTTAAATCTCCACTTGCATTTTTTTTTTTTTTGTCAACACTTGCATTTCTTTTTGTCGAACCACTTGCATTTTTTGTTATTTTTCAATGGGCTCAAATTTGGTTTTGCTTTAGGCAAAAAACTATGCTGGGCCAGCTGGTCACGTGCATGAAGAAAGAACTAGTAGTATATTTGTTTTTTTTTTACACCAGTAATATATTTGTTAAAATATTTAATTTATTGATAATTCTGTCGAGTTTTAAATGTTTTACCTTGTAAAGAGGAGCACAAAGGATGTGAAACAAGCTTGTGAGGAGGAAGAAGCGAGTCCATCGGTAGAAGATGTTGAATTGTAAGGCTAGAACTACGAACATAGCCTAATTTACATCACACAGTTATGATCCCAGGGATTATTGTGGAATCGCTATAAGTAGTGTGAATTCCAAAGCTGATTTTGGATTATAGTCTATAATTTATAGACTTACAGTGAGGAGGAAAAGAGGAAGAAGTTCGATTGAATCTTGATAGTCTTTGGTTTTGGGGTCTGTTTCCATGTCAGGACTGGCAAGAATACTCTCTCGGGCACGTTAACCTCCCGTTCCAGACCAAAATCAGCAATCTTAATGATATCTTTAGACACTAACAGATTTTCTACAACAAACAAAACAATATAAACATATTCTTGACAAACTTTTTTTTTTTTGGTCGAACCTCGCATTTATAGATTAAGAATAATTGTTCACAAAAGTAACAACACAACCAACAATAACTAAAGAAAAGCAAACGATAGATAGAGGCAAACAATCTCTCAAACAACTAAAGATGCAAAGTCGTCCTCTAAACTTGACATCCAAAGCGGTAGAAGATAAATCGCAGCCGTGGAAGTTAGTAACTATTTAACCAATGTTGGAAATACATAAGTATTGAAATCAAATGTCAATCTTCATAGCAGATGTCTGAAGCTTTGTATCAATTGACAATGTTTGAAGCTTTGTATCACGTAACACTGTGTCAGTTAATACCTCAAGGCTATCAATTACCTGGCTTAAGATCGCGGTGGAAGTAGTAACCATGCTGATGCATGTAAGAAAGGCCTTGGAAGACTTGAAAGCACCAATTTCTGATATCAGCTTCAGCAAAAAGCTTTTATCGATCCTTCATAAGCTGGTAAAGATTGCATTCCTGATCGAGTGAGAATGGAATACGCAGATTCAGTGAAATGAATCAAAAAATTCCGTAAAATATCAAACCACAGTCAGGAAGAAGTATACCATGTACTCAAAGATAAAAAAAAGTATAAGATGTCATTTTCCCGGATGACTTCCTTCAGCTTCACGATGTTTGAATGATTCATTCTCCTGAGCGACTAATAGGAGTAAAAAGGAGGAATAAGTAAACATATAGTAAACAATACAAACAAAAGCATCTCAACAAAGGCAGTTTCTCTCAGACTAATACATTCGCCCCACGAGTATTAGAAGTGGTTACGGGAGTGGTAGAGACCCCTATTACCTCTTGTGTATCCATGGAAATATCTAAAGTTAAACCCCAATAAAAAGGGAAGAATACTAATAGGAAAAAAAAATTATACCCAGTGGGGAAAAATCAGTGCTAAGGGAGAAAGGAAAAAGAAAGAAACCAGAAACCGACAGTTTGGTGGTCAGATACTGAATAGGTTGAGTCCATGTGTCCTTTGATTCGATACTCCCTCTGTGAGACTGCACCTAATTGTATATAGAGGCTAGTGTGGTGAACTTGATTGTGAAGTTTACTTGGGACAGTTGCTAAGTGTGGGAGAAGTATATTGTGGTCTTGAGTTCTGTAGGAAAAATTTCAGTGGTTTACTAAGTGAATGTGAATGGGAAAGTTTCTAAGACGAAATGAGTTTTTGTGTTTTCAAACCTCTTTTCTTATGCTTTGGTTCTTTACTTGCTTGAGGGCAAGCAAGAGCTAAGTGTGGGGGAGTTGATATATCATGGTTTTTCTAGGTTTTCAACCATGATATAGTTGTATATATTGAGTCTTTAACCTGGTTTTTAGAGTCTATTGAGTCTTCTACAGGTAGACTTGCGTTTGGAGCAAAGGATGTGATTTTGGGACATTTCTGGTGATTTATGCAACGAGTTGAAGTTGTTGTCTCGACCACGATTGAGTGTCGACCGACACTGACTTGGATGCCGGTCGACACTGAGCACGACAGAACAACATCCGAGAGTTATAGAAAAGTTTTAAAGATTTGCAGAATTGCCAGAAGTTTTCCTTAATTCTAAACTGACCCCAAATCGTGTTTAGAGAGTTTAATTAGGTTTTTATACTTATTCATTCTTTTATCTTGTTCTTAAATTTGTTCTTGCTTGAGAGATTTGGGAAGGGCTGATTTCTTGCTACTTGTAACATTGAGAGAAGAACTTCGAACCTTTTTATTTATCTATTCAGTCTTTTGGTTTTCTATTCATGATGTGTTGTTTGATTACTGATATGTCTGAGTAGTAACCTAGTTAGATTTAGGAATTCTCACAAAGGTTTTATGCTTGCTTGATAACTGATTAATTAGGATTCACCATCTATTGTTCATCACCTAAGTGTTCTTAATACTGAATTCTAGACTGATCACCTAGGGTTTAGATCTTAGACAATTAACAATAGCACGAGAGTGTGAGTTATAATCTGAACAAACTTAGAGTGAGCAATTTGACTAGATACAAAGAGATTTGGTTTAGGAGAATTGTGAACCGATAGAACATGTTCTTAATGCTTATTTAGAACTCTAGGATCACAAAGAGATTTGGGGTCCGATTGGTAAGGACTGTGACTGTAGGCTGTGACTGTAAGCTTTTGACTGTAGAGATTTTGTCTTTAAAAACTGTGATTGTTACTTTTAAAAATTTTGAAAGCCTGATTGTTAACTAAACTGTGAAAACTATAATTGTAACTTTAATTATTACAAATTTTAGTTAGAAAATACAAACTATGCGAAAATAATTGAAATTGTAATAGTTAATTAAAATAATAAATGAAAGTCATTTTATGTATTGGTTTATAATTATATTAATCTACCTTCTATAAACCCATTTTCTTACTAATCATTTATCCGGTTTTTTTTTAATATTTTCGACTGTAAAAACTGTAACTGTTACTTTTAATAAATAAAAAATTTTGATTGGTAATAAAAAACTGTAAAAAAATGTGAATGTTATTTAATTGTCGGTTAATTTAATTTGTTTTGATAAAATTAAGAAATTGTTTGCTTGTTTAGAAAATGAAAAAAAAAAAACTTGATTGTTCCGAAAATAAAATAAGAAGTTTAATTTTTTATAGAGAATGTTTGATTGTTTGAAAACAAAAATTTTAAAAAGATAAAATGCATCGTATAGAAAGAGAGAGAAGTAGGCTTTAAAAAGTAAAAGTAACAAAATGTGGCTTTAAAAGAAAATGAGAAATCAAGAACAAAAACAGTTATAAAAATTGTAGAGACTTTTAAAACTAATACAGTCCATAAAGTGTGATTGGACAAATTAAAACCGTAAAATCTAATGAAGTCTCTACGGTCGGTGTGCCAATCGGTACTCTAGGTATAGAAATAATCTCAGCGAGAGTTGGATTATTTAGTATTGTGTTTCTAGTTCTTGAACCTGTATTTAATCTGAATCCGGTTAGTTAAGTGTCTAGCATTGCATAATTCCCGAGAAGTTCTTAAGTCTGACGTCTTTCTTCCTATTGAAAACACCTTCTACTTTATTGCTTTTGTTTACTGCTTTCTCTGGATTTGATTTAGCTTAGCTTGACGACATATAATCTATCGTGTGAACGTGAGTCCTTGTGGATTCGATACCCTAAGTACTACATTGCATAATTGTGCACTTACAGTAGAATATGATAAAACTCTGAGCCTATCATCATTTCTTCTTTAAGACAATCTTTGACCCATTCGTCCCCGATCACGTCAGTTCACCGAGCAAGACGAGCATTTAACCTTTGTGACAATCTCAGTTATCACAGCCTCTAGTTTTTCAGGCCAGCGTCTAGTGGTCTTGTAGGACTGGCATCGTGCCTAATTAGTCCTTTTCCGGTTTCTTTCAATCTGTCTTACTGGATTTTGCTCTTTTTGCCTTAATCTTCTGATTGCTTTTAGCTTTTAGATTGATTCGATAGAGGTTCAATGGTCAGTGTTTTTATCTTTTCAAATTTTAGTTTCTATTTATTTTATAGATCTGTTTCTCTTTGGTGCTGCAGGTTTTGGAGGTCATCTATCTTAAGTCTTAGATTTGGTTGGCTCAAAGGGTATAGATCTGTTCGGAGTGATGCATTTGCCGCCATAGATGAGTTTGCCCTTGTCTGCTGCTCGTGTTGGGAGTTCTCGGGCGTCTGTTGTGGAAGGACCATATCTGGCGGTGTTGTTTCTTGCGCTTTGTCGCCTGCGTTCTATGTTCTTGTCCGGGCTTCTTCGGTGGAATGTTTTTCCAGATTGATTACATGGTTGGTGTCTTGGTTTGGTTCTTTACTATGGTTTTATAGAAGATGGTGGTGTCATATCTATTGTTGGTTAGTTCGGGTTTCCGATTTTTTGTGGCTTATTATGTTTGGAGACTTAGTTGTAGCATTATGTTAAGTGTCTTTCCTTCCTTCTTTTGGTCACGATTGTGCAAAAAAATTAATCTTCTTAAGCTTATTTTCTAGTTCGGTTTTTACTGTTTTATTCTAAGTTTAGTTATTTTATTTTATTTTTAAATGAATGTTATTAGTTTTCATTTTTTTAAAAAAATTCAGTATATTGTAGATCAATTTTTCTGTCTTAGTTTCTCCCTACGTAGCATGGAATCGCCGGTGACTGTGCGTTTCTCGCTCCGGAAGCGGAACCGGAAGCGGAACCGCTCGGAATCGCTCGGAAGCGTCTTGGAATCGCGTTTCCAAAATTGAGTCGTTTGGAAGCTCCGTGGAAACGCACGCTTCGGAGTTGGAACCATCGACGATACAGATCGGAAGCGTAACAGTGGTCCAGAACTGCAAAAAGCACGAACACGACGTTTTAGACTTTGAAGAAGATGAAACAATAATAATATTCTTTTGGACTTCTTGTTTTGTGGTCCAGCCCATTTATTATCAGACAAATTACAACCTTAACTAAAAAGAAACCAAACAAATGAAAAGTCATTTTTGTACTCCGTTTTTTGTGTGTGTTATTCACTTGTTTGTCTTATTCGTATTGAAAATTGCATATTTGTTTATAATTAAAAGCTGCAGATGTATTAGATTTTATTATTTAATATTGAATTATGTTTATAATTCAAATGACCATTTTCTTTAGATAAATATAAATTTATTTAACTTATGTATTGGATGTTATTATTTATTTTAAAATATAATTTTATTTTAGATTTTTATGATATATATATATATATATATATATATATATATATATATATATATATATATATATATATATATATATATATATATATATATATATATATATATATATACGCTTCCAACACGTACCCGATTCCTTAATATTTTTAAAAACTCGCTTCCTCGCTTCCAAACGCTTCCGCTTCCACGTACCCGCTTCTGATTCCATGCAGCTTAGGTTTCTCCATGTTTGGGGCTCTGTCTTTTGAGATTTAGAATTTATCGGTTCTTTGTACTCTAGTGAATTTTACTAATATATTCTACCTTGTATTTTAAATATGTTACAAAAAAGACTGCAGTGTTAGTAAAGTGTTATTTTTATCACAAGAAAAAAAAAAGTGTTCACGTTCGAAACATTGGATACATGATGTGAAAGTGGAAGTGGAACTTGTGAAAGTTCATACGGATGATAATAGAACTGATATGATAACTAAGTCATTGCCGAGATAGAAATTTGAAGCTTGGAGTTTGTCGAGAGATAGCCGGTATGGCTGTTTCCTCCACCTAATCGGAAGGGGAGTTTGTCGGTATTCCTTTCTAGTGGAGGATATAATGGGATTGGCCCATTGATATTTTATTATGTAAATATATGCTTATGCTGTCCCTTCATTGTGATTGGTTACTTTAGACACGACAGAAAAGGAAAAAAAAAAAGTAAATAAGAGAGAGAGAGAGAGAGAGAGAGAGAGAGAGAGAGAGAGAGAGAGAGAGAGAGAGAGAGAGAGAGAGAAGAGAAAGAAAAACAGAGATCGCCAGATTCAGTATTTGTGACGATCGGGCCTTCGTGTGTGTTCTGATCTTTCTGAAACTTTGAGGGAAGCTTCATGACTCAGTGGTCTTCAAATTCAATGGTGGGTTTTGAATTTCAACGGTTGGTTTGTTGTTGATCGGAATTTTATTGGAGCTATTCTGTTTTGAAACGATTGAGACCAGTGTTGGATGTTTGAAAATCCAACGGTAAGATCTTCTCTTTTTGAGCTGAAATTTTTCATAGGTGTTATTGACTTGTTTATCTAGGATTTGAACGATGGAGATTGGATTTAGTGAACTTAGAGTCGGTTGAGACTGCATATTTCTGAGCTTTGTATAGCTCTCTTGGTGATTCTTCGTGTTGGAGATTGCTCTTTGTTGAGCTTTACTCTATGGTGTGGTTGTAATTCAATCTATTTGATATAGTAGATTTGGAGTGGACTACGGTCCTGTGGTTTTTCGTTCTCACATCGAGGAGGTTTTCCATGTAAAATATTGTCGGTCTCGTTACTTTGCGTTTTCTGTTGTTTCTTCCATCATCGTATTTTTTTACAGACTCACACAAGTGCGGGAGACTATATTACGTTGCACCGCTATCGCGTTCGTGTTTTCCCCAACAGTTACATTTGTTTCATGTTCTAAAATTGTGTAGTTGGTGTATATATATGAAATTTTCAGTGAAAAAAAAGGACTCTCATGCTAGTAAAAGTGTTTTTTTATCACAGAAAGTGTTCACAGTTCGCTTAGTTTTGGTTTGTTTGTTATAAACTTCAATCTTGTGTTCATTTGTATAAGAAAGTATTAACGTTCTTCTGCAAACACCTAGTCGTCCTTTTCATCATCTTCGTCGTAGTTGAATGGTAATGGAACTGACTTGAAAGCTCTGAACTTCCCCACATTATTCAAATGCTCATTTTCTACCCTGTTTATATAATAAAAAAAAAACATGATATCAAAATTATTGGTGAAGAAGAAACTGAAGTAACAATGTGTATAGTAAGTAAACCTGAAGAAATTCCACATCCCACGGCGAATAATCTCAAGACAAGCCATAACTACAATCGTTGTCTGCCTGTGTAAGAAATCGAATTCGAAATTCAGTACCGTTTGCAACCACGCGAATCTCAACACAACGTTCAAGATCTGCAGTTTAGTTAATCAAGAAGTCAGTTAATTGTTTCTCTATGCCTTTAAAGATTAAGTAATCGAAGATGCGCTTACTTACCATTGCGATGAAGTATACTTTTTTCTGTGGGATGAGAAGTTTATCCCGAAGCCATCGGTTTTTAGATGTTTTGTTCAGAAGGCCCCAATCATGAACAAAGTCCCAGTATGTACAGACAAGAGCAGCAAGAACTGAGGAACCACCAGCTAACACTTTGAATTTGAAGATTAATGTAGGATTCTTGATTAATTTCTTTTCTTCAAAACTATAAGCTGTTCTTAAACAAACAGCTATTATTGTCAAAAAGTACTTGACTCCGTTGTATCCTTGATCAAGGCTCCTTTCCTCAATCATCCGTCGCATACACTGCACCAAGAGAGAATAATTATCGAATTGCTGCTCTAGACATGTGTCTTTTGAAGAAACATTTTTGTACCTGAAGGAGGCGGGAAAGATATGGGATTACTGCAACAATGTAAAAGAAATTTTTGAAAATGGTGGAGGCTTGGCAGGTGCTTCGTCTTTGTTTGAAGTCTCCCCAACCGTAGTAGCATATGTAGAAGTTGATGCTTCGAAGAGCTTGTACTTGACTAGTTAATTGATCTGCTAAAAAGTAATCTGGTAACGTTACCTGCATTGATAAAAAAAAAGCATTAGTAATCACATGATTATCAACAATTGATAAGCCTATGTGTTTTAGTACCTTGTAAAGAGGAGCAGCAAGACAGTGAACCAGACATGTGAGGAAGAAGAAGCGACTCGAGCGGTAGAGAATATGGAACGGCAAGATTAAAACTACAAACAGAGCCTAAACATAAACATCATATAGAGTTAGTTAGTGCTACTATCATATAGATGATAGCTTAAAAAAATATATTGATTGAGGGGACTTACCAGAAGAAAGAAAAGAGGAAGAAGTTCGGTTAATTCTTGGTAATCTTTGGTTTTGGGGTGTACTTGCATATCAAGATTTGCAAGGACACAAAGCAATGCAAATGTTCCAATGGTGAATCCAAGAAATAGAACTTGTCTGTAACCAAGTTCAGTTCCTTGCTTGTACCCAAATATGAAGGCATAATTTACTCGATAACGCTTCCAATAGTATATATCAATCGCATACATACTTATGTGAAGCACGATGAACCCGAACAAGCTGCAGGAACAAAACAACAAATTGAAATTTCTACGATAAAAAGAGTCAAAGTAAGCTTTATATTACCTATAAAGAGGGAACATAGTATTCATGTAATCTTCATAGCCTTGATCTGAAGATGTTTTCCGGGTTCGTATGATGGTGACAAGAGCCACGATAAGAGAAAACACACATCCAGCAGAGAAACCTGAAACCGAAAAAAAAATATATCAAACTGATAAGAGAAACATTGAACATCCAGAGCATGGTACTGTGTATATGATTCTACCGACCAGTGGAGAATGTAACACGGTGTCTCTCTCTTTTCATTTGAGGTCGTAAGATGTTCATTCCTTTTCTTCTATTACCATTTGC
Organism: Orychophragmus violaceus; assembly: GCA_030180135.1. NCBI lineage: Eukaryota > Viridiplantae > Streptophyta > Magnoliopsida > Brassicales > Brassicaceae > Orychophragmus > Orychophragmus violaceus. The sequence continues at coordinate 85,303,563 of CM058233.1, read as the reverse complement.
AAAATGCTTTATGAATGTAGCTTCAACACGTTGTATGAGTTTCATAAGCTGCGATAATACACGACACGAGAAGATCAATACAAGGATTGAAAAACAGAGGAAAATCATTGGAGCTCACCTCATCAGAGCTTCCGAGATACGAATTATCAACCATTTTCATGTAAGACTTTGAAGCTTTTCTCGCAGTTATCTGTTTAAGAGTCCAAAACCTTTCAGAAATCTCAAATCAAAAATCTCAAATCTCAAACCAAATCTTACCTTATCATACTTCTTCAATATCTTTGAGAAGGCCAGCACATTCAGAAAGCTGTAGCTTTTGAGGAGCCGAAGCTTTTGGTAAAACTCGACGAAGGCAAATTTGAGCTTCTCTTCGACTTCGTTCAGATTATGTCTACTGAATTTGATCTCATTTTGGCTTGAGGAATGGAGAACACCTTTAATGGTTGACCTAGGCGTTGCTTTAGTGTTGTTCATCTTGATGTGATCTAGAACCTCGATTGGGGCTGGCCTCGCACCTCTCATGCTGCTTCTTTTCACGGAGCCATCATCTTCATCTTCGTTGTCTCTGCTGAAGCTTCCTTCTTGAATTGCCTCCATGTGAGCTTGAGCTCCAGGCTTCACTGGTAACCAAACGCGAGGGAGATATAGAAATTCAAATTAGGCCATTCGATATGATAAAAGCTAACTAAATCGGATTTAATATTATATTAGTGAGATCAATTTTACTCAAACAAGGTTAGTATAGAAAATATATGTAAAAACACTAGAACATTAGAAATGGTAATAAATTGATGTAAAATATTATTGTTATTACAGAAAGTTAAATTAATAAATCTTAATTGAAAAAAAATATTTAATGGTATTAATTTTAAAATTTTATCAGTTCTTCATTTTTCTGTAAATTGTTTGAAACAAAATTGAAATTTTAAAAATATATTGCAATATTTTCTTTTAAATATTTTAGATGTTTATCTTTACTATTGAGTTGATTTATTTTCAGTGTATGTTGCATTCTTTCATAACTTCACAACCCAATTTTCTCTTAAACAGTTATTCAAAATTAAACTGCATGTTGTAAAAACAAAATGAATTAACTGCATCTGATTATCTATCTTACTGGTTCGAGTACGGGAGGGTGTAGAAGCAGCGATCGCGGCCGTCGATGTCGCAACATCAGAAGCCAAACGAGTCATCTCCACCGTCCGTTCCTCCCATCCCCACCCAACAGGATTTTCCACCTTAACCCTAAACGCAATAAGAGCATCCATTTGCTTATTAAGCATAACTGCTTCCTTCAATACTTCTTCCACTTTCTCTTTATAGAATTTCTCAATTCTATTAAACTCATCGTCCAGTCGCCGGAAAAAGACCAATTCATACTCTCCTCCTTCCTCTGCCGTCATTAGAAACGTTGTCTCTAGTCCATGACTCGCTTTGTTAACAAGTATCGGAGCCTTACCTATTAGGAATCCCACATCGGAAATGAAAACAAACTTACAATACTATACATGAACTAAACCACTTGCTACTAGTTAGATTTGAGTTAGAAACCTATGAGACTACCTTCTTCGATGTCAGTTTCTGAAGAATAGTTGGCTAGGCCGGAGCTTTGTCTTTTCTTTCCCGGCGTTTGGACAAGACCGCTAAATGCTCGGTATAGAGTCATTTTTCGGCTAATTCCTTCAGCATGATGTGGAGGAGGGGGAGGGTTGGTTTTGTGTTTGAGTTTGATGATTTCTTTGAGAAGGGTTTTGAGATAATCGTAGCTTATGTAAGCTTGTTCCCACTCTGGTACCATTTGTGACGACAATTCTTTACCGAACTTCATCTTCCTCTTTGAAGATTTCTTGTTTTAAAATCTTTCTTTGTAGTGTTTGAAAGAAAGACTGAAGAAGTTTATATATACAGAAAAAAAAGAAGCAAGTGCTATGACTTATGACCAAGTGTATACATAAAAAGTTAGTTTTAAAATTAATTGTTTGTTGGAAAATGCGACTCAGTCGATATTTTTGTAGATCACAAGTAATAGTTATCTTATTGTTCACATTAAACTTCTTTTTTTTTTTTTTGTCACAAGTTGACATTAAACATTAGTATTTTTTAAGAGTCGTTAAAATAACCAGTATTTCACAAGAAATTGAGCCACTTGTAAATTGTCGCTCGAGTGATGCAATAGACAATAGAGAATACGAGTAGAGAAGAATTATCGACCATGTGGAATTAAATGATCCATGATATAAGTAATCGAGGTTTCCATCAAGTTGCTTGACAAACATAAATAATGCAGTTCTCCCACACAAAAAAAAACGAAAATTTTGTTAAATGATCCATGACATAATAATCGAGGTTTCAATCGATTACATTAGGCTAACACATTCATCATTCATGTATAAATCACCATTCTCATTGATTGAGATATATAATGTAGATATTAATGAGTTATGTGCTTTAATCTCTAAAAATTGTGTGAGATTAATTGTGGTATGTTGTAAGTTGGAAGAGACTTTGACTAATATATAAAAGACTTGAGTTAATTATTTTATTGTTAATTGGTTTTGAGTTAAAAATCCCAAAAATTTAATAGTATAATATTAGAGTCTGATCCACAAATTCTCGTAACCCGATCCAAAAGTGGTTTATACTTTTGGACTCTAGGATTGCATTAGGCTGACACATTAAGCTAACACATTAAACTAACACATTCATGTATATATCATCATTCTAATTCATTAACTATTGAGATAATGTAAAGATTAATGAGTCATAAACCTTAATCTCTAGAAATGTGTGAAAATTTTACATTGAAAGTTGAAAGAGACATTGACTAGTGTATAAGAGATTTGTGTCCGTCGACTCATTAAGATTTTAAGTTATAAGCTCATAAAACTTAACATTAACAATCTTACAACCTTCCCTTGATTCGACAGTTGTTGAAATAACTAAAATCCCTTTGATGTAACTAACACACAAACAACAAAACCTTTTCTTTTCATTAAGAGTTAGTTAAACAGATATTTACAATCAGTTTAATCAGAGTTACTTACCACCTGGTAACTTTCTCCTGAACAATTCATAATCTACCAAAAGCTTACCAACACAGCAAAAACTATATATGCTATATGCATCTGTTTATTCACTTACCAAAAATTAATTTCTATTTATTTTCTAAATAATTTATTGTTGTTCTTTCTTCTGGAAGAGCTAAAACTAAGTTCTTCCATTCATATTCTTACATAGCTTTTTTTTTAATATTCTTAAATAGTTGATATTATTCAAAAGATACGTCGGCTTATGTTTTAGTCTTTTTAGATCAAAGTTAATCATCTTTCACTATTTTATACTTCTTTTGTTTTTTTATATAAAATTTTCTAGTTAAAAACGCATTTTTAAATGTTTAAAATATCATTTAATTATAAACTAGGTATCATATTCATATTCATCCAATTATAAAAATTAGTTTACAGTTTAAAAAGTCAAAAATATCAAGTAACATTAAATTCTTCATAGAAATTTGCAAAACATCTTATAAATTGAAACGTTTTTTTTTTTTTTGCTTAAACATCTTACATTATGGAACTGAGGAAATATTTATGTTCTTAATAACCATTTTAATATTAATTAATATAACCACATTATTGTTAAAATGTCACAGTTTGAATTACATTTATACGTTTACAAAGTCGTTGCACAGTTAATCAATGTTATGTGTCGCTACAGATGTGTATATTATATTACAGAGGCTAGTTTCCACTTTCCCTAAATAACAATAGAAAATATTGTGCCGTTTACGTGTGCCGTTTACCATTACCATTGTAACAAAGTCTTCACAATATTTTAATACACATTACAATGATATCCGTACAGATATATTTATATATTAACAAAGAAAAGTACTTTCCATTATGAGTAGAAAAGAGAAAATAATTTATTATCAACGGCAATGAAAATTGACTCAGCTGGTAAATATCAGATAATAGCTTCTCCCAATCTGAATTTGATTTCCATTAGGAGGGTCTACTCTCCAACCAAAATTGAATTTAACATGGTTTGGGTCTCGTTATAGTAGAAATTGAATTTAACATGGTTTGGGTCTCGTTGTAGTAGAAAAATATACTAACCCCAAACCTCCTAATCATTAAAAAAGATTTTCTTTTTATTTATGTTGTCCACAAAAATTTAACATGGATAAATCCAATATGCTATCGATCAAATCTTAGTCTTCAATTGGTGACCACTAAAATGAACCAAAAGAACGTAAAAAAATAGATAAAATGTCATTTGAGGAATTGAATTAACAAAAAATAGAAATGTAGAGGAATTATCAAGGGAATTTTGTTCCTCATCAAATTAGCATGGGAATTTTTTTGTTCTTTCATTCCTTAAACATGAGAAAAAATAAAAAAAAAATATTGTGAGACCCATATGTCTGAATTTTGATAAAAAAATTTCTTAATTGGTAAAAATTTTGAGGAATTAAAAATTCATCATAATTTATTTCCTAAACTATGATCACCAATTGGAGCCTTAATGATATAAAACAATTCCACCGAGTGTTACACTCCGTTCTGTTTATCTTTAATTATATCTATAAAATTATTAAACATTTGTTAATAATTCTTGTCCATTCGTTTGGTAGTTAGAAAAGGGGTCAATTGCATCGAATGTATCTTTTTATTATTTTTTGCAATCTTGTACCTTTCAAATTTTTTTTGCCAATTTGTATCTTTTTGTCACATTTTGCATATCAAAAAGATAAAAACACCCCCACCCATCTCAATTCCCATCTATTCATATTCTATTTTGTTTATTTTCATTTCTTTATTTTCCTTCTCTTCTCTTTTTTACTTTATCTTTTTTTACCCTTTATTTTTTTTTAACGGTGGATAGCATTGCGGATGTGAGATGTTCGGCAATATAAACTACCGGGATGAAGATATAATCGGTCGATATACCGGAATTCAAAAAAAAACGGAGTTAATATAGAAGTTTTGAGTGGATAGTCTAGACTAGCTGTCCACAAATATCCATCCACGTGGACAATGCGACGATCATATTACATGTTAGGCGCTTCCCGTGGATAAAAAGCGGACAAAGGGAAATATTGATTTTGGGTGGATAGTGGGCGCAATAAACCTTGTGTCCAAGGATTCACAATCATGGGAACTATTGAACCAAATACGTTATCCACTAGAAACAAAGTTTTTTATGATTCCTAACCATACAAATAAACACCACATGTTAAATGCTTTTTATGGATATGGCGGACAATATCGACTTTCCGTAGACACTACCACAATCTCCTCACATACTAGACGGGTCTGATGGACAGAATGTGACCAAGAGTTTATATGATCGTGAAATGTAATTGGTAAACACAATTTTAAAAGCTCAGACGGACGATGTCGATTATTCGTGGACACTACCACTATTATATCACATAATATTCGCTTTTGATGGATAATATGTGGTCAAGAGTTCACATTATTGTGATCCGTAGACACAAAACGTATGTTGGTTCTACTGTCCATCAAAAAAGCAATATTTTATGGACACTTTTATCCGAAAGTTCACATTATTGTGATCCGTGGACACAAAAAGTATGTTGGGAGCAACTATCCATCAAAAGCAACATTTTTTAGACACTGTTAATCCAAAAAGTCAAATTAAACATTTTATAGACACTTTTATCCAAAAATTTCACATTATTATAATCTGTGTACACAAAAATATGTTGGAGGACAACTATTCATCGAAAAAGCAACATTTTATGGACACTATTAATCTAAAAAGTAAATTATTGTGATCTATGGACACAAAAAGTATATTATTTACACTATCTATCCAATAAACTACATGTTAAATACACTATTCATGTGTGGGTACTATTCATGCGTGAGATAACAAAAAAAATAAAAATAAATAGGAAGCATGATGGGACTTGCTATCAACAAGAGAGTACTTTGTGTCATAATGGCGTTTAAGTCTTTTTTACCTTGAAATAGTAACAATAAGACACATAATTGCAATGTAATTTTGAAACATACAAAATTGCTATTACTTTTCAATAAAGATATAATGGGTGCAATTATTCCGTTAGAAGAGGGAGAAACTTGAAATTTGAATTGTCTTTCTTCTCCCTTATGTATACAAACAATTTTGGATGAATGAAGTATGGATAATAATTCTCATCTCCTTTTCTTTCACTCTCTTTCTCTTGTTCTTATTCTCTCTCTTGTTTTTATTCTCTCAAACTCTTTCTTTACTACAGCAAATTCTAACATGGTATCATAGGTTAGATTCATTCTATAACTCTGTTATTCTCTCTTTATACTTGATTCTATGTTTCTCTCTTCATTCTTCTTGATTCTCTCCTTAAATCCGTTCCTCTTTTTTTTGGGAAACTAAGTTTGATTAAAGAAAGAAGGTTATTGGGCTAACCCATTTTACACAGAAGAGTAGATTTTGCAATACAATCTGCTGGCCCATTACGGGTCCTCGGGATGAAATTGAAAAAATAGAAGAGAAGGCGGAGGAGATAGAATCGACGTCGATAATAATTTCGAAGAGCTCCATTGGGCGGGATGTCGATTTGATGGCTCGGATGAGCACCTGAGAGTCTGACCGGAGCCAGATGTTGTGAATCCTAGAGACTTTACGTGGAGAAGGGATCCTCGGATCGTGAGAGCTTCAGCCACGAGAGCCGATGGGATGAATTGCTGGAATTCAGATCCCTGGGTGATTACTTGATTAGCTTGTGTGTTGAAAACCCAGCCTAAACCGGCAGCGTTTGAATCCTTGTCCCAGGCTGCGTCGGTGTTTCAGAACAAGACATTCTGTGTAATCGGATACGGTGAATCAATGGCGCTTCTAAAGGTGGGTGGTGATTGCTGCTCGCTTTGAAATTGAGCCTTTTGCCATTCAAGTGCACCAGCCAGAGCTCTGTTGATTGTGATACTTCACTGATGAACCTGTTTTCAAACAGGTAAGTGTTTCGCGCTGTCTAGATATTCCACAGGATCCAAGGGGTGAGATCGCCTGAGCATCCCGTTGGTGGAAGACATACAACGGATTGAGAATGATCTAGAACCGCAACTATGGATGTGAGTTCTGCGGGTTGAAAGGGTCCTTGAAAGGTGCACTCTCCCATACGCGTCTTGCAAAAAGTGCCAGAACGTTAATGTAAGAACCAAATAAAAGATAATATCTGTGAAAATTAGTGAACATATAATAATAAATTACAAACCATTGTTGGATCGTTTAGTGTCTCCTGATTCCATTCTCAGATTGATTCATCCTACTAAACATGCAGATCTAGGTTCTCTTGATTAGAAACATAATAGATCTCACATGTTACCTTGTTTATGCAGCGGAATGGAGGTACGGGTCAGAGATCAGCAGAACCACCAAGAGATGGATCCTCCAAAGGCTCACACACGCACACCGGGAAATTTGGCTGCTAGACCAAGACTGAAAGGAGGCGCAGAGAGAGAGGAGGGAGGCGCAGAAGTGCTGAGAAAATTAGAGAGCTAGGTCTGATTTTATTCATTAAAATCCCTTCTAGTTCTCATGGGCTTTTGGGCCCAATTCTCAGTTCTGATTAAATCCCTTGGATTTAATCAGGCCCTTTAGTCTCTCTAAGTACAGTAAATGCCTAGCACTTTTACCGTACTTCTGCTAAACCGTTCCTTCGTATTTTCCCGTTAGCTTAGGCGTGTGACCCATATGGGATCATATAATAAAGGCAATAAGTCCAAGACTTATAGATCATGAGCGGACTCTAGCAAGCCATCATGACCCCCAGTATTATATGACTTATGTCTGATCATTGACATACTCTTACTTTCTAGAGACAGTACCGAGATTACTGGACACAATTCCAACAATCTCCCACTTGTATTGGAATCTCTGTATTCATAATCCTTTTGTCTCAATATCTCGATTAGTCATAAGGCAAGATTAGTGTCATCCTTATAAAGCCTAATCTTGTTCATCGGACTCTGATTTGATACTAACAATCCAAACGACTCGGGAAAGTCCGTTTGAGCATGGCCATGCATTTTCCAGTATTCAAATCTCCGATTGGCCTAGAGATATTCACTCCATTTATATTGGAGGGACAAATCCCGTCTTGTTCGATCACTGTAAACTACTCATTTCATAATACACCCAAACAAGGTCCTTATAACTATCGCTTAACGACAGCATTAGACAATGATCAAAGCGCATTAGTTCATGTGCAGTCACATGCATGCGAACTCAGGTCTAAGGACTATACTCTATAGTCGTAGTAAGAATCTCTTATGACACAGATATAAATATCCTGAAGAGTTCTTATAATCGGGTCTTGTCCGGTCGTATGTACCCTACATACACCTATGTACTGACTTTGATGCCGCGCATCTATGACACACTGAGACTTTGTCATAAGTCACATACCAATCTAGTCTCACACGGTTGTTGGTGTTCCAATTTCAACAACCTTCGACTAGGGACATGATGATATAAGCCATCTTTCAAATATAGGGTCTCATGATCAAGCTAAATGACTTTGATAACTCAAGATCAAGTCACTTACTTCGATGACCTATAAAATGGTTCATATCACTTTGGAACGATTATTTCATCACAGTTAAAATAATCTTGAAATAATAATTTCATTAAACATAAGAAAATGTTTTACAAGAACATATCAATAACTAAATAAAGCCCTCAAACTCCCACTCAAATTTAGATTACATTTCAATGTCTCTAATGCCTACAGCTTCAGTCAGGAACTCGAGCTTAGGTCTTGGGAGTGGCTTTGTCAATGTATCAGCGACGTTATCATCTGTCTGAACTCGGCTGATCTTGACTTCCTTTCTATTACTGATGTCACATATCAAGTGAAATCTTCTTAGAACATGCTTGGATTTCTGGTGTGATCTTGGTTCCTTTGCCTGAGCAATAGCACCATTGTTATCACAAAACAGTGCCAGAGGCTCAGCCGCATTTGGTATCACACCTAGTTCAATAATGAACTTTCGTATCCAAACAGCTTCCTTCGCTGCTTCTGAAGCGGCGATATATTCAGCTTCTGTAGTGGAATCAGCAACGGTGTCTTGCTTGGAGCTTCTCCAACTGATTGCACCGCCATTCAGACAAAAGATATAACCGGACTGTGACCGGAAATCATCTTGGTCTGTCTGGAAACTTGCGTCCGTGAATCCACTGACTTTAAGCACATCACTTCCACCGTATACCAAGAACTTGTCCTTAGTATGTCTTAGATACTTCAGGATGTTCTTGACGGCAATCCAATGGTTTTCACCTGGATTTGACTGGTATCTACTCGTCATGCTTAATGCATAAGCAACATCAGGACGAGTACAGATCATGGCATACATGACAGATCCTATTGCAGATGCATAAGGAATATTCTTCATGCGCTCAAGCTCAGCAGCCGTCGTAGGGCTCTGCTTCTTGCTTAGCGTTGTGCCATGTACCATTGGCGTGAAGCCCTTCTTGGAATCTTTCATGCTGAATCTCTGTAGGACTTTGTCAATGTATGAATCTTGACACAAGCCTATCAGCCTTTTAGATCTATCCCGGTAGATCCTGATTCCAAGAACGTATGGGGCTTCACCCATGTCTTTCATGGAAAAACAACTTCCAAGCCAGTCCTTTACCGACTTTAGCATTGGAACGTCGTTTCCGAGAAGCAGTATGTCATCGACATACAGAATAAGAAATACTATCTTGCTCCCACTAGTTTTCTTATACACGCATTGTTCTTCTTCGTTTCTGATGAAGTCAAATTGCTTGATCGCTTCATCAAAACGAAGATTCCAACTCCTCGATGCTTGCTTCAATCCATAAATGGATTTATGAAGCTTGCATACTTTCCCAGCATTCTTTGGATCTATGTAACCGTCAGGTTGTGTCATATACACATCCTCTTCCAGAATTCCATTCAGGAAGGCGGTTTTTACGTCCATCTGCCAAATTTCATAATCATGAAAAGCTGCAGTTGCTAGTAGAATCCGAATAGATTTCATCATAGCCACTGGTGAATAGGTTTCATCATAATCCACACCGTGAACTTGTCTGAAACCTTTTGCCACCAACCTGGCTTTATAAATCTGGACATTTCCATCCACGTCAATCTTCTTCTTGAAGATCCATTTGCACTCGATGGCTTTTACACCAGCGGGTAAGTCAACCAACGAAAACACTTGGTTGACCGACATGGAGTCCATTTCGGAATCAGTGGCCTTACGCCACTTAGAGGAATCTGGGCCCATCATAGCTTGATTGAAGTTCGATGGTTCATCACCATCAATGATCAGAAGATCATGACAGTCAGTCACGAGAAATCCTTGATATCTCTCGGGTTCGTGACGGATCCTCCCGGATCTTCGAACTTCAGGTACTACAGGTTCAGGCTCTACAATTTCTTGTAGGTCCTCCTGCTGCTCTTCCTCATTAGGTTGAGCAGTATCCTGTTCATCTTGAATTTCTTCAAGCAGTACCTTACTCCCACTGTCTTTCTTAGAGAGAAACTCCCTCTCAAGAAAGTTACAATCCCGGGCAACAAAGATCTTGTTCTCGGAACGTAGATAGAAGTAATAAGCCTTGGTTTCCTTCGGATAACCAATGAAGTAGCATTTATCAGACTTTGGTGTAAGCTTGTCTGAGATCAATCTCTTGACATAGGTTTCACAACCCCAAATTCTGAGGTAAGACAGCACTGGAGCTTCTCCAGTCCATAATTCATATGGTGTCTTAGCTACTGCTTTCGATGGCGCTCTATTTAGAGTGAACACTGCTGTTAGCAGAGCATATCCCCAAAGGGATATTGGAAGGTCTGTGTGACTCATCATAGACCGAACCATATCCAATAAGGTCCGATTTCTCCTCTCAGACACACCATTCCATTGTGGTGTTCCAGGAGGAGTGAGTTGGGATACGATCCCACACTCTCTTAGATGATCACTGAATTATTGGCTTAAGTATTCTCCTCCTCGGTCGGACCGAAGAGCCTTAATGCTTTTGCCAAGTTGGTTATGTACTTCATTTTGGAATTCTCTGAACTTCTCAAAAGATTCAGACTTATGTTTCATTAAATAAACATATCCATATCTACTGAAATCATCAGTGAAGGTAATGAAGTACTGATAGTTTCCTCTTGCATTTGTGGACATTGGGCCACACACATCAGTGTGTATCAGGCCCAATAAGTCACTGGCCCTCTCGTTAGGTTTATTAAAGGGGGCCCGTGTCATTTTGCCCATCATGCAGGATTCGCATTTCTCACATGACTCAAAGTCAAATGAGCCAAGAAGTCCATTCGAATGGAGCCTCTTGATGCGTTTCTCGCTGATGTGCCCTAAACGACAATGCCATAGAAACGTTCGGTTCTCCTCATTAGGTTTGAACCGTTTGGTATTAATGTTATAAATTGGCACGGATTGATCGAGTATGTAAAGCCCATTCGTAAGAGGGGCACAACCATAGAACAAATTGTTGCGATTGAAGGAACATAATTTATTCTTAACTGAAAAATCATAACCTTCCAAATCCAACAAAGAAATTGAAATAATATTTCTGCTTATCGCAGGTACAAAATAACAATTATTGAGTTCTAAAATCAATCCCGAAGGTAAAGACAACAAGTATGTGCCTACAGCTAGTGCAGGAACTTTCGCTCCATTCCCAACTCGTAGCTCCACTTGTCCTTGCTTCAGCCTCCTACTGTTGCTGAGTGCCTGCATATTAGTACAAATATGAGCCCCACAACCAGTATCCATAACCCATGAGGTATTATCAGAAGTAGTTGTATTAACTTCTATAACAAAAATACCTGATGAAGAAGTCTCGAGAGTCTTCTTCTTCAATTCCTTTAGACCTTCTTGGAATTTCTTACATTCTCTCCTCCAATGCCCTGGTTCTTTACAGAACCTGCAGATGTCAGTAGGCCCAGCCTTGGATTTGGGCTTGGGCTTTGGTGTGTCCTTGTCCGAGACTTGGACAGCCTTAGCCTTTCCCTTGTCCTTGGCAGAGGATTTCTTAAAGCCCTTGCCCTTTTGCACCATTAGCACATTGGGGTCCTTGGCTATTTTCCTCAAGTTGGGCTCTGCAGTCTTGAGCATTCCGTGAAGCTCAGGCAATGTCTTACTCAAGCCATGCATATTGAAGTTCAGGATGAACTGATCATAGCTTGCAGGTAAAGACTGCAGAACGATGTCGCAGGCAAGTTCCTGGCTGATAGGGCAGTCGAGTTTCTGAAGATGATCGAGATAACCCATCATCTTCAAGACATGAGGACTCACTGCCGCATTTGCAGCCAACTTACAGTCTAAGAGGTTCTTAACTGTCTGGAACCTCTCAGTCCTTGCCTGCTCCTGAAAAAGCGATTTCAGGCTTGCCATTATCTCGATGGGTGACAACACACTCTCGAACTGCATTTGCAGCTCAGCAGTCATTGTCGCCAACATCAGGCAATAGACATCATTTTCATCTGACGAATGCTTTTCCCAAGCATTATGCAGAGTCCTGGCGGCATTGGCAGGAGGCCTCTCGGGGAGGGGATCACGAAGGACATAATCCTTCTTCTCCTGCTTGAGGACTAGCCTCAAGTTCATTGACCACGTCAGGAAGTTCGTTCCAGTCAGCTTCTCCTTCTCGAGAACAGACCGGATTGAGAATGTGTTTTGTGTGCTTGTAGTAGTCATAGCTGAAATATATAAGATAAAAAGGATTTTAGTTAATATGTTCAATATGATTAATCTTGTATTATTCTTAATATGATCAATCTCGCATTATATTCAATAACATCAGTTACCCTCAATAGAATATAATGATTCCAAGATCCACATATAACTAAGATCAAAGTGGGCCACTGGCCATCACCCAACCTTAGCTTATATCGGTAAGCCCTATCTCGGCTAATTATATCCGTGATATAACTCTTGGTTGTGAATCTGGGCCCGAGGCCCAATCCACTCTGATGTCTCAAGGCCCGGGACTCCCGATGGCCTAGTCAAGAAAACCAGACTATACAGTCATGTAATCATTAATGTCTGGGACTCCCAATGACATTTATGAATCACAATCCGTCTTATCCACGCAAAAGTAGACACCCTCACACTGTAAGGCCATGAGTACAATTGAATGGGCTTCGACAGCTGACATAGACTGGACAAGACATCCAACGCTTGATATTATTTGAGGTTTGTAGGTTTATTAAAATTTTATCCCAAAATAGAAGATTACTATTTTGGGAAACTTTCCTTTTTGGGAAACCTACTAATTTTGGAAACTTTCTAAAATTGGAAACTTCCTAAAATTGGAAACTTTCTAAATATAGAAATTTCCTAAAATCCAAAACATGCAAATCTAGAAACTTCTAATTTAAGAAACTTTCTAATTTCAAAATTTTTGGGAACTTATTAATTTAAAAAATCGATTTTTTTATAATTTTATAAAATAAATTTTAAATTAATTCTGAAGAAAAGACTCAAATAATTGGCCCAATTGTTTTAACTTCTTGGCCCGAGGCCCAAGAATTTGTTCATGTCCAAGACATAACCCAATTGCCCAATTAAATGACATAACCGGTCTGGTTCATTAAAATTGGTCTTAACCAAAATTAATTACTACGATGACCACAATTGTCAACCGGTTATTTACTAAACCGGATTTTCTCAATTTATTTGGTCCAACCAAATCAAATTAGAAAACCACTGGTTTAGGCACTAAATCCAATTTTTCGACTTTGGATTTCTTATCTCGGTTTAACCAGAACTTAATAAATTTATTAAGTCTGTTTATTAAACCGTGACGATTAATTTTAATAAAATTTTAAACCGAAACGTCATGCAAAACCGAACCGATCAATTTGACGTGAACCCTAGCTTCACACGACGATCGGGACAGCCGCAGCGGGTCGATGATCGAGGCGCGAAACCGGACGGGACGGGACGATCGGGACGAGTGATCGGGACGGGACGGTCGGGTCGAGAGCTGGCGGGACGCGATCGCCGATGATCCATGCGATCGATCCTTACGATCGATCCATGCGATCAGCACAGCCGATCGGACCAACTCTCGATCACGCTCGGGACGCTCGGTACAGCCGTGATCAAGACACGATCGGGACGAGAAAATCACGCGAGCGGGACGCGATCCATCCGCTGATCGGGACGCGACCACGCAACACGATCCTCGTCGATCGGTTCGTGCGTCTTTCCCGATCCGGACGATCCGACGCATACCAATTCATATAGATCGGATCATGCGATTTCATGTTTGTTTAGGTTTTTAATTCTTTGTTTCTTAAGTGTTTTTCCTTATCAGTAGATTGATTCAAAAACACCTCTTTAAACAATCCTAAACATGATTCTAAACAAGAAAAACCACATAACCAATAGCTCTGATACCACTGTTGGATCGTTTAGTGTCTCCTGATTCCATTCTCAGATTGATTCATCCTACTAAACATGCAGATCTAGGTTCTCTTGATTAGAAACATAATAGATCTCACCTGTTACCTTGTTTATGCAGCGGAATGGAGGTACGGGTCAGAGATCAGCAGAACCACCAAGAGATGGATCCTCCAAAGGCTCACACACGCACACCGGGAAATTTGGCTGCTAGACCAAGACTGAAAGGAGGCGCATAGAGAGAGGAGGGAGGCGCAGAAGTGCTGAGAAAATTAGAGAGCTAGGTCTGATTTTATTCATTAAAATCCCTTCTAGTTCTCATGGGCTTTTGGGCCCAATTCTCAGTTCTGATTAAATCCCTTGGATTTAATCAGGCCCTTTAGTCTCTCTAAGTACAGTAAATACCTAGCACTTTTACCGTACTTCTGCTAAACCGTTCCTTCGTATTTTCCCGTTAGCTTAGGCGTGTGACCCATATGGGATCATATAATAAAGGCAATAAGTCCAAGACTTATAGATCATGAGCGGACTCTAGCAAGCCATCATGACCCCCAGTATTATATGACTTATGTCTGATCATTGACATACTCTTACTTTCTAGAGACAGTACCGAGATTACTGGACACAATTCCAACAACCATACCATCCACATGGACATGTACATAAAATGACTCATGGATATCATAATAAGATATGGTTCACCAGTCGAGTCCAGTAAAAATAATTACAACAAAACCATCCACATAGACATTTTCACGAGTTTTTTTGACTGATGACACTACTTTAATCTCTTAATCTAAAAATCCAAATAAGAAAAATATCCCAAAGTTAGTGAAAGACAACAAGTTCCAAAACAAACTATTCACAAGTACATGTAGACAAATTGAAGGATGAAAATTGTAAAATACAATTAACGAATCCAACAACAAACGCATAATTATGTCATCCACATGGACATATTCACAAATGTGTATGACTTATAACACTATTTACAAAAAGTGTGACAACATTAATATAAAAATCTAAATAAGAAATATATGTGAAGTTAGTTAAAAAAAACAATAAGTTTTAAATCAAACCATCCATATGGACTCATACACAAAACGAATAACGGATATTGTAAAATGCGACAGTTTACTGAAATAGTGTCCATATGGATTTGTCCAAAAAACATTATCCATGATACTTTATCCATGACATTTATGTTAAAACTTTTTAATATCCACAAGTTTATATCAAAAATCTTCAAAAATATATCAAAATAGATCTTGTTCTATAGAGAAAAAAATTATAATTTATAATAATAAAAAATAATAATTTATGTTTATAACAAAACTTATGAGTTGAAATAGAATTGAGAGAGGAGAGAAAGAAAAAAGGAAAATATTTAAAAAACCCAACCATCCGAAAGAGGAAAAGAGAGCCTCGCATCCATATATTATATAAAAACCAATGGCCAAATTTAATATTTTCAAACCAAACTTTTTCATTAAATCAAAATCTAAATGACTAAAATCTAGTTGAAGAACCATTTATGTATTATTATCTCTTAAAATGTGTACAGTAGCATAAGTGTTTTTTTTTTTTTGTTACTTCTCTAAGTCAAAGTGTCTTATAATGTAAACCACTCATTATTCAAAAAAACAAAATGTGAAAGGTGCTAAAACAGATAAGAGTTTATGAATACATTATATATAGTGGTTTGGATTGAAAGGAAAAAAATTACTACTAACGGTGTGAATATTTTGAGCGGGAAACGCAAAACGCTGTGCGTTTGGACTGTAGTGTATCGATTTATAAAAGGTAATTAAATATTTTAAGAAATTACTACTACAACTCTCTCTTTCTCCTCTCACTTCTCTCTAGAGCACAACCTCGCGATTTCCGATCCTTTCCGTTCACCGGCGTGGGCTCCTATAGCCACGCCGGTGATCGGCTGTATATACTTTTTGTATGTTGCGGGCTCAGCGCCAATAAACTTTCGGTATCGTTGCCGGACTCGGCTTCCGATCTTGTATCGGACTTCTCCTCTCGGATCTTTCCGGGTTCTCCCCGCTAAAATCGATTTGTTATCTATCTTTCTTTTAATCGGTTTTAGTTGGTGGTTCCGACCCTTCCTTGGGGTCGTCTCGATCGAAATCCACAGCGCTTCATCTTCCTCCAATAGCCGATGATTTATGTCTCTCTCCAAGCTATTAGACGAGCGCTTATGGCCGGTATGTTCTATGCTCGACCGAGTTTAACGGGCCCGTCGGAGCTTTCCTTCAATTGCGGTGTTCCGGTGTTGAATCCTGCAAGTATGAGGCGTCTGAATCAGAAATAGTCTTTGTTGATCGACATGCTTTTCTCTAGATGCGGTGGTTATTGGACGATTTGGTTGGAATCGATCGACAGGGAGATGCAGATGAAGCTGGAAAAGCGTTGAAGCGGTGGCCGGAGTTTCGCCGGCTTTGTGCATGCCGAGGATGCTCGGTGAACTGACGCATGGCGTTCGGGATTACATGTATCGTTTCGTGTCGATCCGATAACTCTAGGGTTTCCACTGTATTTGGGCCTTTGGCCCAACGCTTTGTATCTGTTGTTTATCCTTCACTGTTACTTCTTTGTATTTTCCCATTAGGCCTTCAATCCAATGTAAAGGTTGCCGACAAAAAAATAAATAAAAAATAAAAGGTAATTATAACTTGTTCTAATTATTAAAAGTTATCTCGCGTTAACTCCGGAGTTTCAGTATTTTGTTATTGGTTTTAGGTTATTATATATTTTTATTTAAATATATGCACATTTATATTTTTTAGAAGAGCCACAAATATTTAAAAATACTATAAGATGAAATTGTTTTTTGAAATTTATAGTATTTAGATCTTCATTATAAAAACTAGGATTGGAATCCGCGCGAAATCGCACGGAAACTCATTTTGAATAAAAATATTTTAAAATAATAACTACTAAGATTTATTAGAAAAGTTAATTACTAAATATAAATATTAAACTAAAATTAAAATACCAAATTAAAATATATTAATTTTTTCTATACTAACTATAAATGTTAACTAAAAACGTAACTTAAAACGACAACATCGACATTTGTGACTTATTTCAAACCATAAGGCATTCAACATGGAAGACACAAACACAAGTTTTCTTCAGAAGAGTTTCGTCGATAGCAAAATCTTCTTGACATATCACACACATTTTATATTCCCTATCTTCATTATTTTTATCATCCATAAATATTATTCTCTCCAAAGAATTACTTTCATGTTGAGTAGGAAGTCTCGGTATGACATTCCATGAGTGATGAGAATTTTTAATTGGTTGTTGTTCCGGCATATCTTCGTATGTGACACTATGATAGAGATGTAAGATTAATAATAGTGTCATGATATTTGAAGATGTGTAGTCATTAGATTCAATGACATCACATGCAATAAACATAAGATTTAGTAAAATCACATTTGCCTCTCCAACCTCAATCCCTTCTTCCACTATAGAATGATACAAATCTTGTTTATCAACAGATTCCTTTTCCGAGATCAAATCGGCACCGTTAAAAATAAATGACTTTAATAATGGTATTGTAGCCAACATGTGGTAAAGCTTTTTTTAATACGATAATTGTGCCGCCACATTGATTACCAAAAGAATCTTTTAGACTTACGCTATATGAAGAAGTAGTTTCATTGACCAAATAACTTTATTATCCTAACATGTAAGCATAAAATAATGTTAGACTCGTAGAGAGTTTGGAAGTCAATACTTTTATCAACATACAAGATATCAACGCCTACTATTAACCATACTAAATAAAATTTATTTTAAATGTAATTGGTATAGCGATGAAATCAGAAATTTATTATTTCATGCGTTAAAGTACCTTCTAACGAGTATTTTCTCTTCCCAAATTTGGATTGTACAAAATTTTGTTATGATGATACAACAAAAGTTTTATCTTATTGTAACAAACATAGTTTTTGTTATTGCTTTTCTCTTCTATTTTATATTAGATTGTTTGCTTTCACACACTTATATAAACATGCCAAAAGTTGTAAATATTATCACAAAAAATAATCAAAAGTTCCAATGTTTAACATGAATGGTTGCAAAAAAAAAACCATGAATGGTTGCACATATTCAACTGAAACGGTATAACTTTTCGCATAAAATTTAAAATCTTATTGATTTTTAAAATTATAATTTAATTTATATTTTATTATTTTACATTATAATTTATCAATTAGAGTAAAAATTGAATTATTAATATTTTAGTAAAAATACTGAAATATAGTAGAATGTATATACAAAAAGACATTAAAAACTTGTTATTATATGCTTAAATATTTTTTAAGAATAATTTTTTTATTAAATTTAACATGGTATGTCTCCAAAATTTCGTTGTTTTCGTTAAATTTATTCAACTGTATATTTTTTTTAAAGAACCAATAAAAACAATAAATCATATTGAAAAATAAAATATCAAACTCATTTTTTTTAATTAGGAACTTGGTTATTAAAAAATCAACCAAAATAAAAATTCAACCACATTTTATAGAATAATATTGAGTATTAGAAATATATTCAAGAATTGTAAAGCATATGATATGTTTATTGAGTCTCTGTCTCCTCATACATGATCAATACTCCCCCTCAAGTTCAGACTTTGGAATCACCCTAAAGTCTGGACTTGGAATGATCATGGCAACACCTCATTAAAAACCTTGATGTAGAAAACCACTTGGGACAAAACCACATAAAGGGAAAAAGAGTATGCTGGACATGATCATGGAAGTTCTAATCATGGGTAGGAAGGTCTACAAGTCCTAGTTTGCTGAAAATATGATCGCAAACCTTGAGACTTGCAGCCTTGGTGAAGATGTCTGCTAGTTGATCTTCACTCTTTGTGTAGCAAGGTAGGACCGTCCCATCTTCAATCTTCTCCCTTACCTTGTGACAATCTATCTCAATGTGTTTAGTCCTTTCATGAAACATAGAGTTGGTAGCAATATGTATTGCAGCCTGATTTTCATAATGAAAGGTAATGGGACTTGATTGCTCAATGCCAAAGTCCTTGAGTAGAGCCTTCAACCAAGTTAACTCTGTTGTAATCTTCCTCATAGCTCTATACTCAGCTTCAGCACTTGAACATGAGACCACTTTCTGCTTCTTTTTCTTCCAAGTCACTAAGTTACCTCCAATGAAGGTGCAATAACCGGTTGTGGATCTCCTGTCACTCTTATCACCAGCCCAATCTGCATCACAGTAGCCGACAATCTCAGTGCTATCATTCTTACCCATCCAAATTCCTTGTCCTGTTGAGCCTTTGAGATATCTAAGGATCCTCTCAATCAAACTCCAATGATAAACCGTGGGTGATTGCATATGCTGGCTGACTTGATTCACAGCAAAACATAGGTCTGGTCTAGTGAGAGTTAAATAGATAAGCTTCCCAACCAGTCTTCTATACAAGGAGACATCCTTGAACTTCTCTTCATCTGATTTCTCCCCCTTTCTATTGACTTGGTAGCCATCTTCAAGAGGAGTCTTTGCTATCTTGCAATCATGCATTCTTGTTTCTGTCAGCAAGTCTTTAACATACTTCCTTTGGGACAGAAACAACCCATCATTGAATCTGCATACTTCAATACCCAAGAAATACTTCAACTCTCCAAGGTCTTTGATGTCAAACGAACTTTTGAGAAAAGCCTTTGTGGATTGAATTCCCTCATTATCACTTCCAGTAATGATTAAATCATCCACATAGATCAGAACCACCACCACTCCTAAAGGGCTTTGAAGAGTAAACAATGTGTGATCAGATTGAGACTTCTTGAATCCATAGTCCATGAGTGTATGGCTTAGCTTATGGTACCATGCTCTTGGTGACTGCTTCAAACCATAGATTGCTCTCCTTAGTCTCAATACTTCACCAGGTTTACACAAATGCTCTAGTCCCGGTGGTGGAGTCATGTACACTTCCTCTTCAAGATCTCCTTGTAAAAAGGCATTTTTAACATCCATTTGCCATAGGTTCCATGAAAGGTTTGTGGCCAGGGACAGTGTGACTCTTACTGTATGGAGTTTAGCTACCGGTGCAAAGGTATCAGTGTAGTCTTCTCCATAAGTTTGCGTGAACCCTCTTGCAACCAACCTTGCCTTGTACCTCTCAATGTCTCCATTGCTCTTATACTTGATTGTGAAGACCCATTTTGAGCTGACAGTCTTTTTTCCCTTTGGCAGCTTCTCCACATTCCAAGTGTGATTCTTTTCCATAGCTCCCTTCTCATCAGTCACAGCATCCATCCACTCATTGGTGTCTTTAGCCTCTTCATAAGTTTTAAGAACATGATTCATCTCTATCTTCCCAAGAAAAGCGCAATGACTTGATGGCAACAAGGCAATAGAACACATGGACTGGTTGGGATGAGCAACAACCTGATTGTTAAAGTAGAACTTCTTGTTGATGTAGCTTGATAGATCCGTCTTTTCTCTAGTGCTTCTTCTGAGTTGTTGGACCGGTTGAGCAACTTCCTTTACACCCATCTCTTCTTCTTCATGATGAATAATCTCCTCATCATTCATATTCAAGTTGTCTTGATCTTGATTGTGAGGTAGAACTTCCTCTTGAGTTTGAGTGGGTTCTTGATTAGATGTCACTGGTTCTTCTTCTTGCAACTCTTCTTGATGCCTTCCTGTTTCTGTTTCCCCTTGTCTTGGTACTTTATGAGGGACATTTCCCAAATGATTCAAGAGAAACCTCATACTTATAGCAAGGTCAGACGGTGATCTTGAAAGATCCTTCAGTCCTTCCCAATCCCTTTTCTCATAGTACCCCTGCCCCTCAATGAACTTAACATCTCTTGACACATATGTGCGGTTGTTGATTGGCTCATAGCATTTGTATCCCTTTTGAGTAGTTGAATATCCAAGGAACATGCACTTGATGCTCTTAGCCTCTAGCTTGTTTCTTTGATCACCTGAGATATGGACAAAACACACACACCCAAACACACGTAAGTGTTCAATAAAGGGTTTAGTTTTGTTTAATACCTCAAATGGTGAGATGTCTTGTAGAACTTTGGTTGGAATCCTATTAATGAGGTAGCAAGCTGCCAAGACTGCATCTCCCCAAAAGCTTTTATGCACATTGGCATGGAACATCATGGATCTAGCCACCTCCATAAGATGTCTGTTCTTTCTCTCAGCCACTCCATTTTGTTGGGGTGTATGTGGATAGCTTGTTTGATGTGGATTCCATGTTTGTTCAGATTTGCTTTGAATCTTTGACTTGTAAAACTCTATCTTTAGATGGAAACAAGGTGACCCAAGTATACTTTGATTTTTCATCTATAAATGTCACAAAATACTTGTTCCTATCTTTGGACAGACATGGTGAAGTCCAAACATCAGAATGCACTAGATCAAAGCAGTTTTCATAGATAGTAGTAGATTTAGGAAATATAGTTCTACAATGTTTGCCAAGGATGCAAGCTTCACAAGTTGAATGATCAAAGTTAGCATTAGGCAGCATTAAACTGAGAGCACGAGCATGAGGATGTCCAAGTCTAGCATGCCACAAAAAATTTTTATTAACAGAAAAACAGGAATTGAAAGCTAAGGAATTCGAATTGCTTGGAGAAATGTTTTCAATGAGGTAAAGCTCATCTTGTGTTCCACCTCTTCCAAGTACCTTGCCATTCTTAATATCCTGAAAGCAAACTTCATTAGGCCCAAATATAACATTGCAATTCAGATCATTTGTAATCCTTTTCACAGACAGAAGATTAGATTTAAACTTAGGCACAAAGAAAGCATCACTATCCTTGTTAAAGAGTCTTAACTTTCCTGTTCCTACAATGGGAATACTTTGACCATCAGCAATAGTTACTCTACCTAGAGCCGGTTTAATATCTTTTAACCACTTAGTGTCACTAATCATATGGTGAGAAGCTCCTGAGTCTACTACCATTTATGATCAGATTGAGCAAGCAATTTATGAGACAAAAGTGTGATACCAGAGAGTTTAGAGGCATAAGCCTTGATGAGATCCTCCAGATCACTTCTCCTCACATACTCAGTGTTAGTGAACAAGGCAAGCTCTCCTCCTTGAGTAGATGAAGTCGCCTGCTCAGCCACTTCTTGAGAGATGTTGGCTTTTGAATCCCTGAACTTGGATGGCTTGAGGTATGGATGGAGGATCCAGCATTTTTCCTTGGCATGTCCCTTATTCTTGCAATGATCACAGGAGATGTGCTTCCTGTCCTCTTGCTTGAACACGCTTCTGTCCTCATACTTGAACACACTCTTTTTGGCGGTGACAAGCTCCCCCTTTCCTCCAAACAGCCCAATATTCCCTTGTTCCTTTTGGATCCTTGAGCACACTTCTTAAAAGTCAGGAAGAGTAGTTTCCCTTAGAATGGACTTGATAACATCATTGTAGACCGGATTCAGATTGAGGAGGAGTCCAAAGATCTTGTCTTGCTCCTTCCTTTCATTAAGAACCTTTGGGTCCATGGTGCTTGGCCTTAACATGTCAAGCTCAGAACAAGCAGATGAGAACTTCCCAAGATACTTGGTGAACTCACAATCCTCTGGTGAAGGTCACTGATTGTCTTCTTCACTTCATACACACGGCTGAGGTTAGAGACATCACCATACACCTTCTTCAGAGTGTCCCAAAGTGATTTAGCAGTTTCGCAATGGGATTAAGCTTCAAGGATGGATGGATCTAGTGAGTTTTGAAGAAAACCCAGAACTGATTGGTCTTCTTGAAACCACCTTGCCTCCTCCTTCTTTGTTGCCTCATCTTTCTTCTCCTTTGGATCTTCATCAGGCGGTGTCTTGTCCTCAAGAATGTGCTCCCAAAGTCCTCTGCCACAGATTGCGGTCTTGGTTGTTCTCTGCCATGTCCTGTAGTTTAAACCCTTGAGAACCACAGGAATGACAGTAGGCTTGAGGCTTGAGTTTACTTGGACAGTGTCTTCCATTGATGAAGCTTGAAGGTTTCAGAAAAGAGAAACAATTGGAAGAGCAGAAATGAAGAGAAAACCCCAGATTTAGAACTAAGAATGAGTAGAATCAATAAGAGAATAGAGAGAATCAAAGAACAATAACTCTATTGCTCTGATACCATGATAGTTTTAAGAAAGATTTAAGCTTAAAGATTCAGAAATGGGAGAATTGTTTGCTCAAGAGAAGAAGAGAGAATAGTCACAAAAATGACATGTCTTTTGATATTTGGTGGCTACACAAGTTATATAGGATGTGTACACAAGAATAACCCTAAACATAATTAGATAGAGGACAAATTAGACATTTTGTCATTTTGGTCCGAAATGAACTTAACAGACTTGTGAAGCAGACTTGTGAGCAGACTTGTGAAGCAGACTTGTGAAGCAGACTTGTGAGCAGACTTGAGAAGCAGACTTGTGAAGCAGACTTCACATTATTGAAACATACATGATCAATACTTACATACCTCTATGTAGGTATGGTGACGACATTTGAGAGTTTTATTCCATTTCAGCTTGTTTTTCTTGACCTCAATCCAGCAACCCCCTTGAGTTACATGTTTCCTTGAAACTTTTATGAAGCACCTCATCAAATGTTAGCAAGTCTTCAAAACTTGTTGGATTTTTGATTATGGTGACTAAGATACAGAGGTAATATAGTTCTTTTGCTGATTGGTGAAAATTCACTATTCTCCCGATGCTTCCTCTCTTTTTCCTCCGTGTATACATTTTACATGTATTATTCCAAACAAAGTACTTTGGAATTTCCACATACTTCATATTCCTAACATCCTCATAAGTCTTATTCCATTCAAACCATTCAATGAGCATTGTCCTCCCATGACCGGACCGTGCCTTACCATTCTGGAGATTTTTCGTCCTCACCAAGCACTATGGGATGGTGACCAGTGAGGTGAACCGGTAGTGTAATACCTTAAAGCATTTTAATAGGTCTTTGTGTGCTGGTTTCTGAAGATCCGTTGCTTGTCTTCTCCTTTGGGGAACCTGCGTTTTAAGATAAATTTAGTATATCTATTAAAGCTTTATAAATCATTATGTTTTTCTAAGATTGAAACATTGATCTTTTCGGAGCCACATGTCATGTAATAAATAAGAAGACTATTTGGTTTTATAAAATAGCAGAAGAACGCTAAAATACATCCGGCATGATGAGTGGTCTCTCCGTCTCCACCGTTAAGTAAAAAAAAACTAAATAATATTTATAGTAATTTTTGAATTTATTATTCAATCTTCTCAATAATTTTAACATTTAATAAATTATAAACTAATATTCTAAAAGAAAGAAAACAATTTCATTGAGATTTTGAATTTCAAGAACGCAAATGAAACAAGTGAAACAGAGAGGGTACGGAACAGGGCGGATTTTCGGTCCGCTCGAAACTCGGGTCCTTAGCCACATTGAGCTGGAACTGTTGTGGACTTGGGAACCCCAGAACAGTTCGTAGACTAAAGGAGCTTCGGAAGAGATTGAAGCCGGAAATTTTGTTTCTCATGGAAACAAAAAATCCAGATGACTTTGTGATAAAGGAGCTTCAAGATCTGAATTACTCTTCTATGTGTTTGGTGTCACCACATAGTCCAGGGGGAGGGGGACTTGCTTTGCTGTGGGATGAGAATGTTGATGTAGAGATCTTCATTCAGAACATCAATTGTATTGACACGAAAATTACTTATCGAAAAGAATCATATTTCGCCTCATTTTTTTACGGTGACCCGGAAGTACCAAAGCGAAAGCTGGTTTGGCAAAGCATCATTGAGATGAACACATTCAGAGATGATCCCTGGTTTCTTACAGGTGATTTCAATGATATTGTGTCTGAGGAAGAGAAAGAGGGAGGAAGGAAACGATCGGAAGGTTCGTTCTCTGAGTTTATAGCTTTCATTGCGGAATGTGATCTTTATGACTTGCGACACACGGGTAATATGCTATCTTGGAGAGGGAAACGAGGCACGCATTTGGTAATGTGTAGACTAGATAGAGCCATGGCTAACAGAGCTTGGGCAGTGATATATCATGGTTTTTACTAGTTTTAGGCCATGATATAGTTGTGTTTTAGTGTCTTTTGTGTTCTTTTAGAGTCTTTTACAGGTATAATCAGGTTTGGAGCTGAATTGGAGATAATGGAGCATTTTGGAGATTTTTGGAGTGATTGGCCGAGAGATAGAATTCACTGTCCGAAACAGAGAAAGGTGCCGATCGTTGCATGCCTAGCATCGATCGATGCACCAGCGAGATGGGCCAAAACTCGGCGGTTTAGAAGAATCAAGATATTGCACTTTGATCCAGAAGTTCCTGATATTTACAAAGAAGCCCCTGGCCGAGATTAGACTTATATAATAGAGTTTTTAGTGTTTTAATTAGATACGCGATATACGCTTTACATTACGCTTTCATAATTAAGAGCAGAGGATTTTTAGAGCTTTTGGGGCTGATCTGAACCTGTTACATCATCTGTATTTGGAGAAGATTTCGAACCCCTTTTACTCTTATTCTTTTATGCAATTTATTCATCATATGATTATGTTTTCATTATCTATGTCTGAGTAGATTCCTTGTTAGGTTTAGGGTTTCTCACATAGGATTTCATGACTTGCTAGACTTGTTCAAATTCAGTTAAGAATTCATAACTATATCTGTTCTTCAATTTAATTGTGCTTAAAGCTAGTTCTAACCTGATCAATTAGAATCTAGATCTTAGGTTGCTAAATACGTCACGGAAGTGGGGTTTAGGAATCTGAACTAATTAAATTGGGCAATTAAACTTTGCGCAAACGGAAGTTTGGTTTAGGATAATTGTGAACATATCAAACCTGGAATTAATGCTAGTTTAATCTGTTAGTTCTCGCAAACGAAAGTTTGGTTTGCTGCACTTAGACTTAGAGAATTATCGCAAAGGAATTTGGTTAATTCTATATCTGTGTTTTGAGTTCTAGAACTGTGCTTAATTAGATCCTTACTGAATGAACTGTCTGCTTGTCTGATTTCCTGAGAACGCCCTAGACTTAGCGCTTTTAATTACTTGCTTTCACAACCGTTAATCTCTGCTACTAATTTACTTTCTCGCACTGTTTTTTTTTAATTCAATTACATTGCTTTCTTCCTAGTTAAATTCCTGTTCTTGAGCTATTGAACACCGGAGTCTCTGTGGATTTCGATACCCTATATACTACATTGATATTGCTGTACACTTGCAGTTTAGTATAGGGATTAAAACTCTGAGCCTATCAGGCAGAGAAGTATCCACTGAGCTATAGCAGTTACCTTAACTATGAAGGCTCGGACCATCGGCCTCTGATTTCTTATCTAGCGCCTCCAAGGAAGAAAAGAAAACATATGTTCAAATATGATCGAAGCTGGAGGAAAAACACAGAAGCCAAGAGACTGATCAAAATGGCGTGGGTTGATAGAAGAAATAAATCAGTACTTGGAAGAATTGAGAGCTGCAGACGATCTCTTATAAATTGGAGCAAGGAAAAGCACATTAACTATCAGAAACTGATCACAACAATGAAAGAGAAAGTAGAGAGAGCAATGTCTGACCCGCGGAGTGAAGAGCAGGAAGTGGACAAATTAAATGAGGCTCTCAATACAGCTTATAAAGCAGAAGAGGAGTATTGGAGACAACGAAGTAGGAAAATCTGGCTCAAGCTAGGAGATCGGAACTCATCTTACTTTCACGCAATAACCCGAGGCAGGAGAGTGATCAACAGAATTTCAGTGCTGGAAAAAGAAGATGGTGAGACTGTATATGAAGAGGATGACATTGCACAAGTGATTACAGAATATTTCCAAGGACTCTTCACGGCAAGGTCAAATGACCCGGAGAGGACAGTAAAGCGAGGTATCAGTAAGAAGGTCTCAGAGGCTATGAACGCAGAGCTGATTAAAGAGCCGACACCAAAAGAGATTAAAGAGGCTTTTCTGTCCATTCATGCGGATAACGCACCCGGACCCGATGGATTCTCGGCTAGCTTCTATCACACTAATTGGGAAGTTGTAAAGAAAGATATCATAGAGGAAATGCAGAGATTTTTCAGAGAAGGCAAGCTACCTCAGCACATCAATCATTCTCACTTGAGACTGATACCAAAAGGAAAAAGTCCGAAGGAAATCAAAGATTTCAGACCACTAGCTTTGTGTAATGTTTATTACAAAGCTTTCTCGAAGATTTTGACAAGGAGATTAAAGATGATTATGAGTGAGATTATATCTGAGAATCAGTCAACCTTTGTGCTGGGAAGAGCGATAACAGACAATGTGCTAATCACACATGAGATGCACCACTTTCTAAAGAGGTCAAAGGCAGTGAAACATTGCTCTATGGTTGTCAAAACGGACATTAGCAAAGCTTACGACCGGTTGGAATGGAGGTTTATTGAGCATGTCCTAAGGGAGTTTGGCTTTCATGAGAGATTTACCGGTTGGCTAATGCAGTGCATTACCACAGTGTCATTCTCGGTACTAATTAATGGAGAAGCAAAGGGGAGAATAATTCCGGAGAGGGGGATAAGACAAGGAGATCAGCTCTCTCCTTTCATCTTTATCCTTTGTAGTGAAGTTTTATCCGGATTATGCGCCCGAGCACAACGAAGCGGAGAACTCGTAGGAATCAAAGTGGCACAAGGAGGACCAAGAGTCAACCACCTCCTCTTCGCGGATGATACTATGTTCTTCACCAAAACAGACGCTACAAGCTGCCTCAACTTGAAACGAATTCTGGCTGAATACGAGGAGGCTTCGGGACAGATCATAAACAGAAAAAAATCGGCAGTGACGTTCTCCTCCAAAACCCCTATGGAGGTTAGGAATACGGTGAAAGAAAGTCTTGAAATAGATAAGGAAGGAGGTGCGGGAAAGTACTTGGGGCTGCCGGAACTGTTCGGGAGGAAAAAGAAAGATTTGTTCACATCTATTGTGGATAGAATCAAGCAAAAATCTGTTAGTTGGTCAACAAGAAGATATCTAGCGCAGGGAAACTGGTCCTTCTAAAATCAGTGTTAATGGCCCTGCCCACATACACTCTTGGAAGCTTCAAAATCCCATTGAGCCTTTGTAAAAGAATACAATCAGCTTTAACAAGGTTTTGGTGGGACTCGAATCCGGAGAAGAAAAGCATGTGTTGGGTTGCTTGGGATAAAATGACGATATCAAAAAGAGAAGGAGGTTTGGGTTTCCGAGATGTAGAAGCGTTTAACGATGCTATGTTGGCTAAGACTAGCTGGAGAATTTTAGAAAACCCAAAGAGTCTATTGGGGAGAATCCTGTTGGGCAGATACTGCAAAAACGCGAGCTTCTTGGATGTGGAACCAAGCTCAAATTGCTCACATGGATGGCGAGGGGTGCTGGTAGGGAGAGATCTACTCAGAAAAGGCATGAGCTATGTCATAGGCAAGGGTGACGAGATTCAAATTGTGGAAAGATCCTTGGATCTCAATGGAGAAACCTGAAATACTAATGGGTCCAGCTACTGAAGAAACTCATGAGTGGACAGTCTCAAAGCTGTTTATTGAAGGAACGATGGAATGGGACAGGGAAAAGATACAGAGAGTACTACCGGAGAGAATGGACGAAATAATATGCATCCAACCGAGCAGACTTGGAGCGAGGGATAAACTGCTTTGGATTTATGAAGAGTGTGGAAAATTCTCGACAAAAACAGGATACTATCAAGCGAGAAAGAAGGAAGGATTGGAGATGACGATCACGGCCACGACTCAAAACTTTGACTGGAACCAAAACATTTGGAAAAACAGAACAGCACCAAAAATACAATTAATGCTCTGGAAATCAATGAAAGGAGCTTTACCGGTGGGAGAGAACTTGACAAGAAGAGCAGTAATAGAGGATGCAAACTGTCTGCAATGTGGCGAAAGAGAGACGACGGAACATGCACTCCTCCACTGTGAGCAAGCAAAGGAGGCATGGAGACTAGCACCATTCTTGGAGGCTCAACAAACACAAGTTTGGACAACAATGGAGGATGCTTTGACGAGAGCAAAAATGCTGAAGGTGGTACCACCAGTCGGAATCAATGGAGACACCCTGTTTAGTTTTATGTGCTGGAATATATGGAAAGGCAGGAACTCATTAATTTTTGAAGGAAGAAGGACAGGAGCTAAAGAAATTGTCTTGAAAGCACTGGTGGAAGCAAGAGAATGGACGACAGCACAGGAAGAGGAGAGAAGGGAAGAGGTGGAAACAGAGAGAGGTCGAGTGGAGCAGGTGCAGTTCACGGATGAGAGAGGAGAGGCTACGACTCTGATTTACACGGACGCAGCTTGGGAAGCGAGTTCAAAGAGAGCGGGATTAGGATGGGTAATTAAAAATAGAGAGCAGGAGATCATAGCGTCAAGAAACACATCAAGGAAGAATGTAAGGTCAAGTTTGGTGGCCGAATCAATGGCTTGCTTGGAAGCTTTAAGATACCAAAGTGCGATTAATCGGAACAAGGTGATGATATTCTCGGATTCTCTTAACCTGATCCGTGCCCTTTCCAAGAAAGAGTACCCGATAGAAGCTTATGGAGTTATGCATGACATAGAGTTGCTGTCAAGGGGCTTTGAATCTATTTGGTTTTCCTTTACGCCGAGAAGAAACAATAGTGAGGCTGATAGCTTAGCAAAAATGGCACTGAGCCACTTGAATTTATTTGATGCTGTAAGGGAGGAGTCCCATGTACTTTAGTTATCGAATGAAATGAATCAGTTCAAAAAAAAAAATTAATGTGGATATATATATATATATATATATATATATATATATATATATATATATTATACAAATTAAACCAAACAATACCTGAAAAAATAGGCATGATATATTTCCTCATTTTTTCCAACTATTTTCTTTATATTCCTACTTTATTTTTTTGGTAAACTTCAAGTTTTGGTTTTGTAGAAAAACAAGTGTTCTATTTATAAAGAGTATAAAACACTACATATATGAATAGACACAATTGTTAAAATGAAAGGAAAAAGACATGTCTTTTTGAATGGTAGTTATCCACTCATTGAAGGTTACTTTTGGGTTGTCTTACTTTTTTTTTCACTGGAAGATTCTTTTTCATTTCATTACCATAGAAGGATACATTTTTGGAATACAAGCAAAGAAGACTGAAGCCGACTATCACAAACCGATATCGGAGCCAAAAGCCGGAGGACTATCTAAAAGTCTCCAGAGACAAAATATAGACAAGACAAAAGACTGAGAAAGAACATCAGCCTTAACACCATAAGGCAGCTAGAAAGGACCCGCTAATACCAGACAATAAGAAACAAACGTCAGAACGAGATTAAGCAGACATGACACCGAAAAGGAGGTGAGCACCAAACACCGAGAGAGAAAAGGAGCGAAGCATCTGAAGTCGCGATTTATTGAGGCATACTTACCGATACTCATTATATTGCTCCACAATAGGAGCCACGAGCAAGCTGTATGCAGGTCAAGCCAAGAAGAACGAAGGACCACCTGTTTACCATTCGTTACCAACCGACTAGATGTGAAAAAGCCGAAGCCCCAATTCCTTAAAGTTGGGCCGGAGAACCCTTGCTAGAAGTAGGAGACCAAAGGCAGAAGATAGAAAAAAAAACCGCAGGAACTATACCGTTGCAGCCAACGGGAAGGAAAAGCACACTACCAATGTTAAGCAGCATCACCACCCGAAGCCATCTAAACCAAAACCACAGCAGCCGAACATGGACGAAACCGTTGAGCCAACGAGACCGCTAGCTAGAAGATCTCCAACCACAAAGCTGCAACTCTAACACCCAAACTGCCGAGAGAAACTTAAGGTCAAAGTTAGCAGATCCGTCTAACCACAACAACAGACTAAACCACAAGACCATCTAACCAAACTAAACCATGAGCCTCCTAAACCAAATCCTCAAAAACCATCAGCCGTCAACAAAAATCAATCGAACCAAGGTCCAACTAAAATCAGAGACAAGCCATTCTAACCACGACAACGCAAAGCAAGCCGGCAAGAGGGACGCCATTGGACCAGACGGAGGCATGACGTCGACACCGGTATACCACGAACAGTACACCAGAGATCTCCACGACGGTAAAGCGTAACAACAGTGGCCCGACTGCAATAGGAGGACGGAAGATGCAGAAGACCATCACACCGCACACCATACTGAGTCGACCACCGGAAACGATTAGATCCGCGCGGCAGAACAGATCTGATGGCGGAGGACCATGGAAGAGGAAGCTCGCCGAGAAACAAGACACAAAACTCAAAAAACGACACTCCCCGGTCCCGACAAGGGACACCAGAAACCAGGAGTCACCGGAGAACACAAGAACGATGGCCGGCGGCTACTTCGGGATTCGTGCCTGGGAGAACGAAACTAGGGCGAACTATTGAGACACGGGGTTGTCTTACTTATAACTGTTCTTATTATCTACATTAACTATTTCTTTTTATGTAATATCTTCCTTTTAATAAATATAGAGCCAAATTTTCATTACTTTAGATATCACGGATTATTATGTTTAAATAAAAGTTTGATTTATTTATTAGCCTTAAAATGGAAAGTATAATAATATGTGAAATTTAAGAAAATGAGTAATTAATACAACAGAGAGATGAAGACACTATGAAATGTATTTTAAATAGTAAAATCCTAAATAATCATATTATACAATATAAAATATAATTTTTTAGATGAAAACGCAAGACCATGCAATACACTTGCATATATTTATAAATTTGACAACCTGCAAGGTTCGCAGCTACAAATTTATAGTTTATTATTATAAAGTACTAAATATACATTTGGGACATCACATATACATTGAATCTATAGAGAAGTAAACAAAACCAGTTTTGGTTAAAGCGCTTATGCAGAAAATCAAATGTTTTTTTGTTGAATTTGATAATTTGATATATTTTCTTTGAATGGGTCACCGAAACAATTTATTTCCAACCAAGCAATATATAGCTTAATGGATTCAATATCATAGAACATGCACGCCGTACACTTAGTAAGTTTTATTTTATAATTTTTA
Organism: Orychophragmus violaceus; assembly: GCA_030180135.1. Classification (NCBI taxonomy): domain Eukaryota; kingdom Viridiplantae; phylum Streptophyta; class Magnoliopsida; order Brassicales; family Brassicaceae; genus Orychophragmus; species Orychophragmus violaceus. The sequence goes on along the minus strand of CM058233.1, from coordinate 85,271,101 downwards.
GATTATTTTAATTCTACGCAGATTGATGGATCAAAAATCTGAACGTTATTTTGGGACGACTTATATTTGCTTTTAAAAACATTCAAGTATATTATTAAAAAAAAGACAAAAGTTTTATTTCCCATGGGTTACTATGTGTGTGACATAATATGATTGTGTCATCGTTTGTTTGCTATTCATTTCTGATTTTTTTCTTAAGAAGTAGTCATTATATATTATAAACATATTCATATCGAATTCAATGTGTACGAGTGTAGTTTTTAATATTGATCCCACTAGATGATAAAAAGGAATAATAATTACATATCAGTTATTGATTGATTCATAAGCCTTGAAATGGTAAAAAAAAAATATACAATTTGAAATTAAGAAATGATATTTTAATATATTTTTTTCCAAAATGTGGTTTTTAATTAGATAAAGAGATGGATATGTCAGTCAATATTTATTCAAATTTTTCTCATTTTATGTCTTTAAAAATATACTCCTACATGGTATATCACGATAGTCAATAACTGACATATTGTATTGTTTCAACAACAACCCAATCTCTTCTAAAATACAACTCTTAACTTCTTTATCTTCGAAACTTGATTCTCTAAAACTAAGAAACTTCCTTTGCTGAACAATATATACACTTAACGCTTGCAAATAAGAATTCCACAATCTTAACGAGTTTAAAACTTCACAATGAACTAATAACATAACAAATAAATAATGCAATTGGTTTGGTGTAGGCCAAAGTGATGCTTCTTTTAGTGTTTCATAGCATTCTTCATCTCCATCAAGTAAACTCTTAAGTCTACATGGATCACATAAAAAAAAATTTAAGTTATGTTAGCGTTAAAAAAGTTATGTTGTAAAACTATATATATTTACACATATTATATCTCCTATAAAACAAGCATACCTGAAACTATAGCCATGCTATATTTCTTCTTGTTTTCTTTTCTCTTTTAGATATATTCAATCTTTGATTCAAAACAAAAACGGTTGTCTATATATAGAGAGTATTAACACTACATACATAATAGACACAACTGTTTAATTGAAAGTAAAAGGACATGTCTTTTCTAATGGTAGTTGATCCTTAAAGGATGCTAATATTGTGATCTCTAACTTGTAACTGTTTCTTAATATTTACACTAATTATTCCTTTTTATTATCCTGTATTTTCTATTTTACTCTAATTAATGTTTCAAAAAAAAATTGGTTGACTCCTAAGCCTTAAAACTGTAAAAATAAAATAGTAATATAATTTAAAATTTAGAAATGTGATATCTTAATTTAGGGAAATTCAGAGAGTATTAAATGTTTCTATGGATTTACTTTTATCATAATATTTATTTAAATCTGAAGATTTTTTGTGTTTTAATAAATAGTAATACAAAGAGATAAATCTTATTGTTAGAAATTAGGAAAAATTAATTACCTATTATCAGACTGATTTTCAACTTGAATTTCTAATTTTCCCGATAAAACATAGATTTAAACAATTGGCTTTTTCCAAGTTTCTTATCATCAATTACAAAATATTATTGAAGATTCGAATTAATTTGAAAACAATGGTTTTCAAGATGCTTAAATTTAAAAATAAGTTGCGAATAAAAAAAAAGCTTAATATAACTACATTTCTTTCTGTTTTTCTTTATCTTTAGATATATTCAATCTTTGATTCAAAACAAAAATGGTTGTCTATATATAGAGAGTATTAGCATTACATATATAAATAGACATAACTGTTAATTGAAAGTGAAAGAACATGTCTTTTCCTATGGTAGTTGTTCCTTAAAAGATGCTAATATTGTGATCTCTAACTTGTACCTGATGTTTTTTACACTAATTATTCCTATTTATTATCATGTTTTTTTCATTTTATAAAGTGAACAATATTCTCATAACTACATATATATTTGTTTAATTAATGTTTAAAAAAAATCATTTGACCCATAAGCGTTAAAACTGTAAAACTAAAATAGTAATATAATTTAAAATTATAGAAATGTAATTTCTTAATTTAGGGAGATTGACAGAGTGTTAAATGTTTCTATGGATTTACTTTTATTATAATATTTATTTAAAATCTGAATTCATTTTTTCATTTTAATAAATAATATTACAAAGAGATCAATCTTATCGTTAAGATTTGGGAACAATTAATTACTTGTTATCAGACAGATTATCAACTTGAATTTCTAATCACCTGTTGAACTAAATCGGTTACAGACATATTTATAATTTTGTGACATCTTTGTTAAACATTATTAAAGACGCAGTTTCGGTTCCATCGTCAACAATTACTTCTACTCGATATCTTAGGATAAATAAAAAAAATTAATTTTAAAATATTTAAATTATAGCATTATAATTTTATAATTATATATTTTCTTATGAAAATTTAAATTTTAATATCACTAAATAAGAATAATAGAGATTTCAATGTTTATTTGAGTTTTACATATCTGGCCCAAAAATTGGATTCTTAATTTGTAGTAACTGAATTTCAAAACATATAAAACATAATTCTGGAATCGGTTAATTAAACATACAAATTACATAATTACGTAACAATTAAGCAAGAATATGTTTTACATTGGTAATTCATATCTAAACATTGGACAATAATGACTAATTTCTAACCAATTCATTCATAATGAAATATATGACCACAAGTTAATGTTACTACTTCAGATCCACAACCTAATAGTCCAAACATATCAGACACTCACTATTGTTACTATTATCAAAAGAGTAATTCAAAAAGACACTAAAACTATATACTTGAGAATAATGTTGTGGTAAAGTTCGTTGAGTTTTTATAGGTATGAAATCTGGTTTTGAGTAAGGATATGCTTGTTAGAAAGAACAAAATAGTAGGATGTGTACAAGAAAAAAAAGACAAAAACTACGTGCTTAGATGATGAATATAATAGAAATTAAGGACTTTTGTCAAAAAACGGGTGATTTCAAAGTTGGAACAAAGGAAAATGGAAGACCTAGAATTTTATGTTAAAAGTGAAAGATTTTTGCAACTATATATAGGATTTGAAAAGTTTCGATTAAAAGACACATTTAAAAGACGCAATCGTAGAATGAAAAGACGCATTTTTGACTAAATGTAAGTTATATACGAAACAGTACGAAGAATAAATACTAGAAGACCTTACCATTCATTGGTATTTTTTAAATTGTTCGATTAAAAGATACATCTGAAAGACACATATTTTGAACTAAATAGAAGTTATAAACAAAAGGGTAAAAAAAATCCGATTTATACGACCGTTCATTGGTATTTTTTAGTTTATGGAAAAAACAAGTTAAAGAAAACCCGGTATAATGAATAAAATGATGTGAATGAATAACAAAACTAAAGTTTGTGAAACTACAATAAAAACATATATTTCGACGAAAGTAGAAGTTATATGCGAAATTATTAAGAGATTAATTCGAAAAGACACTAAAACTATATACTTGAGAATAATGTTGTGGTAAAGTTCTTTCAGTTTTTATAGGTATGATATCTGGTTATAAGTAAAGATATGTTTGTTAGAAAGAACAAAAGAGTATGATGTGTACAAGAAAAAAGAAGAAGAAAAATGATGTGGTTACATGAATATAATAGAACTTAAAGACTTTTGTCTAAAAAATGAATCATTTAAAAGGAGGAACAAATGGAAATGAAAGATCTAAATTTTGTGTTAAAAAAATGAAGGATGTTTGCATCCAAATATAGGATTTGAAAGATTTCGATTAGAAGACACATTTAAAAGACGCAACCATAGAATGAAAAGACGTATTTTATTTACTAAATAGAAGTTATATACGAAAGAGAATGAAAAAATAAATACGAAAACAAACGACTGTTCATTGGTATTTTTTAAATTGTTATTATTAATAGAGATGAATAAAATGTTTTGAATGAAGAACAAAATTAAAGTGTGTGAAAGTACAATAAAAACATACCTTTTGACGAAAGTAGAAGTTAAATGCGAAATTATTAAAAGATTAATCCGAGAAGACACTAAAACTAAATACTTGAGAGTACTGTTTTGGTAAAGTTTTTGAGTTTTTGTAGGTATGAAATCTGGTTTAGGTAAGAATATGCTTGTTATAAAGAACAAAATAGTAAGATGTGTATAAGAAAAAAGAAGAAGAAAAATGATGTGGTTAGATGATGAATATAATAGAACTTAAAGACTTTTGTCTAAAAAGGAATGATTTCAAAAGGGGAACAAATGGAAATGAAAGACGTAAATTTTGGAGTTAAAAAATGAAGAATGTTAGCAACTATATATAAGATTTGAAAGGTTGCGATTAAAAGACACATTTATAAGACGCAACCATAGAACGAAAAGACGTATTTTGACTAAATGGAAGTTATATATGAAAGGGTATGAAGAAATAAATATGAAAAGACACGATTGTTCATTGGTATTTTTGCAAATAAATATAGGATTTGAAAGGTTGCGTTTAAAAGATACATTTGAAAGACACAATTTTTTAAACTAAATAGAAGTTATAAACAAAAGGGTACAAAAAAATAAATCTGAAAGACACGACCGTTCATTGGTATTTTTATATTATGAAAAAGCAAGGGAAAACCGGTAAGATGAATAAAATGTTGTGTATGAAGAAAAAAATTAAAATGGGTGAAAGTGCAATAAAAACAAGTAGAAGTTATATGTGAAAATCAAAAATCATCTTATATATAATTAGAGGATTATGTCTCCTCTCATTGTGTCCACGTGTCCTCACCAATTTCTGGCTATGGGCTTTTCCAAATTTTAACAGAGTTTACCAGCCCAAGCTCAAAATATCTATAAAAAAAAACAAACAATTTAACAGCCCACCTCACCTTTACCCTTTTGCCTTCTTCCTCATTCGATCTTCCACAAGAATTGAAGCGTCGCGGTTATCATTTTCAGATGGCTACACCCCTTCCCCATCGACTAATAAATTCCTCATACCTGATCAACTTCTTTAGATTTCAGTTTCTCATAAACCAAACCCACTACGTATCTTTCGATTGCCAACCTATAATCTACATACATTTCATCTCCAAACCTTCCCTCCTTTATAAATAATCAGTCCATGGCATCGACAAACCTCCCCGCAAAATTCTCAACGAAAAAAAAAGACTACTCCTCATCTTTGATCACCAAATTGAAATCCATGCCATGCCTCAACAGTGAGGTTTTCGAGGCTGTGTACGAGGAGCTTACGAATGATGCACCTGATCTGGTAGAAGCTGCCATTGCGGAGATCGCGAGGATGTTTGTTCGCTCCGTTTTCATAGATCCGCCTACGTGCATTCAACGGTGAGAACCTAACGACTGCATCTGACTTCCACCGACGTATCTGCTAATTGCTCTTTTTAAATTGATTCTGATTATGTCTTATGAATCATTTCCTTTACATTGAATTGAAATATTGAGACGAGAGACATTACCATTAAACCGTAAGGTCCGAGTAGTGTTGTGGGGTCTTGCCACCCTCTGTGACATATTATGGATGGTGGATGATGCTCTGAATAATGTTTTGAAATATGTTGATGCTCTGAATATTTGCATGTCGTTTTGAACCCATACTTCTAGCAAATGTTGGCTGATCCTTTATTTCGGGTTAGTGTTTCGGGTCGGGTAAGGACGAAACCTTCTTCATTACTTGATTCTACCCTCTATATGATGCCGATGAAGATATCTTCGTATCTACAAAGTGATCAATATCTTCGTACTTGGTTTCTTTGTCCCTCTCTTTTTTTTTTAAATTTTACATTAAGCCACATAAGGTAGAGCAATCTACTAAATGCTTGTATGTTCTGTTTCTTTCCTCCACATGATATGTTAGAGATCATAGTAGCGTCCTCTTTTCAGTGCATTAGTCTGATTTCTAATAGCTACTCCCATGTGGCTGGTCTTGACAATGTCAAATAGTAAATACATAGCAAGCTTTCTTTTTCTCTTAGCTTCTTAGTGTATTGATGCTTAGGAGAGTGTGAACAAGAATTGATCTGCAGAGTCCCATATTTGGCTACTTGGAAATCTTGAGCCTCTTTTTGTTTGTTTCTTGGGGTAACGAAATCTCATAATGTTTTTCTTACATGATTTCTTAGGGTGTCTTGGTTTACTATTATCACCTTTTTGATTCCATAGCCTCATATTGATGTAAATTGGGTGTGGAGTAGGTATGAAAAGAGGAAAGGAAGTGGAAATGTGATGGGGAGAAGAACTGTCGCTGACCAGGTTGATAAAAAAAGCTATTGTACTGCAAAACAACAACACACTTACACTTCAAATAAGATCAACAAATGTTGATATGCTTGATCGTTTCCTATGCTTTCCGAATAAACAACATATAGCTCAACAATAGACAAGATGATGAAGAGGGGACCAAAACTGGCACTACATATCAGATTCATTGAACAAACATCTTATTTGAACTAATTCAACAAAAAAGATTGGCATATATGTTTGTTGCATTGCTCAAGGTATACAACTGTTCTATGATTAAATGTATTCTCATTGTTCTGTTCTATTGCGTTTCAAGCCTTTAATATGCTTTTCTCTGTTTGTGTTCACTCTAGGGGGCCTTGGACAGACGACTTGATATTCCGCACAGTGACAAGAGATCTACTGGTTTTAACAAAGAAAAAAAACAACTCGATGCTGAGCACCACATGAACTACATCTATGGTGGCCAAGTCTCAACCTACATGAAGTTGTTGAATGAAGATGAGCCAGAGAAGTGTCAAACTCACTTCAATCAGTACTTAAAGAAAGGAGTCAATGCTGAGGACAAAGTCATCATGTTGCCCTTCTATGAAATCTGCAATGTATTGTTACGCCTATTCTTCCTGCTATCGTATTGGATCAATGATAAAATCTCCGTCAAAACTCTGCCATATGTGTATGTTTTATATGCTGAGTTAATTCAGCGGGTTTGTGTCGTCAGTTCACCATATTCTGGAAGCAGTATAAACGGCTAACTGCAAAAAAATCTTGAAACAAAAGCTAAAAGCAAGCCATAACCCCCGGTCCCCCGCGCACGCGCGGGGTGGTAAGTCCACTAGCTAGTAATTATAATTCTAGATTACCAAGTATGGAGGAAAGTAGCATCGTACACAATTCATCTCCACACTTTTCAAAAATAAAAGTATCGGAGTTTGAAAGCATTATAAAACATAAAGAACAATCTCCCAAAATTAGGGTTTGATATGAACCAAAAGAAGTTCTGAAGTCAAACTTTCTGCATTACAAACCCCAAGGGGTACTGAGGAAAAAAAAATTTCTAAAACGAGAGAATTTATAGGGAAGATGGAGCATCAGGCAGTGAGCATTCCTTTCAGCAATCGTCATCCAGATCTATGTCATCCAGATTTATGTCATCCATATTTATGTCTTCCAGATTTGTGCCATCCATACATATGTCATACATCCATCCATCTAGACATTGCCAATCGTCCAATCCGTTGGGATATATCATCGAGTTAGGTTGTGTATCTTGTGCAACTAATTGACTTCCACGTAACTCTCCTGCATTGCTCGTTTCGCCCACTTCTTGGATCGTCGGATTGTTGTTTCTGTCTCCATAGCCAACATCGAAGTGAATAGAATGTTGTAGAGTTGGGAAACATTTTGTTGCGAGTTTTGACCAGAAGTTATCGCCAGACACAAGCTGATCCAAGTTCTGTTGCAGATATCCAGGAAGAAAATGAAGTGTATGTCTCCTGTTATATATAAATGTGAGGCTTCGTTAGATGAATCGATATCAATGGTACTTAAACCAAATAGGAGGATCAAATTAAGATAGATAATGAAACCTGAATTTAGAAGCAGACTGATTTAGGGTGAAATCTTCAATCTCTTTCCATTGACTGTGCTTTTGTGCATGTGGATTAGTCTCCATGAAGAACGTTGGACGATTTTTCAACTGGAAAAAAAAATATCTCAGTTATTAATAGGCTCAAAATTTGCAATAAAATGTGTAAAAGATATGAAGTATTGTATGCTACCTCGACATCTAGGGTTTCTCTTTTAGCATGTGGATTAATAGTTGCTCTAAAAGACAAGATATCAGACCATTGGATCTCGATCTTTCTCTTCAGCCTAGAAACTTGTGTTTCTATTTGGACACCGTCGAGAATCTCCCAAATAAGTCTTCTTCTTTTAAAATATATTTTCGCCTTAAAATCATCCTGGTATCTCGACTTGTGTGTCCATTCACCAATTGTAATCTCGGAGATTGGGAAATGCATAGCAGCCTTTGGTTTAGCCTTTTGTTTTTCACAAGTAAGGTTTTGTTGAGGCATTGTGTAATTAGGGTTTTGTTGATGAGTAAGGTTTTGTTGATGTGGACATATGATCATGGAGTCGATCGATCTGATAAATTCCGGAGTTAATGTTAAAGTCAAGTTTAGAGGTGGAAGTGTACCCTGAAAAAAAAAACAGAAACAAAAATCCAATTAGTACATTAAAACTTATAAATTAATACTGTCAGAAGGATGATATTTTACTAATCTAACTAAATTTAATTTATCAAAAAAGGTTAAAATTAATTCTAAATCGATTTTTTTTTAATAACTTATCAATGCATTGAATATTATTTTGAAGAATTATATTGTATCTAACACGCATAAGAGATAAATATTTGATAAAAAAAAAAGAGTTTAAAAGTTACAATAAGAGAGCGATCCTTCTTCAAACAACAAATAATTTTGTTATGGGTGCATATAATTAGACCTAAAGCCAATAACTTAATTAGATTAGAAAACAATTTGTAATAACCTAAAACCTAAACCCTAATTGTACTCCAAGATCAGAAAAACACATAAAACCTCTGAAAACGTTACAAAGAAAAGAAAAAAACTAAAACAGAACAAATAATATAGTACGAGACGTCGAGACATAACTAATTATAATACAAATTTATAGAAATTATATTGTATCTAACTAGCATAATATATATATATATATATATATATATATATATATATATATATATATATATATATATATATCTGATAAGACATAATTTAAAAGTTACAATAAGAGAGCGATCTTCTTCGAACAACAAACAATTTTGTTATGAGTTGCATATAACTAGACCTAAAACCAATAACTTAGATTAGAAAACAATTTGTAATAACCTAAAACCTAAACCCTAATTGTCTTCCAAGATCAGGAAAAAAAAAACCAAAAAACATCTGAAAACGTTACAAAGAAAAGAAAAGAAAAACTAAAACAGAACAAATAATAGAGTACGAGACATAACAAATCATAAAACATGAGTAGAAACATGCATAGAGTAATAATGAATATAAAGAGCAAAGTAGAGTACCTCTTCATTAGTTCTGCTAGGGCCAGCTTCAGATTCTTCTGGCAATCTATTCATCGTATGATATCGACAAATTAACAGCTCTCAGGTCTAGCTTTCTATTGTCACAACGTTTTCAGGTATTGACTCGCTTATTTATACACGTTTTTGTTGATAATTCTGTTAAGATATAGATTCTGTATGTAATAGGAATCTTTTATTTCCAGCGTAAAGTTAGGAATCTAGGACCTATTGTTTAGCAAAAATAAAATACAAATTAGAACCCATATATTCCAGGTGTAATTAGATTCCCTTGTTTTTATTCCAATTTTTATTAATTGATTTGATATGATAAACATGGATGTGGATTAAAAAAAATTCAAAATATAGATTGCAAAATTAAGTGCATATACAATTCGGTCTATTCCCATAAATTACCTGCACCGATTGGAATATAACAACATCATATCTTAAGTCTACTTTCTGTTAAAATATTTTGGCCCATATTGGATTATATTATCGTTAAACATGTATATATGTTTCTAATTCCTACCAAGAATTATGATCACTAGCTTGAATATGTATTACATATATTCACTGGCGGAGCTACTTTAGTTGGAGGGGGGGCTGCTGCCCCCGGTAGATTTTAATATTTACGAAAATTATAAGCAATGTACATAAATATTCGTTGGATGAGATGTTTGTGATCCCACTGAAAATTTATGTTTGCCCCCGATCAATACACGTTCGACCCTTGCTTCTTAAAATTTTTTAGCTTTTCAGTTTTTAACAGTTCCTATATTTGCTAGCTCCACTAACATTTAACTGATGACATAATATTTATTGTATTTTCTTTCCATATCTTTTTATTTAAGATTTAGATTGCTATTTTTCAATTAGTTAGTTACTTTTGTTAATAACTTTAGTTTCTCCACAGTTTTTATGTGTTTAATTTATTTTGATAGGTGTTAACAAAAAACTATATATATTTGTAACAAAAATATTAAAGATATATATGTTAAATCATATAAATAATATAAATATTTTGTGTATTTTAAATATTAAAATTTATTAATTTATATAATATAAACAAATATTATTTTTAAATATGGTTTATTTTAATATTAAATATTATTATATTAAATATTTTTTAATTAGTTTATGCCCCCGGTGAAAAATGTTTCTGGCTCCGCCACTGCATATATTTGTTGACTTATCCACACATGAGTTGATACTAGTTATAATAAGCCAAAAGACTATCACATCTTTTGGCTTATTAGGCATTTCACAACACTGATGGGTTGATACTAGTATATATAATGAGACAATATTATATGTGAAGTTATATGTGAAGTTATATATAATGAGACAATATATTGGTTATGATTGGGATAGAAAAACGAGTGTGGTAGGAGCTGGTTGGGTGATTAGAGATGAAACAGGGAAAGTAAGTCTCCATAGTAGAAGATCTTTTGGTGGTGTTACATCCAAAGGAGAGGGGAAGTTTCAAGTTTTGTTGTGGGCAGTTAACAGTTTGAGATACCACCGGTTGAAGAAGATAATCTTTGCAAGTGAATTTGGAGATCTTACAGAGCCATTAACCGGCCTATAGCATGGCCTTCCTTTCGGTATCAAAGCTCAGTTATTAGAGAAGGTTTAAATCAATTTTTGAAATGGAGATGTTCCCTTGAAGTGGCAGGGACAAACAGAGGGGCTGGGTTCATAGCACAAAGTGCCATTCATTTGGACTTTGCACAATCCTATGTTGCAATTGGACATCCTTTATGGCTTGATTCCATTTTTGTGTGAAACCAGTTCTCTCTCTCTTTGATGTTTTCTTTTGGTTGGGTAGTAGGGTTTTTTGGATAACCAATCCTCTGTTTTGGAGTACCGTGGAATTGGTATAATCATGAAGTGTTTATTAGGGAGTTTGTTTCCTTAAGGTGGCTGAAAAGTTGTAATGTTCTTCCCTCATATTAATGGAGTATCCCTTTCAGTGAAAAACAAAAATAATGAGACAATATTTCTCTCCATTTTTAAGCTATCTACCTCATCATCTCATATTTTCTGACGTGGCATTTTCTTATTTATTTTGTTTAAAAAAAAAACTTTACTTCCTATACCTTTATATTTTTTTTTATTATCAACACCTGTATATCTTTATTCTTCTTTTTCTGCGGTTTTTTGGGGTGTTATGACGGTCCCACTTACAAGTTATTTCCTGGTAGAGACAATTCATCGATTCAACTTTCCGAATGTTTATATAATCGATTTGCTCTTTGGACTTCTCTTTTGAAATTGCTGTTTCATTTCGAGTTGTTTTTCCCTATTACAAAAAGTTTTTCATTTTCGTATGGGTTTTGTGGGATCTGGGTTTGATTTGAAAAACTCATTTTCTTAGTTTTATGAGGAGTAAATGAAATGAAAATTTTTGATCTCATTTTTTAGATTGCAACTGGGTTTCGAACAGATTGTTCATCTAAAGTGAATTTTTCACTTTCGAAACCGTCCGCAAAAGCATTTTTCGATTTATAAAACCTTCTTCTGATTCGAGCTACTGTTTATTATTGATCTGATTGTGTAAACAAAAATTTTACAGTATCGGAGAGTAAGACCAGATTGTTACAGTAGGGACAACGTAAAAGACCACGCGCCTCCATAACTGAGATTCGATATGTCTCTACTGTCGGGGATGATTCGTGTTCTTCTTCTTCAGGACACAGTTTGCTTCCGTCAAATCAGATTCAAAGAAGATCGACCAACCAGTTTATGCCGTTGTCGTCTCTGCCATCGTCGCCTCTCTGCGGCGGAGGAGGTTACGAATACTAGAAACGGTTTCGGTAGAGGGTTTTTGGTAAATAGCTTGCTTTCTCAAAAAAAATAAAAGAAGACAATGCTTAGACAAGACTACATAGAGCTAAAGTAGGAAACGTAAGTATGTTCACCTCGCACCTTGATAGACTCAACAAAACTATTCCATTGTTCTAATTGATATCTTCGCCCGTTTAATTCCTTTGCAAACATAAAGATGAGATAATATCTTACCAACCTTTTTACAAGGTCAAATTTGATATTAATAGAGTCGTAAACCAAATGTAAACTAGAATTGGTTATGTACAATTCTGATAACCGGTTCATTATATAAGAACCGTTGTAACAGCTTTACGAGCTTAAGTTGAATAACAAGATCATTTTCTGTTTTTCTCCATCGTCACCTACAATGGCGATTCTTCAATCTTGTTGTATCAACTAACAGATATATAATTGCTTACTATTTCCATGTGTTTATATATCCGTCTATTTATATGAAGGGTAACGATATAACATCCAAAGGATACAAGGGGCTCAGTGAAAAAGAGCGAATCTTGGTTAGGGGAGTTTAGAAATGAAGCTATGACGTAAATGGCTTCTAAAAGAGATGATCCATTCAGCTCAGAACCTTCCCGTGAGATCTTCTTTCTTTCCTATGAACTGCCTAAAAAATTTTCTATCAATACAAAGAACTGACTTCCATGATGGATGATGAACACTGTTGTTTGACACATTAAAAGGGTGTTACGAGAAATAGAGAAAGGGTTTCGATACAGCAGATGCAATTATTTCCCTTCACAGTAAGGAGAATTCATTCGTAAGTCCATAATATTATCCTTAACCGTTTCATATTTATGACTGATGCATTTTTGATCTTGGAAACAGAAATAACTACGAAGCTGGCTATTGTTGCATAAAGTTGGACTAATTCAAGAGGATTACCATGTCGAGGATGAAAGAAACCATGTGGAAAAACTATAAATGTAACAAATAATGGTACAACGTTAAGAATAATTTAATAATTTATGGATGTATCTTTTATGATGAAATTTTTTTTTTTTGGCCAACCATTTTTCGTTAAGAAAAGCCCAATGGGCAAAAGAAACAACAAGGATTACACGATCCATACAGAGATAAAAGAAATGGGCCAGGCCCAGCCGAAAGAGACGTGCAGATAAACACAAGAAAGAGATGAGCTCAAGGGAGCCACCTGGCCACCTAATGACGACGCCGGCATGCAGACGCTCGATGACAGTACACCGGAAAACGCCAGAAGCTCCGCGCCGAATCTTCTCTGCATCCAAAAGAATCCTTGCTGCCGATCCCCCTAACCACCTGCAAAGCCATGGAAGAGAAACGGGTGAATATGAGAAGCAGCTTCAAGCTCTTAGACGATGAACGCAGAGCCCGGAGACGTCGCACCGAACAGACACAGGAGGTCGGTTCTATTGATTCCAAGCCAAAGGCGGAGAGGCAACAACGATATTAATCCGAGAACTTGCGAAAATCGACAAAGAGGAAGAAGAAGAGCGGGTCCGCCATGGGCAAAGAAACACCAGGAGGAGAGATCGAGAAACACTGGTACAAGACCAGAGAACAAAACCGATCCAGATAACATGATCGGACTTTATTAGCCAATTTGAGAATGAAACAAGTCAAATCAAATCGGAGAAACTCAAACCCCAAACTGAAAAACCAAACAAAATCGAAACTTCCTAGAAGAAGGTCGATGATCCAGACAACTATAAACAAGCAAAACGCAAGATCTCATCCTGCTGAAAAATATGAAATTGGGAAGCAGGAAAAGAGAATGGGCGAGAGAACATTCTCTCTCTAAAAGAAGAGAGAGAGCCCCCGGCTATTAGCGATCTCTTTTTACGTAGTTGGTCATGTCTGTTCTTATGATGAAATATTGTTTAGAAGAAATACAATGCATATATTTTGTTATAACAATACAAAAAACCATAACACAAAATATAGGGTTCTACCAAGTGTTTGAAGTTTCAGGCAGAGATACTTCGCTAGCAAAAAAAAAAAAAATCAAGTGGGTGTGAATTGAAAACAAATAAAAAATTAGCAGTACCATATTTAAAAAAAAAACAAATGAACCGAATTATTTGAGACATAAATACAGAACAAATATAAATATCACTTCACTCCGCGCGTACGCGGGGGGTACAATCCCTAGTTAATCCAAAAGGACACTAAAACTATATACTTGAGAATAATGTTGTGATAAAGTTCTTTAAGTTTTTGTAAGTATGAAATCTGGTTTTCAGTAAGGAGATGCTTATTAGAAAGAATAAAAGAGTAAGATATGTACAAGAAAAAATGATGTGATTAGATGCTGAATATACTAGAACTTAAAGACTTTTATCTAAAAATAAATGATTTCAAAGGAGAAACAAATAGAAATGGAAGATCTATAATTTTATAATTTTATGTTAAAAATGATGTTTACAACTACATATAAGATTTGAAAGGTTGCGATTAAAAGACACATTTAACAGGCGCAACCGAAAAATGAAAAGACAAATTTTTTACTAAATGAAAGTTGTATACAAAAGGGCACGAAGAAATAAATACGAAAATACATGACCGTTCATTAGTACTTTTTTAAATTGTTCGATTAAAAGGTACATTTGAAAGATATATTTTTTTAAATTTCATAGAAGTTATAAACAAAAAAGTGCAAAGAAATAAATCTGATAAGACACGACCGTCCAATTGTATTTTTAGATTATTGAAAAAGCAAGTTAAGGAAAAACCGGTAAGATGAATAAAATGATGTGAATGAAGAACAAAACTAGAGTATGTGAAAGTACAATAACAACATACCTTTTGACGAAAGTAGAAATTATATGTAAATTATTAAAAAATTAAGCTGAACTTTATATTTGCGAATAATGTTGTGGTAAAGTTATCTGAGTTTTTGTAGGTATCAAATCTAGTTTTAAATAACGATATGCTTGTTAGAAAGAATAAAATGTTAGGATGTTTACAAGAAGAAAGAAAAAGAAAAATAATATGGTTAGATAATGAATATAATAGAACTTTTTGTTTGAAAATGATTTCAAAGGAGGAGCAAATGAAAATGGAAGACCTAAAATTTTGTGTTAAAAAATGAAAGGATGTTTACAACTACATATAAAATTTGAAAGGTTGCGATTAAAAGACACATTTAAAATATGCAATCGAAAAATGAAAATACATATTTTTGACGAATTAGAAATTATATATGAAAGGGTACAAAGAAATAAATACGAACATACACGACCATTCATTGGTATTTTTTAGATTGTTATTATTAATAGATAAATTTCTTAGTAACGAAATTTTGTTTTGTAGAATTGCTAATTTAAATGGGATGTGATCATACCATTTGAAACTAAATAAAACAATACTTGTATCAATACTATTAAAAAAATAAAGTGTGAAAAATTAACATTTATTTGACGTATATATTACGAAATATGTCATTAGAAGTTTAAAGATGTTTTTAATATTTATTAAGGACAAATTAGAATTTAAGAAAATTAAACTATATGTGGGGCACTAAATATTCTTTAATCAATGATTTACTCTAAAGTATTTCATAATACCTTTTAATATCATTTTGTTTTAAATTAGGTTTCACATTATGTTCGAAGAATGTAGGCGGCACAGTGACTGAACCTTTCCTTTATGATCGAGAGATTTCGGGTTCGAGTCCCAATTTCGTGTTTATATATACTAAAACGACGTCATTTTCAAACAGTAAACGATGCTTAACTCTGTTAATTTATTTCGTTAGTGAAGTTAACGTCGGGCTTATTTCGGCTTTGTCAACGCAAACTTTCGAGTTTATAAACAAGTTAATAAAAGTTCGGATTTTTTATACCACGATTTTTGACAAGTTTTTTTGGGTTGTTGGAAAAGTTAGGGGTTTAAATGCCATTTTCTCATTTAAAGGCGAAAATGGATTGAAATGGATTTCGTTTTGGGCTCAAGACTTTGATAAATTTCTCATGCTAATGGGTCCATTTCGTATTATTTCGTATTCTTAGAACGGCCCATCAACGATCTTTCTTTTCCTGTTAAGTTTGTAACAGATAATTTCTTCTACCTGTTTGCCGGTTGAGAAAAGCAGAAGAAACATCACATTAAGTTGAACTGTTTGTCTGATTTACCACAGCATGAAGGGTTCAGATCTTATTGATTGATTGTACACGTTTGTTACAGCAAGACTTGACGCTCAAATGTTGTATCATGCAACATTAATGGACCTTTATAACTCATCTCGCGAATCACTCTTGCTTTCATACGATGCATAAGCTTTGATGATTGAAACATACACGTCAATGCCTTTCAAGTACTCAGCTTTACCCAAATACTGCAACAAAGTAAAACCACATGGGTTAGGAAATTGATAATGATAAATGATCCACCAGAAAACCAAATCATCACACACTAATATTGGCACCTCATTGTGGTCATGAAGCAAACTCGGGGTGTTTGATATGGGAGAAAACCCAAACGCAGGCACGCTGGCCTTCCGGAAGTAGCGAGCATCTGTTGATGCAGGGAAAATCTCAGGCTTACTAGCCCTACCTCCGGCTTCCTTGACAGCATTTTCCAAGAGCGTCCACCACGGATTTGAATCATCTGCTGTTGTAAGGAGCGGTTCCCCCGAAAGCTTCTGCTTAAACTGCCCCAGCTAACAACTTAAAATTAGTTAAAAGTTTTCTAAAAGACACTCAGGTAACAACACTTTTGTCGATAACTTGCATTAAAAGAGATATTCCATACGGTGTTGCTGCTAGGATTGAAGAGGAGATACAGGTGGCTAAGAAATTACCTCAAAGGACATGTTGCGCGATGCTGGTGCCCATTCCTCCACCAAACGTCTTTCAAGTGCTTCAGAATCAAAGTTGGGTGGGACACGAATGTCGAAACCAGCTTCTGCCTCAGATGGTTGCAGATTCATCACGAAACCCTTGATGATAAAGAGCCAAACTGTAAGATGCAGTCATAATAAAGACATCAACTTTTCTCTATCAAGACAAGATATAAAATGGAGAGAAGTTACTGTCGGGGACGGTGTGCCAGCCTTGAGGAAGGCCATGTTAACGGAGACGACATCGCCTTCAGCAGTGCCACCAGCTTTGAGCAGATCGAATTGGGAAGCTCTGAATCTACGGATACTCTCAATGCTTTTCATAAGATTCTCCATGGCAGAGTTGTCATAAAGCTTGGCACCGTGGCCAGGTGGTCCTTTAGCCTTAATCACCAGCCACCAGGGACTCCTCTCTCCATAGAATACTCTGTAACTCTCAGTAGGCGATGGCAGACCTGACTCATCACCCAAAAATGTCAGATAGGTAACATAAAAAGATCTACAATCGATTCCAGAGGAGGGAGCTTGTTTACTTACCTTCGTCGAGCACGATTCCGATGTTCAAGCTCTTAAAGAGCTGGGATTCCGCGAACTTCTCCGCGCCATCGTGGCCGCCGATCTCTTCATCGGGGACGAAGGAGAGATAGACGGATCGGATTGGGTGGAAACCAGAAGCCTGGAGCTTGCGTATGGCCTCGAGGTATTGCATCCCGACACACTTCATGTCCTGTGAACCTCTGGCATAAATGTGTCCGTGGTGGTCGATCTGAGCGTGGAGCGGGTGGTGAGTCCACTTGGATTCCTCGAAGGGAACGACATCGGTGTGGGAGTTGAGGAGAAGGGCAGGTAGGGTCGGGTCGGAGCCAACCCATTTGAGGAGAAGAAGCGGCTTTCCCTTAACGAACTCGATCGTCTGAGATTCGAGGGCGAGGGATTTGGCCTGAGAGTTAATAAAGTCAACGGCTTTGTAGTAATCGGGCTTAGGCTGAACCGTATCGATTCGTAGATACTCCTGAAATCTGGAGACGATCGCCTCGCCGTCGTCAGCAACCGCGGAAAGGATGGATAGAGCAAGGAGAAGAATACTCATGAAGATTCTTCTGCAACCACCACTACCACTAGCAGGAGCAGCCATGGGAGGCAGAGAGAGAGAGAGAGAGAGAGATTGAAATATGGCTCACACTCGCAAGGACGGTCGTGGTCGTTATCTGGAAAAAAGCCACGTAGGACAATGAATGACAATCTCATATGCCCATATATCTCGATCACTAATGTGAAATGTCCCAGTTATATTTTTAATGTCGAAATGACAATTTTACCCTTAATGAATGGTTGTAAGAGCTTAAATATAATTAAACCGGTAAGTATTTGTTAAAAACAACGGTAGTTCAGTGGTTAAGAGCTCTACGCGCGTACCTGTGCGCGACGCGCGTCCAGAGTTCGAGAGTTCGATTCCCATATTGGTGTAATACCAATATTTATTTATATAAATTAAATACTAGTACAACGATTTATTTATATAAATTAAATCAAAATGAGAAGGCAAGACTGGTAATAAAGAATACTAGTACAACGATTATTCATATAAATTAAATCAAAATGAGAAAGGCAAAATCGTCATTACAGGATTTCATTTAAAAATGAAGGGCATATAAATTAAGTGGGGGTATTAAGAGATTAGATTATGAGAAAGAGGGGCATATGAGACAATGTTTCGTCGTGGTCGTTATCTGGAAAAAAGCCACGTAGGACAATGAATGGCAGTTTTGTGAATAAAAGAAAGAAGAAGGGCGAAGGAAATAATGCAAAGCATAACATTACACACCCACCCAATTTGAGATGGATCGAGACGATGGAGAAAACTGGCGTTGTGCATTTATCTAGTTTCTATTATGCTCATCAGAGTTTTGCATTTACATTCACGACCAGAAGAAAGGAAGGATATAAGGCAGTGCAGACAAAATGTAGTGATCCCAGAATCTCATCGTCCTATTCTTAGGTTCTATAACAATAATCAATTACTTACTAGCAACCAAACCCACAAAACAAAACTACATGACGGATTTGTCTGCCGCAATCTTTCCTTTGGGGTAGTTAACATTAATCTCTCAAGCTAGTCGTAATCGTCGATTTTGTCGACCAGTAGAACATGGTAAGCTTCATATGTAATATTATACTCTATGCAAGTTCTGCCGATTTGAATATGATCTTATTTCAACTAATTAATGCATAAGCTTTATACATTTAAGTATAGAGAAGGATATCTGCTTAGTTAATTTGCAGGTTTTGACTGAAGTTATAAATCTTTCCTATGCTGTTTGTTTCAATCTAAAAACGTCCAGAGGTATATGATTGTCTTGTCCTTTTGTAAGCACTTGTGGATGACTCTGATGTGGAGAGGATCTAGATTAATTTGAAGAGGTCGTCTCTTATTGATTGAGGCAATGGACAAGGCTGGTGAGTTCTTGTTGAAACACCACTTCAAATATTGATTGTTTCTCTAAGGTCTCGGGTTATCTGAGCTGGAAACGATTATAATAAATGCAGACATCAAAAAGCTAATGTTCTCGTATGTGTAAAATTATGTAACCGACATTTATAGTGTCACTTCGTCACATTCAGCTAATTTTTTTAAAAAAAGTTAACATTATTTACATAACTTCACATTATTTGTACTATTCAGCTAATTGACTCCTTAATAAAAGCAAACACTTGAAGTCGTGATTGTTTTTTTGTTTTAGTAAATCTGTGATGTGATTGTGAATACATTGATGTGAGTAAATAAACACAAAATGGGAGAAACCAATGTTCTTTAACAAAACAAAGGTGTCTTCTTCTTCCTCCTCATTATTGCTTACTTGTACATCTCATTTTGATCTTACAGTAATCAATAAACATAACATAATATTACCTTATTATCAGTTGCTACGAAGAGCAATTTACTATTACAGTAACATCAAACTTGTGTGTTTCATGAACTCATGGCATGTTCTTCTTACGGCCAAGCTCTCGTGCCATCTCTCTTAGCTCCTCGGGTGAAGGAGGTCGAGGTGCCTCTTCAGGATAGACAACATATGAACGCTGCACACAACAAATAGTCAAATTTTTGGGGGTTAAAGAATGCCTCCCAAAATCGCACATTGAAGACTGTTCGAAAGAGCTCAAGACCATCTAAAAACTTCAAGCGCAGCTTATGGACTTCAAATGTAGTTTTATTTGAAAGGAAGCAAATCAGATCATATATGTTTCTAAGATCTTAGTAAGTCTGAGCTACAGTGATTCAACCGCAGACAATTCAAAACAGCCAAGCAACAATCCTTGTACCGATTTTAGACGTTACCATCTTCTAATTACTCAGGTGATGTACACAAAATAGCCAAATCGGGTGTAGTGATTGCAGCGATTCAACCACATAACAATCCAGAAACAACCAAGTTTAGAGTTACCATTTCTAGTCATTCAGCAAAACCCATCAATCCATGCCTAACAGAAGCATCAGTCTAATGGAGAGAGAGATAGAGAGAGAGAGATTACATTTCCCATGAATTTCTTGATATTGGTGCTGTTGTTGGCGAATGTATACATAAGGCCGATAGGAACGGCGACGTAGAAACCGAACTTGGCGATCTCCAGAATTCCTTTCGATGTTCCTACAGACGACATTTTCCCTCCGAGTCCGAGAGAAAAGAGAGATCAGCTTGCAGAGACCAAGATCGATTTCAATGGAGGAGCTTTTTAGGGTTTATCGATGGAGAGAAATTGGGAATCGATGAACCGACTTTACAATGTGCCTATTGGTGGATTTGGAGTTTCCACAACACAAAATGAGCTGTAAGGACAAAATATGCGCGAGCCTATCTAAAACTCCCAATAAAATACTCATTTTTATTGATCCTAATGGGCTAATGATGGATATTTCAGCTACTACTGCTTTTCAAAGCCCATTTTGGCATTTAAATCTTTCCGAAGAGAATTCGATTTTGCAATTCAAACTCGAGACTAGTAACATATCAGTTGGTAAGCCACGAGTCTTTCTTTTTCTTTTTCTTTTCCCAAAAAGGCCAAGTTTGTCTGAATTGGAGTGTAAGAGTCGAAAGTTACAACCTTTCTAAAACGTATTTATGCAATGGGGATTTGTGATCGGATCCATTTTGGGAGAAAAGAGAAACAAATAGATAAATCAAATCGTATCAAACTGAAATTTGGTGAGTATATATACCTTCATATCTATATGTAGTTTGTCATTTAGAATATTCATTTGAAAATTATTTGTGTTTTCGAGGCAGATCTGTGTAGGTCAGATCTACGAGCAACTAATTTAGAGAACGTTTTTTCCGGTGAACCAAGGAGGAAACATGGAGCGAGTTACATATAGATATGAAGCGAGTTACATATAGATATGAAGCTCTTGAACCCATCTTTCCAAATATGATTTCCGATCTCCATTCCGAGTTATGGTCATAAAGTTGTAGTTGCTTCTTTCTATTTATGTCCATAGAAAACAATAGTTCTATTTTAGGAAAGTTTCATTCTCCGAGAATTTCTACTTATCAACTCATACCCCATTAAGTAATTCCCATGTTACTTACTCCTTTTTCTCTTTGAGATGAGACTGATGAGTAGAGGAGCACCTTACTGGATCAAGTGCTTTAGAGGTTTTCATTGATTTCTGAATTTTGTTTAGACATTGTTTACGATTTCATTTCGTTTTATTTTGATTATTGCATTGTTAGAATATTTGGTTACTGGAGTTACTTAAGGTGTAAGTTAGAGATCCATGGCATTTTTTCTGAAAATGGGAAGAGACGGGAGTTACACGCTTATTGCTTTAAACTAAAAGTTCACAGCAAATCTCTACTTCTTTGAATGATTAACATCAATTTCATTATCAGAAAATGGTTTCTTTATCATCTTCTTCTTAACAACGTTCTTGAAATAAATTCTAGACAACGACAAAACCTGGTTTAACAACAGTCTCACTACACTTGAAAGTTAATAATTTTGGCTAGGTCTACATGTTTGAGTATATATGTTCATAAAATAAAGAACACATAGTTATTAATGAGGTTCGGTTTCTCTACATCCCTATGATCTAATCCAAAACGAATCTATTAGAATAAGATTGCACTTAACACGCATATAGTATCCAACACTATAATACCTACCTTTTCTTCTAGATGGATAAACTATGGAAGAATATCTCTACAGTCGTCGACTATAATCAATACAACAACATTTACTCAATGTGATTTTACTTCATAGATAAAACCTCCAACATATCTACTAATCTAAAGGTGAGGCGATCCCACACACACTTGTGTGCATGTCACGATAAACCCTAGACGTGTGCAACCATACAAGTCTTCATCTCTTGGTTTATATAGTCAAGGGTCAAAACTCTAAGTATCTTTAAGCCCACCTGATTTTCCATCCTCATGATATTTTAACTCATGTGGCCATGTTTCCTAAACCAAATGAAACTCCACCAATAAAGAAATAATCACTTATTTCCATTCATCCGCTGGAATTTCATTTTGAGCTACATTATGAGGTATCATTTGTTGTAGCACAACCTACCTCATGAACTGCCTCAAGAACTACCTCAACCTTTGTGTCAGTTTTATTTGTCCAAACTACCACAACAGTAAGCCATCTCGGTCTCAGCCTTTGTATCACATACATTCTGAATCAGCTCCATCTCTGCACTATATGTCTTATCTGACATATGAGATGTTTCACGTCAAGTTCCAGCAGATTTATCATGTTCTGTTAGTTTCTCAAATCAATCAGCATAACACTTTCAATCTCTCCTTTGATGACGGGCTTCTAGAGCTCGAGAACACTAACAATATCACGAAACATATGCCTCACCATGTCACTCTCTCTCATAGTCATGATGTTAACAATTTTATCAAGAATTAACTCAACATATGCATCAAATTTTAATGTTGTCTAACAAACCAATCCAAGTCATGCTTTAATACCAATTGAAAGTTCATATTTGTGGATATGTCTACATGTTTGTGTATATATTTTCATAAAGTAAAGAGCACATAGAGTTTTTAAACGAGGTTCAGTTTCCATACATCCTCAGAACCTAATCCTGAATGAATCCATTATAACAAGACTTCACATACAATGCATATGGTATCCAACACTACAATCCATACCATTATTTTCTAGATGGATATTGAACAACAACTCTACAAAGACTATTGTCGACTACAATCGATAAAATACCAGCTACGCGATGTGATTGTACTCCATTTGAAGTTGTAATTTAGGTTATATTATTTATTGACTGGTAATTTTTATTAAATTTATGATATAAAGATGTTATGACCTTTCATATTTCTTTTATAAAAGTTACGTATATATAAAACTATTTAAATACAAATCTAAAATGATATAAATGCTTAGAATATGATGACGTAACATAAGGAGAAAACAGATAAACAATTTTTATTTTTAAAATTTAAATTATATATTGAATTTTAATATTTGTTGAGCGGATAGTAAATATTTTTTTCTTCTGAAACAACATCATGAATTCTAATAAATATTTGGAAATATTTAATTGACTTTTTAGTTAAAATACTAATTTTAATATTTTGATTTATTCTTATAAGATGAATTATATTGATTGAATATATATATATAGATATATAGATATATAGATATATATTATATATTATAAAATCAATATTCAATCAATATAGTTATCTTACTGTAAATATAAAATTTTCAAGAAAGAATAATTGGTTATATTTATTCTCATTATGCATTCTATTTTGATTCTAAAGTGTAATATATGTCTTTATAAATACAGTCGATCGATATATAAATATTATTTTGTATTTTAGATGTTTGTTGTTAATGCAATATGTATCCCCATTTCTTTTTATTTTTTATCCTAAGATCGCTGATTTAAAATTAATTTTATTATTGGATTATTACTATTTTTGCTTCAATTTATATTAATATATAAGTATAATTATTATTTTTTTATTTTAGATGTTTGTTTTAATCATTTTGCATCCCCATTTCTTCTTATTAATTTTTCCTAAAATTGTTGATTTAAAATTAATTTTATTATTGGGTTATTAATATTTTTGATATATTATATTAATAAATTATTATAATTAAGATTAAACAATTTTGTGTATATTCTAGATTAAATATAAGTACTTCCTCAAACTTACCTATTTAAAGCATTAAGTAAAAATAAAAATAATGTGCTATAAATTTGGATGAGGATGAATTATATTGATTGAATATTGATTTTATGATATATAATATATATCTATATATCTATATATATATATATATATATATATATATATATATATTTAAATTAAATGAAATAAAAATAATGTGCAATAAATTGAGATAATGAGGTGGCTTAAAGAAAAGAGATAAAACTTTATATATATATAATAAATTAGTATAATTAAGATTAATCAATTTTTGAGTATATTCTAGTTAAAAACTTACTTATTTAAAGCATTAAGTGAAAATAAAAATAATGTACCATAAATTTGGAAGAGAATAAATTATATTGATTGAATATAGGTTTTATGATATATAATATAGAGATAACCTTCCATATTTCTTTTAATAATATATATAGATTTAAATAAAATAAAATAAAAATAATATGTAATAAATGATGAGATGATGATGTGGCAGCATGAGAAGAGAGAAAAGTCTTCTTTATATATATAGATAGATTATAATTTAATGTTATATAGTTTATATATATTTAATAATTTAAATTTTATACACATATATAATAGTATTTCATCGAAATATTTTTAAAATGAATATGAAAGAGAATTTGTTATTTTCACATATAAAACAATTTGAAAGAAATATGAAAGATCATTTGTGATTCTTATATCTTGAAATTGTTCCAAAATACTTTACAAAAGAATAATAAAGTTAATATATTTGGTTATACTAATAAATTTCATATTTTTAATATTTTCAAGATTAACATTTTATATTTATAGTGATAGATTTTGTAACACCCAAACCCAGCCACTAGGCCGGATGAGGTTCACCAACATCCTAGCATTCAACTAAGTCTAAAAATTCCATGTATGTATTCCGTTCTCTTTAAACTAGCAGTAATAAGACATAATAGATAAGGCAAATTGGATATTTTATTAATCAAACCAAAAGGTACTGATACAAATGTAGTTCAATGTCATTATGCTATAAAAGTATTTAGTCCTAACTATCCAGTCTAAACACACCACACGTCTGTCTAGGTCCTTGTCCTACATGCCTAAGCCCGGTCAATGCTACGATCAACCTCAGGTCATGAAATAATAAAACATATAAGAATAACAACTCAACGTAATTCCAACAACCTAAATGCATCCAAGAAATATCTATATGTTCTCCCACTTAAAACATTATGCCTTTAATTCCACTAAGATCACCGTATGTGTAAGACCAAGAGATGACCATGTCCTTGACCGGACCACGTCCGCAATTTGTCCCAATACACCCGGCGATCGTCCTGTTTTCTAACCACGGTCGCTAAGCGACCCTACCGTGGATGAACGATCGCGTCCGTTCGGGCCATGAATGCCGACCGCATCATGGATCGCGAACAGTCAAGTCCGTTCATGGAGACCGATCCGATGGGACAATTGTGGACGACTCGTCTTGCGGAATTTAAGACTGTCCTAGCCAATCATGCGACCCCACTGGTCCATAACCCGACTTCCACACGTAACACAATTCCCATGCGCATCCGTCCATAGTCTCGGCCGCATCCGACCATCGATCCAACTGGCTGATTACCTTATGCGCCTGATCGTATTAGGGCTCCATACCCGAAAATTCAACCTAGCGTGATACATCCCAAGTATAAAATGAAAGAGAAATAGAGAGAGAGAGGGATCGACCTGTAAGCCTTAGATGCGTCGACCGCACGGTATAGCCGTGGTCGATGATCCGCCGATAACGACCCGATCACACACCTTTGGGGTAGCAGACGATTTCCCTTGTTCCTTAGAAGCTGTGGGATCCATTCCTTCACCCTTTGTTCCTCCAAACAACTCGCCTGAACCGCCCTTTCCTTGCCTTAATTTCGCCGGCCAACCCTTAAGATTGTCCGGCCAAACTCCTTTGCGATCTTCCTTCAATCCTTCACGATTTTGTGTGTTTAATCTCTGAGTTTTTCTATGTTCATTCGCGTGGGCAAAGGGGTTCGAGAGATGCAGTATTTATAGGCCAAAGGAGTCCCAAAACCGCCAAGGCCAAAGGGAATGAGTGTTTGGCGAATGTGTGCATTTTTGCCACTCGTGTCTCTTGGCCATAACCTCCTGGTCAGCTAGCTAGTGACACTAGCTCCCCCAGACCACCAGCTGATCTGAACACTCAACATTCACCTCAGTTGAGTTGAGCTGAGTGTTTGCTGCCCCAGCTGGCCTAGCTGACTGTACAACTTAAACGAACTGAACACTTCCTGTCCAGCTCCTTCCCTACTCGGCCAAGCTCTTCCTAGCTGATCTTAGCTGCTTTCCGACCATGGAACACTTTCCGTTGATATCCCTTGGCCATCTGTTCATTATTCCGGTCCCATGGCCCGTCCCACCGATCCTATCGAGGATCGGGGATGCTACAAGTGTCCCCCCCTGAAAGAGATTCGTCTTCGAATCCGGATCAAGGCATTCCATCTTGGGAAACCATTCCGGATAGTCTGTTTGCATCCTACTCACCGTCTCCCAGGTGATATCTTCGATCCCATTGCAGATCCATACCACTTTGACCATTGGTATGATTTTCTTCCTCATTGGTTTCTCCGATCTATCAATGATCTGTACCGGCCTTGTCTCCATAGTAAAATTCTTCTTTAGATCGCATGGAACTTCTGGTACAATGACATCTCGATATGTGATGCACTTCCGTAGTTGGGACACATAGAATACATTGTGAAATTCTTCCATTTCAGTTGGCAAGTCAAGTTTGTAGGCGACAAGTCCAACTCGTTCCACAACCCGGAATGGCCCTAAATACCTCGGGTCTAGCTTCCCACGCTTGGAGACTCTTTCTCTACCCTTGAATGTAATCATATTGAGATAAACCAAGTCGCCAACTGCAAAATCAATGTCCTTCCGACGCTTGTCTACATAACTCTTCTGTCTGTCTTGAGATTTTTTCATCTTTGTCTTTAGAAGACGTATATGTTCTGTGGTCTCTTCCACGATACCTGGTCCAATCAAGCTGGTTTCCCCCACCTGAATACAACACAAAGAAGTCTGACACGTTCGCCCATACAATGCCTCATACGGTGAAATTCCTATGCTGGCTTGGAAGATGTTGTTGTATGAGAACTAAGCTAATGGCAGATACTTCTCCCAAGAATTGCCCCAGTCTAGAATACATGCTCTCAACATGTCCTCCAAAATGCAGATAGTCTGTTCCGACTGTCCATCAGTTTGTGGATGATAGGTTTTACTCGTGTGTACCCTAGTTCCCAAAGCCCTTTGGAAAGCCCCTCCAAAATTAAGATGTGAAGCGTGAGTCTCGGTCTGAGACTATGCTTGCAGGAATTTCATGTAACCGAACTATCTCGTCAATGTACTTCCCAACAATCTGAGCGATCGCATCTGTCTTCTTAATAGCCAGGGAATGTGCAGACTTCGTCAATTGATTGTTATGGTCGTTGGTAACCCTGTGAAAAAGTCCATTGTAATGTGATCCCATTTCCACTCCGGAATGGGTATATTCTGCAGAAAGCCGCCAGGTTCTTGGTGTTCCGCCTTTACCAACTGGCAAGTAGGACACTCCTCCACCAAGCTGTTATGTCTTGTTTCATCCCAACCCAATGATAGTATCTCTTGAGGTCATGATACATCTTGGTCTTGCCAGGATGAATTGCGAACCTAGACTGATGTGCTTTTCTCATAATTTCCTCCTTCAATTCCTTGATGTCTAGCACGCATACCGTTCATTAACCACAATCGTCCCGTTGTTGGAGAACTTGTACTCGGTTTTGTTGTGATTAACCGCCTTTTTTAGTTCCTCATCTTGACCCTGAGCCAACCGAACCCTAGTCAACAAGTTAGCCTGACCTGCGGCTCCCAACCCCAATGGCTCCTCATCCACGGTCGAAGCATTGAGGTGCAATGCTCCGATCATGCCAACAACTGCCTTTGCGTTCTTCTCCATTGTCACGCCGTCCCTCTTCCTGCTCAAGGCATCAATCACTAGATTGCCTTTCCCATGATGGTAGGAAATGTCCAAATCGTAGTCGGCCACGAACTCCATCCACCCCTGTTGCCTGAGGTTCAAATCTGGTTGAGTGTAGATGTACTTCAGACTCTTGTGGCCGGTGAGTATTTGCAACTTAGCTCCGTAGAGATAAGATCGCCACATCATTAGAGAAAATACCACATCGGCCATCTCCGGATCATAAGTCGGATAGTTGCCTTCATGCTTCTTTAACTGCCTTGAAGCATATGCAATGACCTTACCTTGTTTCATCAACACACATCCAAGCCTAGTAATTGATGCATCTGTGTAAACCACATAGGGTACCTCGTTCTAAGGTAAGGCTAGGACATGTGCTTGGGTAAGCATGTCCTTTAACTCCGAGAAGCTCCTCTCAGCCTTGTCCGTTCACTCAAACTTGACATTCTTCCCAATTAACATGGTCATGGCTTGTGCCTTTCTTGCAAAGCCCTTGACAAACCGCTTGTAGTAACCTGCTGAGACAAGGAAACTCCGCACCACGATTGCATTCCTCATCCTTGGCACTCTTACTCGCTTTGATATTCTCCGGATCAACCAATACTCCTCTGTCTGACACAATATGTCCTAGGAAACTGATGCTCCTTTGCCAGAAGCTGCACTTGCTTAGTTTCGCAAAGAGCTTCTATTCCCTCGGCTGTTCCAACACCTTTCTGAGATGCTCGTGATGCGCCTCCCGATCTTTTGAATAAACGAGAATGTCATCAACGAAGATGATAACGAACTCGTCTAGCCAATCACGGAATATGTTATTCATCATATTCATGAACGCAGCTGGAGCATTCGCAAACCAGACGGCATCACTACGAATTCCTAGTGACCATAGCGTGTACGGAACGCTGTCTTCCGTACATCCTCCGGTGTAATTGGAATTTGATGGTATCTCGATGCCAAGTCAATCTAAGAGAACATCGTCGCTCCCTTAAGCTGGTACAACAGCTCATCTATTCGGGGTAAAGGGTACTTATTCTTAACCATGACCCTGTTGATTCCCCGATAGTCAATGCACAACCAGAAACTCCCGTCTTTCTACTCAACAAAAAGAACTGGCCCTCCGCAAGGAGAGCTACTCGGCCGGATGAAATCTTTCTCCAACAGTTCCTCTAACTATTTCTTGAGTTCGACCATCTTGGCCGGAGCCATCATGTACGGTGCCATAGGCAGTGAAGCATTCACGGGCTCGAGTTCGATTGTGAACGGATCAGACCTATCAGGCGGTAAAATGGTCAAAGCCGCGAACACGTTTACAAACTCCCTCACGATTGGGATCTCTCCAATCTCTGTACTACTCCCGACCTCCATGGTGGTGATCGTCGCCAGGTAAGCCTCACAACCCTTTTCAATCATCTTCCCCGCTTGAATGGCCGAGACTACCAAACATTTTGTGGTTGGTCTGACTCCTTGGAACTGAATCCGCCCTCCTGGTCGTTCAAACCGCACCCGTCCTCGGTGACAGTCGAGCGTAGATCGATACCAACCAAGCCAATCCATCCCCAAAATCACCTCGTGGTGCTTGAGCTGGACCAAGAACAAGTTGACCGGCATACTCACGCCTCTGATGGAGACGGGTATGTTCCAGTACAACCCCAATGTAGGCATCGCCTGTCCTCCGGCCGCGTCCACTCTGAAGCCACTCACTTGTTTTATCCGTAACAAGCCCTTTCCAATACATTCCGGACAAACAAAGCTATGTGTAGCCCCGGAGTCAAATAGTGCATGTGTTTCCACACCACCAATGGTTACGGTACCTACATTCACCCTAGAATGATCAGTACCTAACCTCCAATTACCCCGAGCTATGAATTGCAGGAAAGGCTACCCCTTTCCCCAATATGATGCTAAGCATGAATCGCCACCCTTTACCACAATACGATGTAATGCGGGGAAAATGCCACCCCAGTTTCCCCATGCTATGCATTGCAGAGAAATAAAGTAAATAATGTAGAGTTATAGTGAACGTACCAGTGATCGCATTGAAGTCGCTGGCCACCCCAGGCTCCTTTACTAGCTGATAAACCTAAGGTACCCCAGCTGGGCCCTTATCCTGAGCCGTATTACTACCCTCGCGATTTACCCCCGAAAGACCTTGCAGCTTTGGAAAATCTCTCTTGAGATGTCCAAGCTTGCCACAGTAGAAGTAGGTTCTAGGGTTATCACTTGCCACCTTGCCCTTATCTTGCGGACAGCCTTGGACCTCATGGTCTGTACTTCCGCACCTCGCACATTTGGTGCGACCACTAGAGGGCTGGAGCCATCGACCTGGTCCCATTTTCTTTCCAGGTCCCTCCCGGATCGACCCATCACCTTCCCTTGTGACTGAGCCTTCAATCGATTCTCCTTGGCTAAATTAGTCTCCACGGTGGAAGCTTGTTCGACCATCTCTAAGACTGAGTCATAAGTACAAACCAAGCAATGAGTACGAAGCTCCACCCATAGGCCATAGAGGAAACGTCAGCCCGTGCCGGCTCGTCCTCGAACTCACATCCCACAAAGCGTCTGAGTCGGTCGAACTCCACCTCGTACTCCCATACCGTCCGACGACCCTGAGTTAAGCTCAAGTACTGACCCTCAAGTTTGTCCCAAGCCTCTGCCGAGAAATACTTCCGGTTGAACTCAGACTCAAAGTCGTCAAACGAGATGATGCTTCCCCTGGTGTGCCTGTCGACCGCAAGCCACCAGTTGTGTACGTCATCCTCCAGAAAGTGAACCGCGATGTCCTTCTGGTAGTCCTCCAGGAAACGAGTGGATTTGAAGTTTCGGGTCAAACGACTCCTCCACTCATCTGCCTCGACTAGATCCGCGGTTCCACTGAAATGCTTAGTGCCGAGCTTAGTGATGTGACCGAAAATGCTTAAGTAGTCCACCTTCCGGGCTTTCCTGACCGGAGGCCGCTTTATCTCAAAAACTTCGGCATGATCGCCCACTTGATCGTTGTTCCCATAGGGAACGCGGATCCTAGTCTGGTCACTAGCCGGCCTTTGCACTGGTGGAGCATTCTGAGCCACAACATTCAGAACAACGGTCGGTTGAACCTCCACGTCCTATCCACCATTTCTCACATTCACGTCCCCATCTTGGGCCGCATGTGAGGACTCTCCCACATCCTCCAGCTCCACACTGTCGTGGACATTCAGGTCCTCGACTGTCCTGACTTGTGTGGGTAGAACTGTAGGCTTTGCAACGGTTTGGACATGCACATGTCTGGTTTGTCTTGGTGGAATCGGGCGTGTCTTATCCTTAGCTCCTGGACCAGTACCAGCCGGCTCCTTATCCTTCTTACTTCTTCCCGATCTGCTTCTCCCACCCTGAAGATTCAAACAAGTTAGTCTACCCTAACGTTTAACCTTCCAGACTAAGAAAATCTACCCATCTAGCACGGAACGCGTAACCTTGAGCGTGTGGTGTAGCCCTATCCAAAAATTATCCTAGAATCAACTCCGCTCTGATACTGATATATCATGGTTTTTAAAGGTTTTCAACCATGATATAAGTGTATATATTGAGTCTTTAACCTTGTATTTGGAGTCTTTAGAGTCCTTTGCAGGTTTAGGTATATTTGGAGCTTATCTGGAGATTTTGGGAGCTTTTGGAGTGATTTTGCAGCATACATGGATTTCACAGAGTTCTCTGGGTTCGTCTGCACTTGGTGTCGGTCGACACCACTAAAGGACGAAATTCCTGCGCGTCAAAAATACAGCTTTTGGAGATTTGCAATATTTACCCAGAAGTTTCTCATATTTACAGAAAGACCCAAATCGTGTTTTACACTATTAATTAGGTTTTTGAGCCATTGTTTAGGCTGAGCTTTTCTTAATCAAAGATTAAGAGATTTGGGGCTGGTCTTGTACTCGAGAGAGACTTGATTTCGAACCCCTGTTCTTATTCTTTTGGTTTTATATGATTATTACTTTGATTATGTCTATTGTCATGATTGCCATGTCTGAGTAGTTCTCCTGTTAGATTTAGGGATTCTCATTAGGGATTTCATGGAATTATAGATTGATTGATTAACTGGATTCAAAACATCTAGTTCTTCATCTAGGTTGTTCTTAATGCATAATCTGAATTAGTTACTTAGATTATTGATATCAGATCTGTTAGCACAGCGAGAGTTGGTTAATTGATTAGAAAAGAACCTAGCTGAGCAAATAACCTATTTGCAAAGAGATTTGACTTAGGGAATTTGTGAACGAAAGAACCTGAATTAAACGCATGTTTAGAACTCTAGATTCGCAAAGAGATTTAGTTTTCTAGGTTGTTAGACATAGTTAGCATTCGCAGCGAGAGTTGGTTTGTTATATGATTGTGATTCTAGTTCTAGAACATCGATATCTGAATCATGTTGATTGGTTGATCTGTGTTCCTGATTTCCTGAGAACTTCCCTAAGTCTAACGCCTTCGTTCATTGATCACACACTGTTCACTTACTTGCTTTCATTACCGCTTTCTATCTGTCTTGCTTAGCTTAATTCGATTGCATACAATCTATCGCGTGAACTAGAGTCTCTGTGGATTCGATACCCTTTATACTACGATTACATATTTGTGCACTTGCAGTTAGAATAGGGATTAATTCTTGACCTATCAGATACCAACTTGTAACACCCAAACCCGGCCACTAGGCCGGATGAGGTTAACCAACATCCTAGCATTCAACTAAGTCTAAAATTTCCATGTATGTATTCCGTTCTCTTAAAACTAGAAGTGACATAATAGATAATGCAAACTGGATTAATCAAACCAAAAGGTATTGATAAAAATGTATTTGAATGTCATTATGCTATAAAAGTATTCAATCCCCAACTATCCAGTTTAAACACACCACACGTCCGTCTAGGTCCTTGTCCTGCATGCCTAAGCCCGGTCAATGTTACGATCAACCTCAGGTCCTGAAATAATAAAACATATAAATAACAACCCAACGTAATTCCAACAACCTAAATGCATCCAATAAATATTTATATGTTCTCCCATTCAAAACGCTATGCCTTTGATTCCACTAAGATCACCTTATGCGCAGGAACAAGAGACGCCATGTCCTTGATAGGAACACGTCCGCGCTTTGTCCGCATACACCCGACGATCGTCCTGTGTTCTAACCACGGTCTCTAAGCGACCCTACCGCAGACATACGATCGCGTCTGTTCGGGCCATAAATGTCGACGGCATCATGGATCGTGAACAGTCAAGTCCATTCATGTAGACCAATCCGATGGGACAACTGTGGATGACTTGGCTTGCAGAATTGGCGACTGTCCTAGCCGATCATGCGACCCCACCGGTCCACAACCCGACTTCCACACGCAATCCAATTCCCATGCGCATTCGTCCATAGTCTCGGCCGCATCCGACCATCGATCCAACCGGCCGATTTCCTTATGCGCCTGATTGCATTAGGGCTCCGTACCCGCTAATTCAACCTAGCGTGATTCATCCCAAGTATAAATCAAAATAGAAACAAAGAGAGAGAGAGGGATCGACCGGTCAGCCCAAGATGCGTCGACCGCACGTCATAGACGTGGTTCTTTAGAGGCTGTGTGATCTATTCCTTCACCCTTTGTGCCTCCAAACAACTCGCCTGAACCGCCATTTCCTTGCCTTAATTCCACCAGCCAACCCTTAAGATTTTCTGGCCAAAATCCTTTGTGATCTTCCTTCAAGCCTTCACAATTTTGTGTGTTTAATCTCTGAGTTTTCTGTGTTCATTCGCGTGGGAAAAGGGGCTGAGAGATGTGGTATTTATAGGCCAAAGGAGTCCCAAAACCGCCAAGGCCAAAGGGCATGAGTGGTTGGCGAATGTGTGTCTTTTGCCATTCATGTCGTCGGGTCAGCTAGTGACACTAGCTGGCCCAGCCCACCAGCTGACCTGAACATTCAACACTCACCTCAGCTGAGTTAAGCTGAGTGTTAGCTGCCCCAGCTGACCTAGCTGACTGTCCATCTCTGAGCACTTATTGTCCAGCTCCTTCCCTACTCGGCCAAACTCTTCCTAGCTGATCTTAGCCGCTTTCCGACCATAGAACACTTACCGTTGATCTCCCTTGACCATTTGTTCATTATTCCAGTCCCATGGCCCGTCCCACAAATCCTATCGAGGATTGAGGATGCTACAGATTTGATAATTGAATGTTACTTGATCTGAACTTATTGTGAACAATATCTCTTTAAAAACAATTTAAGGATATCATGGTAATCAAGATGGACTTGTAGGCAACTGTTTTTGGATTAGTGGACATAAACACATCCACAAGTGAACAACAGAAAGGTAGATAAATATTCATATGTTTCCTGAAAACTTGGTTTAATGGGTAATGAAGATGTACATAGAACTGGAGACCGAGATAATATCACACCAGGGGGTTATCTGTAAACACAGTTAGCCTAAAAAACCTTTTTCTACTTTAAATTAACTACGGTCGAGTACAACTACAAATTTTAGGTAATGTACCAATAGTAGAATGAAGGTATTTTTTAAGATTGTTATATGTCTACTCATACGTGGAAAAAATAGAAGAATACAATTTCGGTTGAAAGTCTGGTACATGGACCATGTCGGGAAGTTTGGACGTGTTCTCGGTTGTTGAACCTTTCTCCAACTTGAACATCTACATTCATCTCCTAAAAAAATAAAACATGGGTTATGTCGGTATTTGAATATGCAGAGAGGTTATCAGTAAGTAAGGTTATCAAGGTAATAAAGTTGTACATGTAATGAAATATGTATAATAACTAGATATATACACGAAGCAATGTAAACTATTGTTAGTCGATGGATATTCATAGTTATCCTGATAAACATTAAGTACAATTAGTCAAGACTTCACATACAATGCATATGGTAATCAACACTACAATGCATATCTATATTTTCTAGATGGATAAAATATGGAACAATAACTCTACAAAGACTATTGTCAACTACAATCGATAGAATAACATCTACATGATGTGTTTGTACTCCATCTAAAGTTTCAATCCAGGTTATATTATTTATTGACTGATAACTGTTTTTATTAAATTTATGATATAAATATGTTATGACCTTTCATATTTTTTTTTATAAAAGTTAAGTATATATAAAACTATTTAAATACAAATATAAAATAATATAAATACATAGAGGATGATGAGGTGGTACAAAGAGAAGAAAGAAAAGTCTTCTTTATATATATTAATTAATTAAATAGTTAAATAGTGGTTTAAAATAATTAATTGAAAGATGTTAATGCCATGTGAATTTTGTTTTTTTAAATGCCTTGACATGTAATTTTGTTTTAAATAAGCCATAATGTATTTATACTATTTTAAGTTTTAATTTAGGTTATATTATTTATTGGCTGATAATTTTTATTAAATTAATGAGATAAGATGTTATGATCTTTCATATTTTTTTTTTATAAAAGTTAAGTATATAAAAACTATTTAAATAAAAATCTAAAATGATGTAAATTCTTTAGAGATGATGATGTGACACAAGGAAAATAGAGAAAAACCTTCTTTATATATTTAGACTATTGGTTCACCCGTGCTATGCACAAACATATCAATCAATTTTTGTAGACTGTTGTATATTGCATTTACTATTTCATTTTTTACTTTGTTTAGTTTATTTTATTGTAATTCGGGTTGTTCTTACTTTTTCTCATCTTTCAAAATATATTTTTTTTTAATTTTGTCTTATAATTTTTTCCTTTATAAGATTATGTATGTCGAGAATACTTTCTCTCTTGAACATTAACCAGACGAATTCGCTCTATTCTCTCTCGAGGTATCAACATACACCGTCTGAGTTCTTCTCTATTTTCACCGGTGCTAGTGGGTCATTCAGTCTCGGCGTTGGTGTTTGGTCTCGTTAGAAGTTCTATCTTAGGTTTCGGTGGAGAAGGACGTCGCATCTCCTGTTCGACTTCTCGGTTCTACCTTTTTCATGCCAGTGAGTATCCGGCTTTACCGATTGTCTCGGAGTTTGTATATATGGCCTCCATTGGAGAAGTTTAATTTGTCTTTGTTCTGTGATGTTTTGTCGTTTTTACTGGTCTTTGATCTTCTTTGTGTCCGGGTCATTGGTTCTTGTGTTAAAGGCGGTTTGTCTTCCTTGGAAAATCGGTGTGGTGCTTGTGAGTTTTGGAGTCGTGGCTGCTTCTCCTTGATGGTATTGTTTTGGTTTTCTCTACCGTTTATGATGTTTTTAGTTTTGGTAGATGGTCTTATTTTGTCTTATTTTGTGTGTAGAAACTGTTAGGGGGGTTGTATTGCTTTGGTTTGGTGTGATTTTTGAGTAGTAATAGTCAATGCATGCGGATTGTATAACTCTTTTCATGGTATGATCGTTTTCTGAGTGGTTTTGATGGTTCCACTCTTTTGGCTTCAATAGATTGGATACAGTATATTAAGATTCTCTAAGATCTCCAATCCTTAATGTTATTAATGTTTAGTGGCTTATTACTCTCAATTTTCATTTAGATTGATGTTTATTACTTCTATGAGTAGTTATCAGTTTATTGTTGGCTTTTATATATTAGTTATCGTTTTAGTCTCTCTTTTTTGGGCTTGTGTCTCTGGGATGTTACTTATGACTTCATCGGCTCTGTTTCTAAGATTTCGATTCTTGTTGACTTTGTGTATTTGATTTTTGAATTTCAATATAATTCATTAGATGTGATAAAAAAGATTATGTATGTGTAGTTGTTAGTTGACATTTTCTTAGTTTTTTC
Source organism: Orychophragmus violaceus (assembly GCA_030180135.1). NCBI lineage: Eukaryota > Viridiplantae > Streptophyta > Magnoliopsida > Brassicales > Brassicaceae > Orychophragmus > Orychophragmus violaceus. The sequence continues at coordinate 85,234,120 of CM058233.1, read as the reverse complement.
ACTCAAGTGTTCATTGTTTTTTTCTTAAATATTGCTTTTATAAAGTTTTTGTTATTTGTTTCTTCCTTTGCATAATTTAATTTGTTTTATGTTTCGTTACAATTTTTATTGATTTGGGTTATTAGAAATATGTAAAATTTGATTTTCTTGGGTTAGTTATGGGTACTTATATGTACAAGCAAAAAAATTATTTTTTAAACGGTTAACCTCTAAAAAAACTTTGGGTTAAAACTGGTAGTGAGCAGGATCCATATCCCATTTTATTTATTCTCTATTATTCTATTTATTGTTATCGTCATCGAATGCGCTTACACGAACTACATCACTACTATCAAGAAGTTTGAAAAATATGAAATTTTGTAATGTTTTGTATTGTTTTTATATGAGATTTTGTAATTTACTTATCAAATATGTTATTTCTGTTAGGCATTTGTTAAACCTGTCTATTATTATATTTATTGTTGTTGTCATCGAATGCGCTAACACGAACCATATTACTGTTATCAAGAAGTTTGAGAAAAATATAAAGTTTTGTAATTTTTAGTATAGTTTTGATATGAGATTTTGTAATTTAATTCTCAAATATGTCGTTTTTGTTAAACATTTATTACAGCTATTACCACAGTAATTTTTTTTTTTAAAAAAACTAATGAGTGAAACTTTAATTCTTATGCTCAGTCTCTAGTTGTTAGACTTGGATTTGGTAAATGTGTGTTTTGATTTATTTTTAAAATAAATTAGAAATTGATTTAGTTTTATATACATAGATACCAAATCAAACTATATTGCGTTTTTCCATCCAACATCACATTCCCGAAAGGTTGTTACACAAACCACTTCATTCAATCAGTACTAGTCTAAAGTCAATTAATCATATAGTTGTTCTTTAATAATCCTAATAACAATAAGTCACTAGCAAATCAGACGGTAACTGCAACCTCCTCCATCAAACACGTGTACTTTCATGACGTGTCACCCTCTCAATTTTCTGCTTACTTTTCTCATTTTATTCTTTTTTTCTAATCTAATTTCCAGTTTAATTTCACAATTTTCTAATTTCTTTTTCGAAACACAGCAATTATTATTTCGTCCCCTTCTGTATCAGCTAATTTAGCTTTTCTGTTTTTGTTGAAAAAAAAAAATTCAGAATTGTTTCGTCTCACACCAACACACGATCTCCCATGTTTCCACTATCTTCTCCAACTTCCTTTCACCCGAACGATGAACCCTAATAACCAGTATTTCTTATCCAGTACACAGATTTATAAACGCTGTCTCTATCTTCTCTTCCAAAAAATATCCAAAGAACCGATTCCCTTTCTTAGGTTCTCTGTAAGTTCTCAAAGTTTTATGTCTATTGATTATTGTATTTCAATTTTGCCGTGGGAGTAACTAAAATTGATTCCTTTCTATCGATCGATTTCTCAGGTTGAATCAAAATGCCGATTGATTGTATACCTATTTCCGAGCTTACTCCGGCGACTGGTGTGTGCAAGCTCAAGGTCCGGATTGTTCGTCTATGGGGATTTCCCAAAAAAGACAAACCTGATGAATTCTCTGCAGTTGATCTCCTTCTTCTCGATGCTAAGGTACCAAATTAGTTACTGTTATCTACCATCATCTTTTTAAAATTGTTTGATTATACCCTTCCCCTTCCATGAATGTAATATGTGTTTATCCTGTTACTCATAATCTTTTTTCTCCATTTGAAAATCGATTTATCAAACCATATATATGTCTCCCTCTTTGAATTTATACATGTCTCTGTTTATCTGTTCATTATGCTACTTATCTTTTGGCCGTAATTTCTGTTTTACAAATCTCTACAAATAACTCTTATGCAAGTTTGATATTTTACCATTTGTTAATTGTTTGATTGTTTGGTAGCATCTAGGTTTTAAAATTCTTTGAATTTACGGTTCTCCTACCAATGTAATATGGGTTTATCCTGTTACTCTTAAACTCTTTCTCCATTTGAAAGCCGTGTGTTTACTACATTAGCCGTGTTTTCTGTTTTTCAAATCTATACTACTAACTCTTATCCAAGTTGGACAGTTTATCAGTTGGTAATGTCATTCTGAAATAACTTTACTTTGTCTTATTTTGAAACAGGGAGATAGGATACAAGCCTCCATCAAACCAACTCTATGGCCAAGATTTAAGGAGGAGATACAAGAGGATTGTTGCTGTGTCCTCATGAACTTCGACTTAGGCCCCAACGTTGGACAATTTCGAAGCTCTTCTCATCCATACAAGATAAATTTCATATTCTACACAGTTATCAAGCCGTGTGAAAATTTGCCAAATACAGATTCCCGTTTTAATTTCTGTCCTTTGCCGGTGATAGCTGAAAGAAAGAATGATGACAGCGTTTTTGTTGGTCAGTTTACTTCCCATCCTTACTTTAATCTTATATAAAACAAACATTCTGATCACTATTTGTTCATCATTTTTTCAGACAATATTGGAGAGGTTGTTGCGATGAATGAGATTAAGGAAGTCTCCACTGTTGATGGTAAAACCAAATTGCTCAATCTTCAGCTTAGGGATCTTGGGTCAGTTTTCTAACTACTTTAAAATGATCTTAACAACTTAATATGAACCCTTAAATGTAACTCACAATTTTAAACCCAGGGATTCAATTCTTGATGTTGCTCTATGGGGAAAGATAGGAGAAACCGTTTACTCTGATGTGAAGAGTTAAAAATCTGGTCCAGTGGTATTTCTTGGAAGCTTGATGAAGACTTCGGAATATAAAAGTAAGCAATAAGATTGTGACGTTTCATACCTAATTTAATCTGAGTCTAACAATAGTTATATTAACATAATAAGTTATCCTACAACATTATCTTATCAATCTTAGTTTCACCTTTTCAGATACAGGAACAGCTCAAAGTTCTAAATTTGCAACCAAAGTTTCTATCAATCCCTCTTTACCGGAAATTGTTAAGTTTACAGAAGTGTAAGAATCCGTTCTTACTTCAGACATTGGTTTTTTTATAAAATTCACTTTATTTCTAATATTTCAAAACTAAATTTCTGTTTTATAGATTGTGCAAAGGAGAAACGGAAACGTCAATGGCTATCATTCCAATACATTCTTCATTCTCAGGACATGTGTCTAAGAATTCCTTTGCCATATCTGAGATGAAAACAATTTCTGAACTCAGTGCTGTGAACCAGGTTTAAATATCATTTTTGAACCATATTTTCTTTCCTTACTTCATATTGTACAGTATTAATTATGCTATTGTAGGAAACGAGTTGCAATATACTTGCAACGATTGTTTCCATGGACACGGCGAGTTCCTGGTATTTTACCGGCTGTTCAATCTGTTTCAAAACTGTGACACCATACCTCAACCCAATCACGGAGGAAGTTGAACCGAATAAGTATTCATGCGAGAAATGCAACAAACCGATAACAACCACGCAAACCAGGTTCACTTTCTGGAATGGTCTTATATTTTCAACTAATACATATGCATAATTTTCAATATTACTTATGCACCAGCTTTACTATATAATTATAGGTTTAAGTTAAAGTTTCACGTGATGGATCACACTGGAAGCACATTGTTTATTTCCTTCGACGATGTGGTCATTCCACTCATTAAGAAGTCTGCCTACATTTTGCTTGAGGAACAGGTCCAGGTACATCCTCATCAATATCTTGCTTATATACCAAAACTATCAATGTCCACAATTACGTCACTTTGTGTGTAATACCTTTTGTTATTGATCGAGACTAAAGCTTGACGGTTTGCACTTTTATAACATCGCAGTTTAACAGATCAGGCCAAACACCCCCTGAGTTGGTCGATCTAAATGGTCGCCAGTTTGTTTTCAAGATCATGGTTTCCAATTCCGAGAAGCATAATTCTTCTTCTACTTACAGAGTTCTGAGTCTCACAGATGCACATGATGTCATTCAATCCTTCTCTGATTGCTCAAAGACTCTGGTTTGTTTATTCCATTTTATTAGACTCCCGTTTCACAGTGACCTTATCTTGCAGTACATCATTTTTGGTCTCATTCTTTATGTGCTCAGTTATCTTTCTGTCTTAAGCTTTGATTAGGCAATCTCTCACATCGTTTCTTATCAAATCTATCGTTTTTAATTGTTTTCTGAACATTTTGTCTGTCAGACTGGTGGTGAACTAGAAATGAGCACATCTTCAGCTCTTTCAGTTGAAACAACAACACAGGTATCTTCACTCATATATTTATATCAATTCGAAATCAGTTAATGTACCACACTTTCAATTCACTGATCACATATTTTTTTAATCTATAAGATTGTCATATAAAGATTCATTTTATGATTCCTTGAAAGTCCGTAGTAATCCTCTATCATTTTGTTAACGGCTTTTAATATTTGATTTTTCAGAACAATGACCAACCAAAAGCGATCACCGTTTCAGGAGCATCCGTAGGTGGAGCAGCTCAGGTATCTCTAAACTTTCTTCTGAGAATCAAGAACTATACTGAAATAAAGTCTTTCTATTTTCCAGTCTAGCATAATGTCTTCGGAGGTTGAAATCTTGGACGGTTCTGCCGGAGAGCTCAATATTCCAACTCCCACTTCCAAAAGGTCACTGCGACATTGCACATAGGAAGTGGTTCAACAATCATCAACAAAACTGAAGATAATGAAAACTGTCAAGAAGGAAAAGAAATGATTTAGCTGTGAATCAATGAAAGCAATGCGGTGTCCATCTTCATTCTGTTTTAGCTCTATCTTTGTTTGTTCTTCAAATAGCCTTAAGACTTTAAAAATTTATTAGGTGTTTCAGATTATAACTACTCTTTTTAGGTTCTCAACTCGGTTAAGTTTGTTTTAAAAGTGTTTCACCTTATTTAGGTTTTTTAAAGTTCACTACATTACGGTCGACGTTGTAGTATTATTAACTTTTATTCACAACACACCTAATCCTAAATTTCTGAAAGTTTAGTTACTTCAAACACATTATTTAATACATGATATGTTTAAAATGTAAACATTGACGAAGTTTTCATAGGAGTCTTTTTAAATTCATATGGATAAAATTCCTTTTTTTATTTTCCATCATGTAACACTCTGTACAAGATGTCCTTAAATGTACACTGTTTTATTTGAAAACTTGAAGGGAATAATTATAAGTTTAACATCAACTCCCAACCTTATTAACATTCTACAAAATAATTCGTTCTTTTTTTGGAGGCAGCAGTTATTTTAATCTAAATTTAAAATTTTCACATCACCCCAACGGCTCAAACAAAACTTTCCCTCTGAAGCAGTTATGAGTTCCACTCAACTTCAACGTGAACCAAGCAAAGTCTTTTCTCCATTGTTCTTCCACTATCTCCATTCAAGGTTGCTTCCTTTCATCATCAAGCTATGTTATTGCATTATCTTTTTGTTATGTTGTTCATTGCATCAGTTAGCCATTAATTCTGTTGTCAATACAAAACCTGCAGATATTGATGTAAGAACAACTGTGAATCAGTAAGTTTCAGAGTAATAGCAGCCCCAAACTTGCATGGAAAGACACCACCAGTAATCAACTACTCTATAGCATTTTCCCTTCTTCCTCTTAACCAAATTCATGTTTGTCGTTCATTGTCAATAAATCTATAAAAATATTTACTCTATTGATAAGATAGATCTTCTACAGATGGAACTACCAGCATCAAAGATTAAGAGAATGGAACGAATGGCAATCCGTTCAAAGAAGAGAAAGGATCGTAGTGACGATTGTAAAGGTAATGCTTAGACGGTGTCCTATCAACCAAGATGTAATTGACATTTACAGCAGATTAGTTTTCCCAACCTATTATCATACGAAACGAAGGGGAAGCGTTTACCTACAGCCACACATCAGAAAAACATTCCAAATAGATCCAGACATCTATATGCATTTGCTTAAGAATTTTTCTTAAATCCATACTAAACATAAATCATAGTCTGTTTCTAAAGAATGATAACCTGACTTAATATTATAGAAATAGAGTTGACAGTGGAATGAAGGCCACTTATGAAACACTACACGATACAAGGTTATTGTCAGAGAACATATCAACTATGAATATGAAATAATGTATTTCTAACAATTAAATCAAAGAACAAAACTGCACCACATTCTAACAGATTCTTAAAACACAACTGGTATCCAATATAAAAACTTTAAAATCAAGTACCTTTGTTCTCTGATTGTTGTCATTGCTTCACCCATCTTCTCAATGCATTTGTCTGCACACATGATAAGTATTCCATATTTAAACCATGTCTCTCGGAACTCTTCTTTCCATTTCTATAAACGCAGGTAAGTGAAACATCAGTTTAAATTTTTTAGTCATTTCAGATTCATAACAGTAGGTGCTGAAATATATTGTAATCCCTGTTGTACGCTTGCTTTTAGCAAGAACAATCTTAATTGTAATTTGAGGACCATAAGAACTTCCCAAATCCCAGTTAATTGTAGTATTTAAATTTGTCAATCAAGTTTATTATACCTATTGTATGCTTTCTATTATTCAACCCCTTTTGTTGATACTCTCACCTTTAACAATGACTTACTTACAGGTTCTTCTTCTTCTACACAAAGCATTCCTCCTGAAACAGAACCAGCTAGCATGTCATCAAACATGTCAAATGAAGTAACACCAAACGCAATGCGAGATATTACAAATGGTATGATCAATTCAAAGTGTCCTAATAATTTTGTCAACTTCTTAGCATATTATCAAATTTCACACATTCTGAATACTCTTGACAGTTTTAGAATCTCCTAGAATCAAGCGCATGCGTATCATGAGAGACAAGAAAGATAAAAAAAAAGGAGGAACACATTGTAAGATTTTTCCTCAACACAAAGTTTTGTAGTAATTTTGATCAGGAGGTATATTTACTATCTTCATCCCTTCATTTCAGGTGGTCCCTCCAATAACAACTCGGTTGCTACTCTCGAACAGACCTCACATAACTCTAATAATAGTGCCAATTGTACTTCAAGCTCTGCCACAAACCAGAGTAAACCTTCATCATCACGTCCAACTGAACTTCTTTATAACCCTGAAGGTAAACCTCACTTTCAAGCATACAGTATCTAAAATAGTTATTAAAACATCACTCTTTTGAATAGTGTATGAAGACCTTGGAGATGCCATCTATGAATGTGAGCATTGCGGAGCTATGTTGTGGTACAACGAGAGAGTTGGGAAAAGGAGCAAAAAAGGACCTCCTAAGTTTTCTATCTGTTGTATGCATGGAAAGATTGATCTGCCACCACCACCCAGACCTCCTAAGGAACTAGAGGAACTGATATTCAAAGGTGATGGCAGAAGCAAAAACTTCATGGAGAATATCAGACCTTACAACTCATTGTTCGCATTCACATCTATGGGTGGAACAATAGAAAATTCAGTTAATAGAGGAAGAGGACCTAATGTGTTCCGACTTAAAGGTAAAAATTCCCATAGGATTGGCAGCTTGCGTCCTCCTCCTGGGAAGCCTCCTCAATTCAATCAATTATACATACATGACACAGGAAATGAAAACCAGAACAGAATCAAGGCATTCAGGTTTTTTATCTTTGTTTTTAATGTGTCTTTTAAAACTAACGTTTCTGATTATTATTAACATCCTAATTTCTTACATTATCCCTAAACTTATTTGTCATGCAGCTCAAAGAGATCAGCTCAACTACCTGATTCAAAAACTTTGAGGGAAGATATTGTGGAAGATATCAAAAATATGTTAGATGAATCAAATCCATACTCTAAGATTTTCAGAAGGGCTAAAGACTGCTTTGAACATGCTCCTTCCACAAATGTTCATATAAAGTTGATTTCAAGACGAACTGTTGGTGGTGATACTTACAATCTTCCAACTACAGCAGAGGTTGCAGCTTTATTTGATGGGGAATTTGATATGGACATAAAGCCAAGAGATATTGTGTTGGAAACTATGGACTACAAGTTACACAGAATAAGTGAACTACATGCTGGATATCTTCCATTGCAATATCCACTTTTATTTCCCCATGGAGAAGATGGTTATCACATTGATTTGCAGCTGAAAAAGACAACAACAAGCTCCAAAAATCCCCGCATAAGAGTTAGTATGAGGGAGTTTTTTGCTTTCACACTTATGGAACGTCGAAAGCATCCAACAATTTTGTTCAGTTCTGGCAAATTATTTCAGCAGTTCATGGTTGATGGATTGACAATGATAGAGGCTGAAAGAATTCTCTATTTGAAGCTTAACCAGAAGACATTACGTGCTGATAAATATGCTAATGTTTCAGCAGCAGTGGAAAAGGGCACAGCTGAGGGAACCAAAAAGGTGGGACAGCGTATTGTCCTACCATCTACCTTTATCGGGGGAGCGCGTTACATGCAAGAGAAATATAAGGATGCAATGTCAGTTTGTCAACACATTGGATATCCAGATTTGTTTATCACTTTCACTTGCAACCCGAAATGGCCAGAAATTACAAGACTTTTAGAAGCAAGAGGTCACCATTCTGTAGATAGGGCAGATATTGTTGCAAGGGTGTTTAAGATGAAGCTAGATAATCTGGTTGAAGATCTAAAGAAGAAAAAAGTGTTCGGCCCTTCCGCTGCAGGTAAAACTTTCTAAAAGTCACATATGTTTCTTATTTATACAATCCGAATTTTAAATGCTAATATGCTGTTGGCATTATCTCATCTCTCTGCAGTGATATATACCATAGAATTTCAGAAAAGAGGCCTTCCCCATGCCCATATTCTTCTTTTTTTAGAGAAAGGATCAAAATTCCAGACCACAACTTCGATTGATGGTTTTATATCTGCAGAGATTCCCGACAAATCAACAAGCCCAATTCTCTATCATGTTGTCAAAGAATTTATGATCCATGGACCCTGTGGAATAACAAACCGTAATTCACCATGTATGGATAAAGGGAGATGTACCAAGAAATTTCCTAAAGAATTCAACCCCAACACTTGCATTAACAAAGAAGGTTTTCCGGTCTATAGACGAAGAGATGATGGTAGTTCCGTTCTGAAAAATGGAATATTGCTCGACAACCGTTTTGTCATTCCTTACAACTCACAGCTGCTTCTAAAGTACCAAGCCCATATAAATGTTGAATGGTGCAATCAGACCAAGGCGATCAAATATTTATTCAAATACATCAACAAGGGAAATGACCGTGTCACTGCTACCATAACGCCCAATACAGTGACTGAGGAAGCGTCAGGTTCACTTCCGTCATCTTCCGAACCGGTCTCTGAACCAGTAGTAGACGAGATAAAGCGTTTTTATGATTTCCGGTAAGTTTTATATATAACTACTTATACACGAATTCTAACCCCTGGACATTTTTATTAGCTTATACTTTCTTCTCAGGTACATTGCACCATGTGAAGCAGCTTGGAGAATATATGGATTTCAAACTCATTATAGCAGTTCTTCCTTTCAAAGATTGAATTATCATCTAGAAGGAGAGCACACCCTAACATACGATGATGATGATAATCTCGAAGATGTCCTAACCAAAGAAGGCAATAATACCTCACAGCTCTTAGAGTGGATGAAAGCTAACAGCAAATTCAAAGAAGCAAAGAATCTAACGTTTGCTCAATTCCCGACTGCGTTTGCATGGAAGAAGTCTCCTATGGAGTGGACATTACGTCAAAGGAAGAGAAAAGGTTCATTTGGGAGATTACATTTTGCTTCTCCTGCATCTGGTGACAGGTACTTTTTATAGCATGTCCAGTTTTTGTATAAACAATACTAAAAGAATATTGAGTAGCAAATTTCTTATGGACAGTGTTATAATATCGGTATTTATACATCAAATCTTCCCACTGGTTTGGCCCTTCCATGACCTTTCCAGCTTCCCCATACCTTCTTTGCTCGAACTCTCTGTAACATTGTCCATAAGAGAATAAATACAATGGCTCATGCGATTGGCTCCCCAAATCTCATGTTTCTGTATTTATATATTGTATCAGTTACGTAATGTGAATTTCTTACTATCCTGCAGATTTTACCTAAGGATGCTTTTAAACATCGTTAAAGGAGTTACCAGTTTTGATGAGATTAAAACAGTTAAAGGGATTGTGTACAAGACCAACCAAGAAGCATGTTTTGCTTTAGGCCTTCTTGATGATGACAAGCCATACATTAATGCAATAATTGAAGCAAGTCAATGGGGATCAGCAGAACATTTGCGAAGGCTATTTGTTTCACTTCTAAGTTCTGAAAGTTTGTCCACACCTTACCATGTATGGTTACAAACTTGGCATTTGCTCTCTGAGGATATTCTTTTTATGCAACGGAGAATCCGTCAACAACCAGGTACATATTGTTTGTTTTAATTCCCTGACGTTTTACAAGGTCGGCCAAACACTTAAATTTTATCCTTTTATTGCAGATTTTATGATGTCAGAGGAGCAAATTAAGAACCAAACGCTTCTGGAAATTGATAAGCTTCTGCAATCTAATGGAGGTTCAATAGTGAATTATCCTGCAATGCCAACTCCGATTAATAATAACATCCCTGATTTGGTTAATCGGCTCATAGCAGACGAGTTATGTTACGATAGGAATGCATGCCAAGAAGAATATATCCGCTTGATGCCTATGTTAACCGATGAGCAGAAAGAAATATTTGATCGCGTTATTGGTAGAGTGGAAAAGGAATCAGGAGGTGTTTTTTTCGTCTACGGATTTGGAGGTACGGGGAAGACGTTTTTGTGGAAAACCCTTTCTGATTACATTCGTTCAAAGGGAGAAATAGTCTTAAATGTAGCATCTAGTGCAATGGCTGCATTGTTATTAGAAGGAGGACGGACAGCACATTCTCGGTTTTCAATACCAATACAGGTTCACGAGAGTTCAACTTGCTCCATCGCTCCTAACAGCGACATTTCTGGATTGCTAGAAGAAGCTAAATTTATAATTTGGGATGAATCTCCAATGTTACATAAACATTGTTTTGAAGCTCTAGATCGATCTCTTAAAGACGTTATGAACAGCACCACAGCTTTCGGCGGGAAAACTATTGTCTTTGGAGGAGATTTCCGCCAGATTCTTCCTGTGATACCAAAAGGTAGCCGTGAACAGATTGTTAAAGCTTCACTATCTTCTTCATCTCTGTGGAGTTCTTGTGAAGTGCACAGATTGACAAAAAACATGAGACTCACTGTTGAATCTGATCCATTAGAAGCTGATCGCATAAAAGAGTTTTCCGAGTGGATACTCAGACTTGGAGATGGGAAACTTTCTGAACCGAACGATGGTGAGGCGATGATCGAAATTCCAGAAGACCTCCTGCTCAAAGACTCCTTGGATCCAATCAACTCTATCGCACAAAGTACTTATCCGTCGCTTCTTCAGAATCTGCAAAATGTTGACTATTTCAAAGAGCGGGCTATACTTTGTCCTACCAATGATGTGGTTGATCAGGTGAACAATTACATTATGGATCTTCTACCGGGAGAATGCGATACGTACTACAGCTTTGATAAAATCTGCAATTCGGATACTTCAGGTGCACGAGACAAGGGAATCTCTACTGAATTTCTAAACTCAATCAAGTGTTCTGGAATGCCTAACCATCTGTTGCAAGTGAAGAAGGGTGTTCCTGTTATGTTGTTGCGTAATCTCGATCAGAAATATGGACTCTGTAATGGCACTCGGTTGCAGATTACCCAACTCGGAGAAGATATCCTAGAAGGAAAAATACTTACCGGGAATAATATTGGGAACAAAGTCTACCTTCCTAGAATGCTTCTCACACCTACTGATTCTAGATTACCTTTCCGCTTTCAACGAAGACAATTTCCCATATCACCTTGCTTTGCAATGACCATTAATAAGAGTCAAGGACAGAGTTTATCCCATGTCGGGGTTTACCTACCGAGACCCGTATTTGCACATGGTCAGCTATATGTTGCAGTTTCTAGGGTCAAGAGTAGAAAGGGCTTGAAGATTCTTATCACTGATGAGTCTGGTAACAGGGTGAATACAACAACAAATGTTGTATACAAAGAAATTTTTCAAAACATATGAGTCATGTCCCTGCTCACTATTTATAACAGAAGGTAATATCTATCGTACTTCTTAAAGAGTTAAGAAGTTTTTACTGTACTAATGTGTTTTTCTTTTATTCAAAGGTCCTGATGATGGGAGCATCAAGCCTGCAGGTGTTATTCACGAGTCCTAATTCCACTTTTCCTTTCAATCAAGCTTTATGACAAGCAAGTTCTGTAAACATTTCATTTCTAAGACATCGCAGAAGATTAAGTATGATCATATTTTATCAATTTTATTTGCTAATATTATGTTATCTATATCCACATATGCCTCAATGATTTTGCTAATTTCCTTATAGGCCATTCAAAACACAGAATCGATTGTACACTCAATATCTCTGTCCACCTAAAACAATTGTTTTAGAAAGTCAAAAGCAATGATTCACTTCCTACAAATGAAATTTAATCTAGGAGAAACCTTATATTATAATGCAACACACGGTTATTTGTCTTAATATAACATAACGTTAAAGCTGAGGATTTTATAAAAACATACCTGTCTTACAAGAACATCCCTCTCTGCATAGTTGATGTATTCCACGGTTAGTTGTCCGAATGTACATAGCTAACAAGACCTGAATTTCCTCCAAAACCCTTGTGGTGGACGGATGTTTCCTTCAATAATCACCTTGGTAACTAAATGGATTCATAAATGTCTGATATTATTAATTTAGGAGATAAAATAGAGAACAGTGGGATATAATGCGCTTGCATAACCTACTGTGGCTTGACTCTCCTTGACGATTGTCATAACACTTATCAAGTCTTTTTATCTACACACAACTTGGACGAACGACTCTATAGTCCTGATACAGGTTGAAATTGTATAAAGTTGTAGTCATAAAACAGAAAGGAAGCTTTCAACCAAACATTAACACACAAAAATTACAACATACCAACCTGTTTCTTTTACCATTTGCTTACTTCAAAACTTGATAACTATCTACGAAAGTATCTTTCACCCAGCCCAAGTTATAGTGTATAGCGTTGCTGAATATTTATTGTATGAATATTTATCTGCATGATGATGATAGAAATATATATCAATCCACTTGGTGCTCTTATTACTATTACATTTTCCCAACGACATTCTATATAACGAAAGATAAGTGTAGCTAAGAAAGTTTGCTTACTTGTACACATCCGTATATCTGAAAAAGCCTTAAATTATGTTCCATTTGGAAAGATTGATTGAAATCTCCTCATGCTCGCTAATAACCACTTCCTGCAAAACAACAAAATGGTATATTACGCATGGCTAATCTCAGATATAGACAGCATATGGACAAAAACGTTTATATATATTTAGACACACTGTAGATCAACAATTCCCTGAAAATTTTAGATTCCTGTTAGCTCAGATTTTATCAGGCAAAACCTAACCAGTCTAATGAAGTTATCAAAGATGCCATATTTTCGGTGCCTTGGATAGGGGTTGCACTGGATTATAAAATCTCCAACCCTTTATCACAAGTTGTTAGAAACAAGATAATCCAAAACTGATAGATTCAATATAGAATGCAATATAAATCCCCTCATCACATCCTTTTATAAATTTCATATAGTAATATTGAATCATGACCACAGTCACACATCTTTATATAATACTATAGGAAACAGATTTATGTTGTACCAATTCAAATCATCTATTTCCAATAACATGTCATCACAACCCATAAAACTTATAATTTATTGTGCTAAAATTCTAGAAGATACCTCCCCATTGAATTGACGAACCCCAAAATAAAACCCCTATGCTCTATATGTTTACAAGAAACAATCCATTCTGAAGTAACAGCATATACAAGACATGATAACTAACATGTTTATTTTAAGAAGCATCTACATTTCCACATTATGATTTTAAACCAAACTATTTTTTGTTCTGACAATTGTTAAGGGCTTTGTAATTGTCGTCAAACGCAACAATTTAATTCACAATGTTGCTCTGAATTCCGGGCACGACCACAACAAAACAACAATCGATCGACTCGATAATGTGTTGTCCAAACCAAACGAGTTCTTATATAGAGGGATTAACGAGTACTCACCAGCCAATAATCGACATACTCATTCTGCTTCGAGTATAAGAGATCGGATTTCGATTGTCTTTACCTGCAGGTGTAAGAGAGAATCCGTGTAACTAATCGATCTTCTTATAAATAATCCCAACTACATCATACAAAGTTTGGAAAAGAATGGGAGATCACACAAGAACTACATCGACCTACCTTAAATCATCAAGAAATACAGAGCCTGGAAGATCCGATGACTCGGCTACGATAAAACAAGATAGGTTGATAGATTTCTGGTTTGTTTATTGGACAAAATTGCATCTTGCCGAATCGATCGAGCTGATCATCGATTGTGTCGATGAAGAAGAGATGAGCTGATCACGTACCTAATTTTTTTTTATTAAAAGCTAGCTACCTCCTTTTTGTTTTGGTTAAATATCGACCATAACTTTTTATCCCATTTTGTCGTGTCAGATAATAATTATTTTAAGATACATTGATTTATTAGTATTGTTTTATTAACTATTGACATATCTTTAACGCTTAAAATTTTAAACAAAAAAAATCAGCCCGTGCAAACGCACGGGCCGATCACTAGTTTGGGTCATGAAATGTTAGAAAATCTCTTATAACACGTGTCAGTGGCCAACCACACAGGAAACAAAACCAATGGGCTTACAAGCAACGACAATCTTTCGTGGTTGTCGTTGATAATTCATAAATTAGTCCTTTTCTTATTTATATTTTAAATAAACTATAAAAATAACTCTATAATAATCTCGTGTTTATGTTCACCCTAGATTGTACGTTCGTCTACACGGACCACGAATCTACAGACAAAAATGCGAATATAAATTAGTTAGTCGCCAGAATTGCAAATTAGGTTTGACACCAACATAGGCCTTGATTGGTAGAGCTTATATTGGAGCTGTAGCTGTAAGGAGTAGAAGCATTACGCTGCTAAAACTATAAGGTATTAATGTTAAATTGAATATATATGATTGATATAGCTGTGAACATTTACAATTAAAATTACTAAAATAGACATAACTAATTGAGTAATACATTTGATGTACGAGTCTCACTTCTTCTTCTTCTATTAATTTATTTTCACTTGAAACACTTCAGCATGTCAACGATGTTAAATAATATACACATGTAATTTTAAAAAACTACATTATAACTTTTAAATAAAGTAATTGGAATCAATATGTAACTATGGTTTAAAGTTACATGTCTTTAACAGAAAACTATGGTTTAAAATCTCTTATAAATCTAAAACCCTATGAAAACAAGACAAAAAAGTTACTTTGAAATAATTATTGTCGCGCGTTCCAAATATTTTCTTCAATATTGTTTCTGATCCCCGCCATATATGCATCACATGTAGGTTCATAACGTGTATTCTCGATTCCTGGCTCATCATTTGAATTCGAAGGATTCAATGTTTGTTCTTCCATTCTTTCATACTCTTCAAAATCATCATCAATAATGGCAGACTCGCGTATAAAATTATGAAGAGCCATGGTTGCTACAACAATCTTGCATTGTGTTTGAAGACCATATCGTGCCTTATTTTTAAGAATTCTCCACTTTGCCTTCCACACACCAAAAGTACGCTCAATCACTGAACGTAAAGATGAATGTTGTTTGTTAAACAACTCGCTTGCACAATTAGGTGGCCCATCATCCCACTGATGTGGGTGGTATCTTGTTCTTCGATATGAAGCTAAATAACCCTTCCTATTCGGATAACCAGAATCAACAACAAAATATTTTCCTTCAGGAGGCTTGGGAAAGTATACGTCTTCTCGTGCACAATATGTGAGAACTTTTGTATCATGTGCTCTTCCAGGAGTCCCGACGTAGGCATATATGAACTTCATATCAAAGTTGCAAATAGCGAGAACGTTCATTGATGGGAATTGCTTTCTCACATTCCAAAATCTTTCTTTTTGATCACTTTTAACTCTTACTGCTACATGGGTACCATCAAGAGCTCCAATGCAACCACTAAAGAGCGAATATCTTTTGTCAGCTAGTAAACGATTACTAACCTGTTGAAACTCTTCATGTCGTGGCTTTAGAATATCTTTTAATAAAAGGAGGACTGCATCTAGTACTTCCATAAATTTCATGTTTACTGTTTCTTGGCTTCGTTGAATTTTTTTAGCAATTTCTCGTTGTACTTCGTCATGTCCAAGTGTTTCTAAAAACATCGCCACAGCCTCTTCCACGGTACATTCACGTGATTCCTTAAGATTGTAATCACTCTTCAAAGTATCACACAACCTTATAAAGGTTTCTTGATTTATTCGCACAGTTTCATAGCATTCTCTACCAGAACCAGTAATCATTTGCATAGTATGACGAAATCCATGACCTCGATCAATTCTCATGAATTGTTTATCACGGTATGGATCTTGTTGTTCAATTTCGACCATTAAGCGAACCACAGCAACCATATTCTGATTACAAACCATTGTTACCTCCTACAATGATAAAATAAATAAAGATTAGATGAAAGCAACACATATATATATATCAAACGTATGTAACAAACAATAGATAAATGATTCACAAAAACAAATAAATCTAAACTAAAGAACTTTGCCCAGAAAAAAACATCTAAATTGAAAGAACAATTACGTGAAAAGTGAATCAAGAAACACTAATTAAATAGATGCAAAAGTCAAAACAAGATCTCATATTGAGAACGTACATCTTTGATAAAATAATGAAAATAGCTATTTTAGTGTAACAATTAAGAAAACCTTGGAAACCAAAACCCAAGTTCAACGATGTGGCAAAAAAAATAGCTAAAAAAAATTCCTAACACAAAGCAATTATAAGAAGTGAGCTGCTTAGTTCTTCATCCCTGTGATCCTTTCAAGATACTTGATCTTCTGTTGTTCACTCGGTAAAGTCATAAAAATCTGACGACTATTCTCATTTCCGGCTAGGTAATCAAGAGCCATCCAGTACAACTCGCCATCATGATCTAGTGTAGACATCTTTAGCAATTCTTCATTGCATATGACACAACTAAATGGGTTAAAAGAATCGAATGATTTCCGACCCGCAGACCAAAACTTCTCTTGATTTTCTAGCGTACTGGTGATACGATCCCAATGATCTTGGTTAGGTCTTTTCGTGAAGTTCTTGATTTGATAGGTTTGTCTTGAGTCTTGCTAGGAGCATGTGTCTGTTGTGTGTTTCGATTGTCTTCAGTCCCAAGGATGGGTGATGATATCTCTTCGGATTCCACTTCTTCAGGTTCTATATCTTTAGGTAATTGACTCGGCCCGTCCTGATGCTGCCAACCTTCACTTACTGAAATTGTAACTTTGTTGTATAAACGATCAAGAAGTGGAATATCACGTAATGGATGTTGGCGAATTTTTGTGGCTTCTGGACAACTTTGAAACATTAAAAAATATGAAATATGAGTGAAACGGACTAAAAAAAACTTAAAATTATATATTATTAGTATATGTTTTGAGTTACCTTAACTAGTTGATCCCACCAGTCATTGCTCATGTCCACTTCTCCAAACTCATTGAATCCCAATCCCGTGGCGTTTCTCGTGACACGTTTATAAATGTCATATTGCTTTCTTAAATGCTCTAACCGACTTTTAAATTTCTTCCATTGCAAGTCTAAGCCAAATCGTTTAAAAAAACCAGCTCGTATTTGTCTTCTCATTTCACTAAAACATGTACTTCACCAATATCCTTTATCTTTTTCACCATTGGCTAACACTAGCATCTCATGACTCATTTCAGGAGTCCAAAAGAATTTTGGCTAATCCAATCCCAAAATATAAACAATACATAAAATTCCAAACAACAAATTTATCAAACAAAAATTGTTTTACGTATACACATGTTATTACCTTGCTTGTTGGTTGCACTTCTTCTTCTGGATTCACCATGTTGAAACTGTTTACAAAATTAGAAATATTATTAATTATGTTATACAGAGATCAACGAATTATGAATTACAGAGCAACAGATTTGTAACATGAAAGTATAAAACTATTATAACTAAAGTTTATGTACAAGCCTTATATATTCTAATGTGTTATATAACTAAAGGAGGAAGAAGACAAATCAAATAATTTCTTGGAATGTGAAAAATAAAACTTACAAACTTGATCTCTAAAACTTACGGCTTAGTTTTTTTATGAATTAGGTTAAAGTATGAACACATATTTATAAGAAATTTTAAGGGTACTAACAGAAAATTGATCAAATAAATAAGGGTAATATCGTATTTCTATATTTTAATTAAGCATACTGCTTGGGAAAAGCTCATTCTACGAGCATTAAACTGGCGAGCATTTAAAGGCATTTATGCTTTACTTCATGCTCCATTATTTATATCTGATTGGCTGAGAAAAAGCATTAAGCCCAATAAAATGCTCTACCAATCAAGACCATAGTGATCAACAACAAAATTTCATTTTTGAGTTGGGACTAACCCAAAACCAACAAAACACACACATAGATCACCACTAACTTATATTTTCTCTATAAATATAACTATAAAGTGAATTTTAAAACAACATATGAAACAAGTTAAAAAACATAGAACACAATATAGATACATACACGGTGCAAATCTTAAAGAAAACATTTATTAGAAATCACTTGAACAAATTACACAAAATCTTGTTCAATCAGAATTATTTTGCTTCACAACAATGAATCGAAACTGACAGATTTCTAATATATTCAAGGCCTTACCGCAACAATAATTGCTTCTTGTTCACTCTCCAAGATACCAAATCTCACACCAATATATGTGTTCTCAGAATACTCTCTCTCAAAAACCTAGTTGTTTTTATATGCTTCTTTCCTAATCCAAGCGTATAATTTTTTCCATGATTCTCTTAAACCTTGATATGGAAATCTTTCGATATCCAACTGCCTGCTTCCTTAGATCTTTGATATGCTCCAAATTTTCGATATGGAAATATTCTTTTAGTGAGTTGTGCTCCACGTCATTCACTTGTGTTAGACACGTCATCATGTTTGTGAACTTCTTGTATTGTCCATAGCTCAAAAACACTGAGTTTACAATCTCCCCATTTTTTCTAAATGTATCAACCATCTCAACTTGTTCAATATCAACCAAACATACCAAAAAAACAAATAACAAAAATGGAAAGCTAATGTCTAAAGATATTCCACATTAAAACCAAATTTTTTAAAACACAGCCGCAAACCTAAAGGAAAAGAAAATCCCAAATGTTTTAGCAACAAACCAAAATAAGTGAGAGTCAACTCTCATCAATCATCACGATCATAATCTTTATTACTAGATTCATCTTCTTCCTTCGGATATTGTGGATATGCTCCCATGAGTTAGTGGACACAGTCGGAAAAAACAACTCAGTGATTAAGATAAAAACGAATAACTCAAGGTAAAGAACAACTTACCTTTGATTCAAGTTTTGATAGTCCTCAATTTCTGAAATGCATCGTAACCTTGAGCTTTCAAATCATGTTCCCCACCTTCATGCTTGTCATCAGAGCTTCTTCCATCTTTAGGATAAGAGTGACCTTAATGGGATAGCCCAGTGGTGCATCGTCATCAAGAGTAACATTGAAGTTTCTTTGAAAGAAGATAATATGCTAGATCAGATTAGAAAAGATGATCATTCGCTATGAAGCCACGAAGGTGACATATCAATGATTTGATCATATATCAGATGTCTAATTTCACCTCTTTTTTGTTGGAGCATATAAAACGAAGCCGTTCTTTGGCCAAAGTGGTCTTTTTAGGTCGGAACAACATTTCTTGTAATGGACCTGAAAGTTAGAGAGCAGATGATTGGATTGAACTTCTTCCCAGTGCTTGTGTCGTCAATCGGTGAGCACATCCACTGCTTTGTCAAGGTTCTCATCATTCCAGTCACATGCACGAACAATGTCCGGAGTAAAGAACATTTGATTGATTATGTAGGGTGTGAACTCGTAAAATACACCTCTAACAGACACTAAATGAGCTCCTTCTCGAATTTCCATATCACACGTATTGGCCAAGAACTCCTTAACTATCCTAGGGTAGTACAAAGAGACATGAAACACAGTGTAAATCAGTCCGGCTGGTTCAAAAAATCGTCTTACAACAGTGAGTTTATCATCCGTCATGGGCATAAGATTTTGATTATGGAATTCCCGAAGCACTAGATTCTTGTATCTCTCCTAAGCATGTGAAGATTGATGCCTGAAATTCTTTCAGGCCCACCATTTCAGGGTAGAGGGCATTACGATCCCCATTGAGTTGTTGATTCTTGGTGTAGTGCTATTTGAACATCACATATGGATGATCTTCAAAGGATAAGATTCCTCATCAGTCGATTCCCAACCATGAACCTACTCAGTAACCTTGATGTTATTGTGCGTTTTTGGAGGGGACATGGCTGGTTCTTTTCCAGCTCGCTTAGATTGACAAGTATCGCTTTCCGGAGTCTAGTCGACAGTAACATGTGAGGTCAAGGAGCGATTAAGATTGTGACAGCGCCGGTCAGCTTCAAACGCATCGGACATGAGTTTAGTTGCTCGAGATCTAGTGATTCATCGCTTAGGAGAAGACATGTGAGAAAATGAGAGCTGAGAGAGAAAGAACTGAAGTCTGCAATTTAGGGTTACACACTTCAGCACCTAGGCTAGAAAAAGTATCAGCTCCCTTTTTAAATGATCGCCATTCGCCAACAATGAGAAATACCTAATGGACATCGGCTTTAACAATCACAAAAACGTTAGTAAAAATGAAAATGGGTTTCTAATGCCCCAAATATGAAACACGGCTAAGAGCATTCTAGACACTTTTAGATTTATACAATCTAGCCCATTAAATCTTAATCACTCAATCTCAAGTCCACTCAAAACTATCTCAAACCAATTTTCAGAAGACAAGACATATCCATACCTGCAAAGATTGTAAGTGGCCCTAAGAAATCAGTGATCATGAGCAACTAAAAGAAGCTTCAATTTCCAAAGAAAGTAAAATAACTTATGTACAATCACCATACTAATTGAATAGAGTGTTTTATCCTCATAATAGTTTACCCACAAAGAACCTTGTAACACTGATCAAAGAACCAAATAGTCAGCTTTTCTTAGCCAAGATTCTTTCATCATATCTAATCAATCCAACTTAGCCTACCACATAAAGAGAGACTAACTTAGAAGTAGGTTACCATGATAAAAACATACTCATAATCGACATCGAAAGGATAAAGTCAATCTGACATAAGTGGAGTGGTTATTTTATTTTAATTCAAATGCATGAGTAAGACGGCTTTCCTCATCTGAGATGCTTTCATCCTTAACCAAACAGAGGTGTGTGCGTAACACATGGAGTAAATCAGTCTAGGAAAGCTTTTCTCAGCCGAAGTGTTTTCATCCCCAATGTTCTCAATAAAATGACTACTTTTCCCTTTTTGTATTTATATTTATATAATCTTTCACTTAGTCAGAATGAATCACTAGATCTCTCTCAGCTTCAAACGCATCGGACATGAGTTTAGTTGCTCGAGATCTAGTGATTCATCGCTTAGGAGAAGACATGTGAGAAAATGAGAGCTGAGAGAGAAAGAACTGAAGTCTGCAATTTAGGGTTACACACTTCAGCACCTAGGCTAGAAAAAGTATCAGCTCCCTTTTTAAATGATCGCCAACAATGAGAAATACCTAATGGACATCAGCTTTAACAATCACAAAAACGTTAGTAAAAATGAAAATGGGTTTCTAATGCCCCAAATATGAAACACGGCTAAGAGCATTCTAGACACTTTTAGATTTATACAATCTAGCCCATTAAATCTTAATCACTCAATCTCAAGTCCACTCAAAACTATCTCAAACCAATTTTCAGAAGACAAGACATATCCATACCTGCAAAGATTGTAAGTGGCCCTAAGAAATCAGTGATCATGAGCAACTAAAAGAAGCTTCAATTTCCAAAGAAAGTAAAATAACTTATGTACAATCACCATACTAATTGAATAGAGTGTTTTATCCTCATAATAGTTTACCCACAAAGAACCTTGTAACACTGATCAAAGAACCAAATAGTCAGCTTTTCTTAGCCAAGATTCTTTCATCATATCTAATCAATCCAACTTAGCCTACCACATAAAGAGAGACTAACTTAGAAGTAGGTTACCATGATAAAAACATACTCATAATCGTCATCGAAAGGATAAAGTCAATCTGACATAAGTGGAGTGGTTGTTTTATTTTAATTCAAATGCATGAGTAAGACGGCTTTCCTCATCTGAGATGCTTTCATCCTTAACCAAACAGAGGTGTGTGCGTAACACATGGAGTAAATCAGTCTAGGAAAGCTTTTCTCAGCCGAAGTGTTTTCATCCCCAATGTTCTCAATAAAATGACTACTTTTCCCTTTTTGTATTTATATTTATATAATCTTTCACTTAGTCAGAATGAATCATTTCCTTCTTATCTAGAGCAATGACTGAGTTCAATTCTTAATCAAAGCAGTGATCAAGTTCAAGCATAAACAGTTGCAGTAGCTTACCCCGAAATAAGTGCTTATCATTTTAACCTAAGACTAAGTAGTACTTTTTAATGGAGCATCATTGATGAATTTTTTTCTTCAAAGAGCGCTAGTCTTTTTTTATGTGACCTAGTTATTTTTAGGGTCAATGCAATATCATCAATTTATTAAAACTCATATACTGTAAAGTTACTGAAGTCAAGGTTAGTGAAAATCCCAGCTAGCTATCTCTCAGATGCTACATATTTTTATGAAAGCTAGTTTTTCCTCAACGCATTGCTCTCTTCCTCTGTCCAATTCTCAAGAGGTTTTGCGACCTTTGTTTTATCTTCTTGAAAGATAAAAGGTTCAGTCCATCCGTTAATAACAACATACCATATAGCCTCTTCTATGGCCCTTATGACATGCCTCATTCGATTTTGGCCAAAGTTTTCTTCATCAAGCATGATGGGTGCTTGAACTGCAATGAATTCCTTTGTATTCATGTTCTCACCAAGATCTAAACATGTATTTGAATAGATATATCAAAAGAGGTTGACCGCTCTGATACCAAAGGAAAACACAGAGAACATAAGTATAAATACGAACACAAAGCAAATATCAAAGAAAACCTTTATTAGAAATCACTTAAACAAATTACGCAGAATCTTGTTCAAACAGAATTACTCGAATTTACAACAGTGAATCGAGACTGACCAAATCCTAATCTACCCAAGGCCTTACCAAGCAACACAACAGTTGCTTACACTCTTTGTTCACTTACCAAAATACCCAAAACTCACACCAATATATGTGTTGTTCACATTACTCGCTCTTAAAAACCTAACCATCCCATACCAATACGTCTATTCTTTATATGCTTCTTTCCTAATCCAAACGTATATTTTCTTCCATGATTCTTTCAAACCTTGATATGGAAATCTTTCGATATCCAACAACATATATCCTTAAATCTTTGATAGCTTCAAATCTTTATTGTGGTAATATTCTCCTAGTGACTTGTGTTCCATGTCATTCACTTCTGTTAGACATGTCATCATGTGCGGGAACTGCTTGTATTGTCCAGAGTTCCAAAACCTTGAGCTTACAACAAGTTCCTTAATTCTCTTTGTGAAACAACGATTTGGGTTAAGAAATCATATACTTAATGAACTAGTCAACTATTTTATTTTGTGCCAAACCATTTAATAAACCCGTCCTCATCTTTTATCTCCCTTTGCACGGATCAAGCTTAGACGGTTCGCATGTTTTTTTCCAATAAGCTTGATTAGTCTCAATGTAGATGAAGATACATTACCATGCATGAGGTCTTCCATCCCGTTCTCTCCAGAAGTTATGCACAACCACCTCAAATATGTATTTCAAGATGAATTTCAAGGTCGGGTTCCAACATGAGTGTAACTATGGTAACCCAATTCGTATAGTATATTTGTCTTTTAGGACACCTCAAAATTGAATGTCCCAAACCTTAGCAGAGTACTCAGCAAGTAGAAAAGAGGTGATTTGGCATTTTCAGCGATCAAGTCTTGGCATAAGACATATGCATATTGTTCACATTTACATTCTACTTCAACATTCAATCATAGGAGAAATTTTTTTGGTGTAGCGTAAGTAAACTACAAACTTTGATACCATTGACACTCGGGTTGCTCATTTCGAATGAGGCACCATGTGTTTTTAGATGTGAAACAATTCCTATACTCGTCCTTCTTATATCTTCATAAGGCTATATATATCATCCACGTGTTCACAATTTTCTCTTAGTTCTTCCAATTACTCCTCGCGTTGTTAAGCAAGCAACATGATGTCTTCGCCATCTATGGCTTCTTTTTACCTCATCTACCGTTGCATCAAGCCTGATAGCCGTATTAATGCAGCCTCGTACGTTCTCCCAACACTTTGATGTAAGGATACTTCAAACGATCTTTGATGTAATTTAGCATTTCCATCTTTGAACGAACGAATCATTGTAGCAATCTCAAACATGTTCCAGTGATCCTAGAGATTAAAAAACATAAGTTGTAGCATTATTGATTTTGTTTATTATATTAATTTGTTATAAATTATTCCGATAATACACATAAAGAAAAACTATATTCAAGACAATACAACGAAGCCATGATTATATTGCATCCCACAAATTAAATTAAAGCCAAACCCTAACTTGTCTATAAAATTATATATTAAACATTATGTCCAACGTACCATTCCCTTGGTGCCTTAGAGCATGGCCAATGGTTAAGATACTCATATGGGTATCTTAACATTAAAATATTACTTTTTATAATACAATTTTATTTTATAATTAAGTTTTAAATTTTAAAAGAAGTGAATCAATCAAGAAGTGACATTTGTCACATGAGTATCTAACTAAGAACCTTAAGGTTCTTAAATAAGAACTCCAAGGTTCTACATAAGAACTCCATTCTCCATCTCTCTTACTTTTTATATTTTTTATTCAATTTAATGTTTAGATACTCTCTTAAGAACCCCTCAATGAGGATGCTCTTACATTTCACATTCTCCACCTATATGATTTGCGATAGGACAACACACTTGACACTCCAATACACCAAACAACAGCATTATTTTGGTAGGAAACATATATTTAAATTCACTCTTAACCTTTCTTTGTAATCATATGTTCCACCTAATTCATTATATCAATTTCATTAAACCGATTAAAAATCATCCTAATCAAGGTGTGTAATCTAGTGATTTTACTAATACTATCACTGTGTCATAATTTCTATTCAAATTAGAAAACGTATATATGTTATAAACGCTAAAATATATTCGTCGTAATAAACTAAGGCCTTGTTTCATTTGACAGTCGCTGTTACAGCGATAGCGACAGCAACAACGATTCCAAACATGTTCGTTTGACAGTCGCTGGCGACAGCGACTGTCGCATCGATTTCAAATTAGCGATTGACGACTAAAATTGCTGATTTTAATAGCGATTGTATAGCGATTCTAAAAAAAATTAAGTGACAGTCGCAACCACTCTAAAACGAACAACATAGCAACAGTCGCAGCGATTGTCGTTGGTCGCTAGTGACTGCAAAACGAACAAGGCCTAAGTTAAATTCATTCTACGCAAATCCTTCATGTTTTTTCGTTTCTCAAAATTTTGGCTCCCTTTAGAAATTCAAATATAAATGACTACTTTCCACTACCAATATAATACAATTTCTGAGATATTTTTGACTACATCAAAAGATTCCAAATATATGACAGAACTTTTTTCCAACAAGTTCTTTAAATATGGACTTATATTAGTGCGGTTTAGTAAGACGAATATGCCAAAGTCGAGTGGGGGGAAAAAATCCAAGTCACTCAACAGAATAGTTAAAACCGTCAATTTGCATGCCTTCTTTGCTTACTTTTCTATTTAACGTTACTTTCATTCTTTGAATACAGTAGGCCCAGTACATTCGATGACGTGGCTAGATGAGAGCCGCTGATCTGCTTCTCGACAATCTTGACGGTTTCTGGAGACAGTCTCTTTCATGTTGGTGAGTTGGTAAGCCCGGAGACGGCTAACGAGGAAAGAGCAAGGGAGCCTCCATCAAATTATTATTTTGTTTATTTGCCCGAATACAAAGTTAATAAGTATGGAAGAAGAGTTCCTTAGTATTTTCTATTTTACCACTATTATTTTGACTAGCAGTGCTACTACAAGACTACGGAAAAAATGGAAAAAAGGAAAAAGAAGGACTACGAAAAGAATAATAGTGGTAAAATAGAAAATAGTATACTAACTCCAACTCCAAGTGACCAGTAGAATCAGTGACTAGAGAAAACATGATAAGTGAATGTGATAAACAACGGCAACGAGATATTTTCTGAATTTTGAATTATTATTATTTATTTTTTATTAATCTGGGAGTATTTCAAATTTATGGAAATGTTCAAAGGCTGCAACTGAAATGCATATTTTCCGAATGGAATGTTGTGGGATTAATTATCCCTTTAAATTCCACAAAAAAAAATACCAGTTATATGGAATTAAAATTATTTTTGATTCCATTAATACCTGTGGAATCAATGGAATAAATTATGAATCAAGTTGAAAATCATTCGAAACTAAAATAGGTAAGGAATGGAAGGAATCAATGGGATAAAAAATAAATATTTATATATTATCAAGCGCCAACAATTTTTACGTTGGTCCTGCAACAATATTTTCCAAGTGGTAGCGAGTACTTTAAGTTGGTCCTGCAACAATATTTTTCTTTTCGTCATAGCTCATTTGTTTATTAAAAAAATTCAAAAGAAAATATATGAAATAAAAAAATAAAAATAAAATGTATTTTTCATTGGATTTATAATATCCTTTAATTTCTAACAGTTTTTTCAAATAGTATAAAAAGCTCACTTAATCTTTTAAGCTATTAAAATTTTTGGCATCATTTTATTAATTATTAATAAAAATACTATCTTAATATCATTTATATATTTTATTAATACACTGATATTTATTTACTACTATTTAATTTAACCATATTTATTTGTATTCCATTTTATTCCTTTAAAAAGTTACCATTTACATTACAAAAATATTTCTCTGCAACTACTTATCCCATTTATTTTATTCCATAACTTCTATTATTTCATTCCTTTGTATCCCATTTTTATTTATTCCTCTTATTCATAAAATTCCAAAAATAATTACCATTTACACCCAAACTAATCTGCAAGAGGAATTACAGTTTATGAATAGACATTTTTCGGGTATTTTAATGAATCGAAATAAAAATTTATATTTATGTGGATGTCTGAAATAAATATGTATTAATTTTATATAGCAGGATGATCAAATCTAAAACGTGGTACCGTCCAAAATTCGTCTCCTATCACTTAACCACAATCGTTTAGAGTTTAGACATTTTGAATTATTACTCTTGGGAATAAATGTTGTTCTACAATGTAATCTTTTTTATTTTCGGTATAACTACTACTATGTATTCCTAAAAAATGCATATTGGTTTATAAATTAAACTATGAGATAAGGTCCAAGTTACTTTTAAAATGTAAATTTACGACTTAAAAGAGAAGATATTTTCTGGATTTTGAATGATTACTCTTGGAATAATTGTTGTTCTACAATGCAATCTTTTATTTTATTTTGGATAACTACTACTAGTATGTATTGGTTTATAAGGTTTAAAGTATGTGAGAAGGCCCACGTTACTTTTAAAAGGTAACTTTACGACTTTAAAGAGAAGATATTTATAAAGTCCTGGACGGATTAATAAATTTATATCTTATAAAACTATATAGTTCGATAACTATATAATAAGTATACAATAATATTTTCGTATATTTTCTTTTCCGCGAAAGAAAGAAATGGAAAAAAACATTCTTCTAGATGCAGCCATGCAAGAGGTTAGAAAAAATGATATAGTAATATTTAAACTGTTTGTTAGTGTTGGTTCTTGTATGCGAAATCTTTTTGAGCTAATTAATTAAATGTATCAAGTCATTTAAAACCCAGTTACCGGACAAGTTACATCGAAAGATAAGCTCATATCGATATAGGTCCACTGTCCGGAGAAGTCAGCGCTCACTGTAACGGATGCATTCTTTTGTTTTTTTAAACCTTTTAACGGATGAATTCGAGGCACTAAGACAAATTTAGTGGAGAGATTTACGCCAAAGGGCACCTATAAGTGTTTTTCTTACGCCAAAAGGCACCTTCATAATTTAGGATACCTTCAGCTTGTTTTTTTACTCCTTTGCCCCTCCATTTCAACTAGCGCACAAACTAATATTAACCAGATTAACTCTTTCTTAACTAAACCAATAAAAGACGACTTGTCCTCTCTCCCATCTCTCTCTCTCTCGTTCGGTTAAAAACATAAACTTGTCCTCTCTCTCTTTCTCGTTCGGTTAAAAACATAAACTTGTCCTCTCTCTCTCTCGTTTGTTCAAATTTTGAATCTGGAAATCACAATTCCTCTCTTGTAAAGATTGCTATTTGATTTGTCCTTTCTTCTCTGCAGCTCATGGGTGGGGTTCTCTAGGGAGGAGGTTCACTGCAGAAGGTCCAGGGCCTCGGCGAAGCTTCGACAGTCAACGACGGAGGTCTCTGTTTGAGGGCGGTGGAGAGTCTGGCCGGAGATTTGAAGAAGATGGTCTCGATGTCTAGAGGTGTGGTTTCTTTCTTAGGGAGGTGGGTTTGAGTCGATAGTCATAGGCGATAGAGACGACGGCGGCTTTATCCTCCGGAAGATGGCGGTGTTCTTCTTGGGGTGTTGTTGTCCGAGGTGGTGGTCGGCCCGTGACCAGATTGAAGTTCGGCTGGTTTTGTGCCCGTAATCCTAGATCTGTGTGTCGGCGAGCTCTTCTAGGGGTTCGGAGGGGAAGAGCTGTTGTCGGAGGTGGTGGTCGGTGAGATCTGTGTGTCGGGGAGCTCTTCTACATCAGTTGTGTACATTCAGGTCCGTGTTTGCTCCGATTCGCTGTGAGCTACTGTAGCTTCGTCTAAATCGACAGTGGTTTCCGGTGCTCTATTGCCTCCTCCAGTGAATCTCTGTGTCCCCCTGTAACCTCTTCTCCTCATGTCCATGGCCTCTTCTCAATCGAATGTCCACGGTGCCGCCTCAAGGCTTCTGCTTTCTGGAGCTCCTGCCCACGGCGTTTCCACGGAGACGACTCGTCCATGACTCGGACCGCTCTCGCTGAAACTCAGTATTGCTGTTGCTGGTATATGATCTTGTCTCTGTTTTGGGTAAGCTAAAATAACTCAGTTGACTTATTATGGTGTCTATGGTGGACAGTGGTTTGTGTACACTTGTTATAAGTGTTTGTGGACATGTATTATTAATGGTTCTATTTCAGTTTCGTTTCTTCTTCTAATGCATCAAGTTTGTGGACATGTGTTGTTAAGGCGCTGTTGGATTCGATTTTACAGTCTCTGCTTGGACTCCTTCCTCGGCTGGGTCAGTTGAGGTGGTTTCAGATAGCAACTTGCTCGGCTCAAGCTTGGTGGACGTGTCCTAAAGCTTGTGGACATTGTTTATTTATGTGTACACTAAATAATGTTTTATTTGTACATTGTTTATTTATGTTTACACTAAATAATGTTTTATTTGTACATTGTTTTGGACTTTGTGGATAACCGAGCCGTAAATTCTAAATTATATTACTAGATTCTGCGATGTGTACGAATGTTTATGGACATCACAAAATCACTTCGCTATATTTAAGAATGTCCACCAAACAATATACAATATCCACCAAACAATGTGTACAAATTATAGTACTAGATTGTGCAATGTGTAGTAGTGTTAATGTACATCAAACAATATCCATAAATCTAAATTATGCCAATGTTATACCAAATTCGTTTTTCGTGGACAATATTTGAGTAATTTTTGAGTGAATATCGTTTGATGGACACTATGTGACGGATTTGACATTTTGTGGACACATTGAACTGTCCACGACTCAGTGTACATGACCTTCCTTATTCATGCTTCTCAATTATTCCGCATTTCAGATCTCGGGAGAGGCACACTCTTTGAAGGTTGAAGAAATCTTGTTTCAAGGGAATGATGTATGAATGACATTCAGACTACGAGCCGACGGTAACGATGTTGCCTTTGACAACAACAATGCACATATCAACCTGATATATTAGTCACAGGATCATCCACAATCAGTGTCCACAAATTCAAGTCTATGTATCCTCCGCGTCCATCAATCTATATCCAAAATGCATACTGTCCATAAGCCATGTACAATATCATCAATGGGACATGTCACTTTGTGTACACATATTTTATGGACATGCCACTTTGTGTACGATATCCATTAGATTATATCCACCATTAGACGAGTTTTTTAAAACGTCCACAAGATTTAATCTAAAATTAACTGACATATATCAAAATGGATATCATTGTATAGAGAAAAAAAATTATAATCTATAGTGCAAACAAAAATTTATTTGCATTTTGATATAATCTATAATTTTAAAAAGAGATGAGAGAGGTGAGGAAAAAAAAAGAAAAAAAAAATTGAAAAAAGGATGAGAAGAATCGTGAGAGAAGAGAGAGAGAGAAAGAAGAAGAAAAAGAGAAAGAAGAGGAGAGCGGGACCACACAGAACACAGAACATCAAATCAGACATCTATTAATGTACACGTGTACTAATCGCAGCCTACCATCCATAAAGCAAGCGAAATTCGATGGCTCTTATTCACTACTGTTCGAATTGCCTCGTTTCCCACCCATGAAGCCCTTAGCTCCACAGCCACACAATTACCAATCCACACACATAATCCGACGGCCTACATTAAATGCGAAGCCCAAGAGAAGCTAACTAAAACTTGAGTCTCCTAACCGAATGGAAGCTGAGTTGAAGGGCAATTTGGGCAGAAAAGGGCTGGCTTTGGTGAACAGTAATGAATGTGTCATTTGGTGTAATAAAGACACCAAAAGGTGCCCTCTCATGTAATTTTCTCAATTTAGTGACTACAGTTAGAGCCGTGTCAAAATTAGTAGCTGCCAGAAACAACTAAAAAAACCCAAATTTTATATACACTAATAAACGTCATCTAGTCTAACGTAGAAGAGAAAACTCCTTTTTTGTGTTTTACCATCTGAAATTCATAGAAAATCCCTTTTTATTATAATTCTTTTAAATATTAACAGTTGTTCTATCACCTTTTTGCTACTTTTTTGTCATGTTGTTGCTTTTTTTTTTTGAGCAAAAACTGATTCATTACTTAAATAATAGTCTGGTTTAGGTTAACCAAGCGTAAAGCCTGTTTTGCTAACCCATCCGCCGTGACATTAAGTTCACGGTTTACAAAACGAAATGAGAAAGCATCAAAGTAAACAGATAGGGATACAATGTCAGAGATTAACCCATGAAGATCCACGCTTCCTTCTCCTCTTTTCACGCATTCGATCAGGCGTTTAGAATCAGAGTAGAAAGAGACCCTCTTGAGATTAAGCTCAATTGCATCTTCCATTGCTTCTCGTAGAGCTAGACTCTCTGCCACCAAGGGAGAGCTTACACAAAGCGATGATTTTGATCGGGTTTTGGTGTTCCCGTCCGATTGATTGGTGAAGATCCACGCTAGGCCCGCCGCCTTATGATTCTCCATCCATGCAGCAT
This sequence comes from Orychophragmus violaceus, assembly GCA_030180135.1. Lineage (NCBI taxonomy): Eukaryota > Viridiplantae > Streptophyta > Magnoliopsida > Brassicales > Brassicaceae > Orychophragmus > Orychophragmus violaceus. The sequence goes on along the minus strand of CM058233.1, from coordinate 85,202,372 downwards.
CCGAGAAGCAGGTAAACTCCATCTCCGATGCAGGGACCTGTAGAGTTCGATTAAAGTTCTGCACTGGTCTCGTGTTTGATTCCTGAGCTTGATTCCATTCTTTTGCGTCTGTTATTGCTTTCGTAACAGTCTCCTGTGCCGTAAAGCTCCGCTTGTTGAAGATTTCTTGGTTCCTTGCTAGCCAAATGTTCCAGACTATCCATGGTGCTAGACCGCTCTCTGGTATTCCCACCGGTGGTAGGCAGATGAGGTTCTTTACTCTTTTCCATCCCAGAATCAGGTCCGCTTGCCTACCTGCAACAAAATTCTCCTTTCCAGGTACCAGCTCCCAAACCTTTTGAGCAAATTCGCATTGAAATATCATATGAGTGATAGTTTCTATTTCTCTACATCGGTCACATTTGTTGTTTGGCCTTATCTGTCGTACTGCTAATCTTTCATTCACTGGTAGTGCTCCCTCTAGAGCTTTCCATAGGAACAATTTCAGCTTGCCCGGTGTCTTTAGATTCCAAACCTCTTGAATCCAGTTTATGTCCTGTGGTGAACCGTCCATAATCTCCAGTTGTTTTGCTTCAATAGCCCTGAAATAACCAGATTTGGTCGTGTAGATGCCCTGTTTATTCCCCAGCCAGACTCTTTATCTGGACCTCTAGTCTTGCTTGGTTGAATTTGCATAATAGTTTCAGTCCACCCTGGAAAAACATCTTCAATTTTCCTTCTATCCCATGAGCCTTTTCCTTCTTCCATTAAAGATGACACCAGTTGATCTTCTCCCCCAAATGGTATTGGCCCCATTGGTACGAGTCGCCTGTCACTTGACAGCCATGGTTCAGTCCACATACCAATGCTCTCTCCATTTCCAACCGCCCATCCCATGTTGGCCACCAGTAGATCTCTCCCTATCAAGATACTTCTCCATCCATGGGAGCTTGAGTTGGCGGCTTCCACTTCTAGAAAGGGGCTGTAACCACAGTATTTCCCGAGAAGGATCTTTGCTAGCAAGCTATTTGGATTTTCATGGATTCTCCAGCTTACCTTTGCCAGCAGGGCTTCATTACAGCTTTGAATATCTCTTAGCCCCAAACCTCCTTTCTGTTTTGTCCTTGTCATCTTATCCCAAGCTATCCACGCAGTCTTTCTCTCATTTGGCTTAGCATCCCACCAATATCTAGTCAACGCAGATTGTATTCGCTTGCATAGAGAAAGTGGTAGCATGAAGCATCCCATTGCATAATTTGGCATGGAGGAAAGGACGCTTTTCAGCATCACTAGTTTCCTAGCGGTTGAGAGATACTTTGTTGACCAACTTATCGATTTTTGTCTGATTTATCCACAATAGCTGTGAATAGATCCTTTTTTTCCCTTCCAAAGTGCTCTGGCAGCCCCAGGTACTTGCCCACTCTTCCCTCTTTTTCTATAAGTAGTTCTCCCTTTACTCTTTGCCTTAGTTCTTGTGGAGCTTTCTTCGAAAAGGTAATTGCGGATTTGCTTTGATTTATCCTCTGTCCTGAAGCGGACTCGTATCTCTTCAGAATTTCCTTTAAGGCCTGCACACACTTTGGATTTGTTTGGCAGAAAAACATTGTGTCATCTGCGAATAGCAGATGATTTACTCTTGAGCTCTTCTTTGCAACTCTGATCCCTTTTAGTTTACCTTCTGCTTGTGCTTTTTTGCAAAGTCCTGAAAGGACTTCACTACAAAGAATGAAGATATACGGGGACAGAGGGTCTCCTTGTATGATTCCTCTAGCTGGAAACACTCTTCCTTTGCTTGTTCCATTGAGTAGAAAGGTGAAGGATACTGTTCCCACACACTGCATAATCCAATCAACCCATTTGGTGTGGAAACCTAGTCTCTCAAGTACTGCCTTTATAAAATCCCACTCTATCCGGTCATAAGCTTTGCTCATGTCCGTTTTCACGGCCATTGAGCAATGCTTTGAAGCTTATGAATTCTTTAGAAAATGCAGGACCTCATGTGTAATGAGTACATTGTCCGCAATAGCTCTTCCTGGCACAAATGCACTCTGATTTTCAGACACCAGAGTTGTGAGAATAGGTTGAAGTCGGCGAGTGATCATTTTTTAGATGATCTTATAGTAGACGTTGCAAAGCGCAATTGGTCTATACTCGGACACCTTCCTAGCTCCTTGTGTCTTTGGAATCAGTCTTATATGTGTCTCATTTATGGTCGAGGGTAACTTTCCTGAAACGAAAATTTTTTTCACTTCTGTAACAATTTCTTCCCCAATTGCCTCCCAATTTGATTGGAAAAAACTTGCAGAGAGCCCGTCGGGCCCTGGTGCTTTATCCGGGTGTATTGAGAATAGTGCTTCTTTTATCTCTTGGGTTGTTAGGTCTCGGATGAGCTTCTGGTTTACTTCCTCAGAGATTATAGGTTGAATTGCCTCCATTACCACTTCATTCCTTTCTTGTACTTCCGAGGAGAAGAGTGATTTGAAATACTTGACAATTGTCTCTGTGATTTCCTCCTCTTTGTATACTGCTACACCCTCTTCATTTTCCATGACTGAGATTTCATTTTGGGCGTATCTTCCTTTAGTGATGGCATGTAAATAGCCAGTATTTCTATCACCGAGACTGAGCCATAGAATTCGACTTCTTTGTCTCCAGAAATCTTCTTCTGCTTTGTAGATCTCTTTAAGCTCTTTGTTTAGTTTTAACAGCTCCTCCTCATTATTTAAGGGACTTACCATTGCCCTTTCTAATGCACTCTTCAGTTCCTCCAACTGAACCTTGCTGTTTGCTTGTTGTTCTTTTGTCCACTGGATTATAGCTCTCCGGACTTTACTTATTCTGCAATCCACTGTTGCTTCTTGGTTTTCCTTCCAAGTTGATGCAATGATCTCTTTTACTTCCGGATTGTCCTTTAACCGTCTATCGTATCGGAATAGTCCCTTCCTTTTCTTCCTAGTGATATCAAAACATGTGACTAAAGGTTTGTGGTCAGAAGCTTCAAACCTTAGGTACTCGCTTCTTGCTGCGAAGAACTTTTCAAACCAATCACTATTTGCCATGGCTCTATCTAGCCTGCATCTCACTACTTGTTCATTCCTTATTCCTCTCCATGAGAGTGGGTCTCCGGAATGTTGGATGTCATAAAGATCTCCCTCTGAAACAAAAGACCGAGAATGTTCCTTCTGCCCTTTGTGTGCCACCCTCCTTCTCTGCAATGCTCAGAATATCATTCATATCTCCTGTGATAAACCATGAGCCGCTTCTCATAGTTGCCTTTTCAAGAAGAGATGCCCACATTAGTTTCCTCTTGGTCCTATCTGTGTCTGCATATATGAATGTTGCGTAGAAAGTTTTCCCTTCCACATTCATTCTCGTGTCTATGTAATTCTCACAAGCCTCTAAGATTTCCACCTCCAAATCGTTTTTCCAGAATAGTGCCAGGCCTCCTCCTCCTCTTCCATGAGGGGGTATTAGAATGTTTTTGAAATTCTCCAACTGCTTGAATTTTCGGAGAACAAAGTCGTTGGAATTCTTTGTTTCCGAGAGGAATATTACTGCTGGTGAGATACGTCTACGTATCTCGTTTAATCTCTTAACTGTCGCAGGGTTTCCCAAGCCCTGACAGTTCCAGCTCAGAATTTTTAAGGAATCAGTTTTGGAGGAATATGAAAATCCCCCTTCCTTTTCACCATTGCTGGTATTAAGGTACAGTGAGGTGTCTCCTCCATCCTCAAAGCTCTGGATGTGGATGTCCCTCCTTTCTCCATTGTTGTCTTCCCCTGATTTCCCTCTGTAGAGGTTCCTTTTACTCTTCTTTTTGGTGAACCTTTTGCAGCAGCAACTTTCCTTTTCTTTATGATAGTCCCAATAGTTTCTTTAGTGCTATTCAGGTTGTTCTTTCTGCCCGGGGGTTGTCCCAACCTTTTCTTTGCAGGGATCCTTGTTTGATCTGGAAAATCAGCTCCATCCTCCACACTTGGGCCCAATCTCTGAGATGTTGGGATTCTAGCTTCACCAGCTTGTACTTCCTTCTCTACTGGTTCTCTACTCTTTAGATTGGATAGCACCATTTGAGTTGCTGTTTCTTCTACTTGTCCCTGTTCTTCAGCCAGTCTCATTCTCTCTTTCCTAGCTGCACTTTCCGAGGGGTCAGCCACATTAACGTATTGGATCATAACTTCTCTTAGCTCTCCCATAGCTTCTTGAAAGGCCTCTACAGGTACATGTTCTTTTTGCTTATGATTATCGGCTTCCACCTCTCTCCTTATATCCTCTGACCTCCCAGGAGTTCTTGATCTTGCTCCTGATCTTGTATTCCGATCTATGCTCCCTTTCTGAGTTTCTTTGAGGCTCTGGAGCCGGGATTCTTCTTCCTGTCTCCCTCCAGTGGGTCTGGGATGGTTTATTCCGCTCATATTCTCGGTTCTGCCTAGAATATTTATCATCTCCATACCTCCTATCTTCTCTCCTTTCATGGTAGTAAGGCATGCTTCTGCTATCAGCACCCTGTCTATGAGACCCATTAGATCTTGTCATGCTCTGTCTTTCTCTTCCGATGGGATACTCTCTCTCTTTATCAGAATGATAAGCGTTATTCAGTGTTTTTGAGATGCTCAGGGGTCCAGGGACACTGGATATCTCTTCTCTTCTTGTTTTCTCCCCTTCTTTACTCCTCTCCTTATCCTTCTTCAGTTTCTCACAGGTGGCTTCTTCATGGTCCAGACGGTAGCAGGAGGCACAATGCCTCTCTAGCTTTTCATATATCAGGGTTGCTTTGACTTCATCACCATTTTCAAATTCAAGAATTGACTCTTTCAAAAGAGGTAGCAGCCCATTCACTCGGACCCGCATCCTTGCGTTTGTTGCTGTTATTTCACACTTCTCATAGATGCCTATATAATCTCCTATACTTTGTAGAGTTTCTTCCCTCCAGAGGTGTAGGGGTACCCCCTGTATTCTGATCCAAAATGGTATCTCTGATGGGAATGAGGGAGAGATTGTTGGTTCCCATTTTGAAGTATCACCATCCAGTGTCCAAAATGATATGGCCTATTATCCAACACCAGCTGCATATCCTCCTCTGAAGCAAACTGGAACTGGAATAAGCCATTTCCTAGATCTGCTCCCACTGGTCTTGTTTTTGTTTTCCATAGATCTGAGAGAAAGGGAATCAAAGACCAGATTCTTTGTATTTTGATGTTTGTAACTCTTCCCACTAGCGTGAGTGAGTGTTTCTGGATGAGCTATGAGGTATCGAAGGCTGGTACTCTGACCCGTCCAGATCTGGCTGGATTTTGTTCAGATAATAAGCCCTTTCCTTTCTCTGCATACGAGTAGCGTTGTGCCATTGTTGTTAAAGTTCTTCCCTTTCGGGTGAAAGTTTAAAAGTTGTCTTTCGTAAGATTTTTCTTCCCTTGCAGATGAGAGTTCTTCAAACGGGATTATACACGTTGAGATGGTTCCTGAAATTTCACAGAACTACCAAAACCAAACATCACTAGCATAAGCCATATTAGTGAGTTGAACCGTACTTACAGCCATGGTTTCCTTCCACACTCCTTTTTGATGAGTTTCTTTTGGTAGAAGTACTCTGTTTCCTGGTAATTGATGAGCACCGGTGAGCAGCGGACCCTCCGACGTACCGTCGGGGGTTGAACCACGGTGGCACGAATTCAGAGGTGGTATGCTAAGGTCAACTTTTTTTTTTTGGCTTCAAAACCAGTTAGGAAAGCTTTGGGCAGTAGGATAAACAAAAGAGCCGTTTGTAACAGTTACCCAAAGAGGGAAAGAAGGAAACTATCTTGGTAACGTCGCCTGGAAGCTTTTTTTTTTTTCTCTCTCTCTCTAAGAATCTTGTTTTATGGGATAATATTTCTTGTTTGTCATGTTGTTGCTACTTAACGATTATTATGCCGTAGACCAATGTTAAATTTTTTTCTTAAATAAGCAGGAGAGAGAGAGACCATTACTGAAATGGGCGAACCAAAATGATTCCATTTAAATACCATATCATACTTCTATTCTATCAAATCATCAAAGAAATATAACATTTTTCACTTGGTTCATTCATCTTTTGTCCCATTTGATTTCATGTTATTGATGAAAGCTTAGCCCAAGTATGATTTCTGTTATCCGGTTTACTAATACAAATCTTTTACACAAAAAAAAACTGTTTACAACCAAGAATTAGCCATAACATGTTTGTGGCTATAATTTTCATACTAAAATCGTGAATTTAAAAATCAAATTTTATCACTATTTTTTTGGTTATTTATAGCTAAAACATCACTAAAAATATATGTGGTTATTCGTAGAGACATAACCATAAATAAATACAAATTATTAGTGGAAATAAATAATCATGATTGTCCACGAAATAAGACATGAAAAATTAGCCACAAATTAATTTCGTAGCTATTTGTAGTGCAAACGTAGTCATAATAACTATAAAGGATTCTTTGGCAAGCTTTTTCGGGTTGTGTTCCGACGTGTGAGAGATTCACTTATAGGCATCTGGCCACTGATAGGACTTGTCCTAGATGTAGTAGCACATAAGAATCTATAAACCATTTTTTTTTTGAATGTCCATCAGCCCTACAGGTTTGGGCCCTATCGGACTTCCCGTCCATTTCAGGGAATTTCCCCAGTTTTTATATTTATCGTAATATGGACTTTCTCTTTTGGAGAACAAGAGAGCTGAGTCTCTCAGAGCCTCAAAACTCCATATATCCATGGATTTTATGGTTTATTTGGAAAGCGAGTAATGATAAGATCTTCAATGGGAAAGAAATTTCCCCTAAGACCACCCTCCAACTGGCTTCTCTTGAAGCGGAAAGTTGGAGACTAGCCCGCGATGAAGACAATGAAGAGGAGAGTGAAGAGACATAAGAGTCTCATGAGCCTATTGACCCCTTATTGACACCCAAACCCTGATATGTCAAGTTGATGCATTATGGATTGACGATGGTCTTATCAGTGGTTTAAGGTGGTGCTATAAGGATTGTATGTGGATAGAAGTAAGCGGCCTCCAAGGATGTCGTAGAAGCCTCTCGGCATTACATGCCGAGCTAGATAGCTTTCTCTGGGCAGCTTCCTGTCTCCATGAGAAGGGGCTCTTGAGGGTACACTTTGAGACTGGCTGTTCATCATTGGTGAAGATGATTGACGATCCCGAGGATTGGCCATTATTCTTGTCAGAATTGGATATCTTACTCTCCTTGAAGCAGAGTTTTAAGTGTTTCGATCTACGTTTTATCCCCCGTGCCCAGAACTTATGTGCTGACTACTTAGCAAAGGAAGTCCGGGATCGAGGTGTGTTATTCTCTCATATAAGCCAGACTGTCTCGACTGAATAACTTTTCGGAGCCTCTCTTCCAACGGATTAAACTTGGCTTAATCAAGATGGATCGACGACAAAAAAATAGCTATAAAGGGTTTATGAAATGTTTATCCACGAATAGTCACAGCCATTTTCGTTGAAACACATCTATTATTATATTTTGTGGCTATTCGTAGATATCGCCGCGACAGAGTTTGTGTCTATTTGTAGCTAAGTCAAAAAAACATATAACTACGCTTTACTTTATGGCTAGTTACATCTATCATTTCAACATTTTCACGTGTTAAATAATTGATTATAAATGTCTAATCTCTAGTACTTGTGACAGGGAATATATTTGGTATTGTAGTTATCCATAGCTACCTTTCACGGGTTTCCCAATATCAACTAATCAAAATATTGATGGTGTCAAATCATCCGTGAAGTGTAATTACTTTTTAGCAGAACAATATATTCATCATAGCCACGAACATTGATGTGATGAAATTATAAATTGTCAACGAACTCATCCATTTTATAGAATAAAAATTTAAGAACCACAGCAATGACATTTTTTTTAATCTAAGGAATGAAATTATAAACATTTAAAACATTCTAATGAGAGTGTTTCTAAGAAGTTTAATGAAGTATTAAATCTTTTCATTTTTCCTGTAATCAAGTTTATTATCAAGTGAAACCCTTTTACAAAAAAAAAAAGTTTATTATCAAGTGTGTGGGAATTTTTAGTCAATATAAGAAGATTATAATTACTATGTGTGGACATATTATAGAGATAATTGTCAATATGAAGGCGAAGCATAGACAAATTATTAGGTAACGGAACATGAAACATGGAGTGATTATCCGAATATCTAAGTTATTATCGACAAAGTACGTGATCCTATTGAAGATTTCAACATGTATATCGATTTTTTTTCTTCTGATAGTCTCATAAACACGATGCTAAATGTTCTCAGAAAGACAAAAGATAGCATATAATCAAGGATGGATCTTCCTTCATTTTGCAGAAGGGTTGATTTAGAGGTTATCCAAGATGAAAAATGTTTATTTCAATCTTTTGATTGTCGAATAAAATGAAAGAAATATTTTTACATTGTGATATGCTCAAAGTTTACAATCCCTAGAGTACAAGGTACACCGCAAGTGCACACATATGCAATTGTAGTATATAGGGGTCGAATCCACAGAGACTCAATAATCTTATGATAGACTTGTAGTGTCGGGTTAAGCTAAGCAGAAACAATTCTAAAGCAATTGAATCGAAACAGAAAATTAAAGTAGATGGTTTGTAAATCAAGCAGGAAAGGTGTCAGGTCAAGGGAGTTCTAAAAAAATCAGGAATATAGACTAATTAATCAATCATGATCAAATTGAGAACGATTCTACAATTAGAAACACATGGATATAACAAACCAACTTTCGTTGCGAATATCAACTATGTCTAACAACCTAGAAAACCAAATTTCTTCGAGAGTACTTGAGTTCTAAACATGCATTAATATCAGGTTCGTTCATTCACAATTTTCCTAAACCAAATTTCTTTGTGAATCAACAAATTTCTCACATAGGTTCTTTCTTGCAGATTAACCAACTTTCGTTGCGAGAATCAACCTAATATCAATAATCTAAGTGGCGAGTTCAAATCAAGCATTAAGATCAACCTAGACAAAGAACTACAAATTATGAATCATATTCCATGAAATCCCTAATGAGAATCCCTAAACCTAACAAGTAAACTACTCAAACATGACAAGAATAACAATAGACATGATTAATATAAAACTCAATAACATAAAAGAGAATAAGAAATAGGGGTTCAAAATCTTCTCTCTATCGAGTACAAGCCCAGCCCCAAAAAGCTCCAAAATCTCTCTTAATGTAAAATAAAGGGTAAATGTAAAGATAGTCTAAACAATAGCTTAAAGAACTATAATATAATAGTAAAACACGTTTTGGGGCTTCTTTGTAATTATGTGAAACTTCTGGGAAAAGTTGCACATCTCCAAGAGTCTTCATTAATCCCTGAAAACCTCATGATCGACCTCTGTGTCGATCGATGCCAGTGATGCATCGGTCGACACTCTGATGATATGAGAAAATTGAGTATGAATAGATCGATACTTTGGGTCGATAATGTTACGGTGATTTAAGCGATTATTCTCATTAACACTTGCATCAACCGTTGACAAAGGTGCATCGATCAACATTGGGGCCTAATATCGTGTCCGACTTCTGCTCTTCAGTATGACCTCTCCTAAGGCCCCATAATGCGCCATAATCTCCAAATATACTTTAAATGTGCATCAACATGTAGAAGACTCTAAAAGACTCAATACAAAGACCTATATCATACTTAAAACCATATAAAATATGATAAATCAACTCCCCCACATTTAGCCTTTGCTTACCCTCAAGCAAACAAAAAAACCAAGATCATGAGAAGAAGTTTGAAAACTTCAGAAACTCTTTTCGTCATCGGAGCACCACACTCACATTCCCTTTAGCAAGCCACATAAAAATAAGTCTGCAGAAATCAAGACTACAATGTACTTCCCCCACACCTAGCAATTGTCCCAAGTAAACTCTACAATCAAGTCAGAGCATTCAAAATCAACACACTGTCCTCTATAATCAATTAAATGTGGTCATATCGAGAGAGTATCGATCAGAAGAAACATGGACTCTTATTCAGTTAGCACCTGATCACAAGACTGTCCACTTCTGGTTCCTTTCTTCTCCTTTTTCTCACTTCAGCAGCTGATTTTTCCCCTTTGTATATCATTTTTTATCAGCTGCTCTTTCCTTTTTAATGGGTATTACTTTGGACACATTCCAAGAAGCACAAGAGATAATAGGAGTCTCTATCACTCCCTTGATCACGTCGAAACTACTAGTTTATCCTCAAAATTATACTTTTTTAATTTGCTTGAAGGGAAGGGAGAAGGGAACCATAATATACAAGACCTTCAGGACTTACAGAGGAATCTGATCTAATGTATACCAAGCCCTTGGGTGATAAACATTAAGTCAAGCTAGGGGTAAAACAGTAATGGAGCCTCTAAATACCTAAAGTGATATGGATCTCCTTGGGAGGTTGATCCGTTTGTTGTTTTCTAATAGTCATAGATATGTTGCACGTCTGTGCAATGGTCAATTAAGTTTCTGCTAATGTGGTGATTTCCTCAAAAAGTCTTAGTTTCCTACACAAGACTTGACTCAATAAAACGACTCAACTGACTCTAAGAAAACAGAAACGGTGTGTCAGTAACTACCACCCCACACTTAAACAGCATTGTCCCCAGTGTTATAGAAGCTTGGGCTCGGGAGAACAATAATAAAAATGAACAAAGATTGTAAAAAGTTAGAGTACTTACTTGTATGTGTATGGAGTGTCGACCGACACAAATATGGTGTCGACCGACACAAATATGGTGTCGACCGACACAAATATGGTATCGAGCGACACCATCTTTGTCGACATCTGGTTTGGTTGGAGTAGTGTGTCGATCGAGATGCTATCTACAATTCCATCTTAGGGACGCTGTGGTTACACGCAATGAAGGCAATCACTTCAACGTACCATCAATGAGTGAAATTCCAAACTCCAATGGAGTCCACACACTCAGAGGAGACCGGACCACGTCAAGGTTGTGCTTCATAAGCGAGCGGAACTCTGCCACCCCTCTGAGCCAAAAGGGAAGAAGAAGATCATACCAGGCCCACCCACCGGGAGGAAAGTGCCTGAAGGAGGTGAAGGCACAAGCATAACGAATGCACCTCGGCAGGACCATGCCTAGACTCAAAAACGCTGGATTATTATGACCGAGCTCTTTTTACGGTTTTTATGCCAAAAAGGTCCATTACCCAGTGTGATATAAACTACGAATGGTTTGATCCTCAATTTCGAGGTACGTAGGCAACTCTACCCTGATTCCAGCCGTAAATCAATAAAACATACTTTTGTTTAAAAACAAACTCTTGTCTATACACAACATCGGCATCCTGGCCATATGCTTAACTCAATAAAATTTGCACATCAGTGTGCAAGAACATTTACCTTTACCATACGACAAGGATTCCAATCCAAAGCATATCAGCACAAAGAAAAGCCAGGAATCGCTCCCGCTCCCTAACTCAGACGGACTACATAAGCTGAACTTTCTCGCATAGCCGATCCTGAGTTATGGATATAAATTGATTCTGATTTCCGCTCGACGAATCAAAACCGAGTCTCCACTCGTGCAATTAAAAATAAACCCTTCTTCAAGGTACAATCACAAGACGCGCCAATATCGAGCAAATACTCATAACGCCGGATTTCAAAATAAAATTTCATAAGCAAATGTCTAAGTTTGGTCTAAACGAAATCATTTGAAGGATTTTAAAACAAAAGACGATCTCAAACTGAGGCTTTGTTCGCAAAGTGAACTCTTACTCAAAAACTGAGTAATTCGAAAAAAGTCTGAAAGACTACTTTGACAAACAACGAGATGAACTTATCTCCACTCAAAAGAACTCTCTAAGTTATCACTCATAGTACACACAAAACAATCGTTCGCAAAGCAAAATACTTCCTGCCTTAATATGGTTGAAACATAGCTAAAAAACGATTGCCAAAGAAAAAGCGAAAGAAAAATTCCATTGCAGATTTAAAGGGAGACATCGTCACCCAAAACAAAGTTCAACAAAAAGGGAGTCCATCTACCCCAAAATAAAAAGTATTACAAAAACAAAAGAAAAAGGTAATAGGCCGTTGGAGGGAGATCTTGAGCCGGTTTGATCAAAGGAGCATCCGAAGTCGAGAAAGGCATCACCGCGGGCCATATGACGAAGAAGTTCCCATTACCGTAAGTTGATCATCACCAAGACTCTTTAGAGCCTCAATCACATTTGTCGATATCTCACAAACATTAGTGCCAAACGAGACGGCACCATCGGTTTGGGGAACGACAAATTGATATTGAAAGGGACGAGGAGAAGGAGGACTGAAATCAAGCATTCTGAGCGGAACCTGAGAAATCACAAAGTAGCCACCACTGATATCTGGAGCATCGATCCGGTCGATTTCCTCATCCCATTCCTTCTTCTTCCTTTAAAGCTCGTCGAAGACCTCGTCTCGAATAAGCACCCCATTTGGTCCCGGAGTAATCAAAGATAATACAGAGTCTTGGAGTACTGGCTCAAGTGCATATACGCACTGCTTTCAGCTTCCTTCAGGGCGAACGCCTCCTTCAATTCTTGAAGGCGATACTCATACTTTTTTGATAAGATACGACAAGCGTTAAGAAATTTTCCAATCTCCAGCGACGAGATATTCCACTATTTCTTAACTTCCTCAACACTACGAATCTTCTCCCGTGCCAGCTCGGCAGCCAGTTTTTCCTTGTAACCTTCGAGCTCCTGACCGTGAGTCTCGAGCAATATTACCTACTCATAGATAAAAGCGATTTCTCTCTTTAAATTTGCCTCACTCACTTGAGAAAGCTTGGAAAAAAGGCTAAACCTCTCCAACTCTTTCTTCTTCCTGACAAGCTCTTCTTTAAACTTGGCGCCTTGCTTCGATAGTTGCCGAATCATATCAAAGATATATGAATTCATCAGAGAGGTCCCCTGCGCAACGAAGACTGTCAGGATGAAAGAAAAAATACCGAAAGTAAACGACCAACAATCAAGCGTGGACACTCACATTGACGAGGACTTGAGAGATGTTATGATACACGTCCGGCTTATAGACTTGATCTACCGGACAAGGCTGGGTAACATCAAAGAAAATATTCCGGACCAACTCCCCGCACTAATATTCTTCCAGAGTCTTAAGCTTGTCTCACAGGAGAACGAAGGACCTCTTCTTCCAGATCTATGAAAACTCACCAGGCCCTGGGCGCTTAGTCGCACCTGAACTCTCGGAGTTACTCGCCACCTCTAAAGGTCATTTCTTCGTCCATCAGGCGAAGCCGATGTCTCGGAAGGCCTCATAGTCGGAACCTGTTAATCGGAAGAAGGGGGGGGAGAGTTCCTATATTTGTTGAAGGTGTTTTATCAACCGGACCGATGAACTTTGAAGTTTTCCGAATTAACTGGGAAGAAGGCTCCGTAGCTCATCCTTGACGGACGTAGTCCCACTCCTCCTCTTCGAAGCATTGGCGCCATCGTCCGCCCTCTTCGATCGAAGCTCGGATGAGCGCTTCTTAGCATCATCAACAGTTTTCTTATCGACATCATCGAAGGCTCGATCTTCTCCTCTCATAGATTGAAAATTATGAGAGGGGGCTAGATTAGCAGCCCTTAAACGGCTATAGCCATCTGTTTGCTACTATCAGAAGGCTTCGAACACTTCTTAGGATCGATCACCATACTAGGAATGACCTTCCTTGTTTTCTCCTGTTAGGATTATGTCCTGAAATCACATTGTACTTACTCTAACGATAGTCGTGTGTCGAGATCAGACATGTTGTATGATACTGGGCATTTGCAATGTTTTGCTAGAAGCCTCTTGCAGTCTGTAAGTTGTAGACTTACTGCCAGTGTCATATGATCCTATAGGGTCACACACCTAAGCCATCTGGAAGCTTTTAATATGGGAATGATCATCTCGGTGATGATCAAGATGATGTGTATTGGATACATATCAATATCGATTAAAGAGAGGTGTGTCGATCGACACAGTTGGTGTATCGATCGACACAGAGTTGATTCCGAGACTGATTTTTCGGTTTATGACTTACACTTTTTCGGTTGAACCCGAAACATGGTTTAGTCATAACAGGTCGTATATATAGGCTTATATGGTCGACCTGAATGGGTAGCCGTCAGTTTTCTTGATCAGAGAAAACAAAAAACTCTCTCATCGATTCCCAGATCCGGCACTAGCATCCCGACTTTCCAGGTTGTGTGCGTGTGGACTACGATAGAGGCGAGGCATCTGAATCGCTCCTGATCTCGTCTTACCTGATTCATCTTCCGCTGCCAGAACAAGGTAAACGCGAGATCCATGATTCAATTACTTAAACCCTGAGATCCTAGGCTCGGAATTCAGACTTAGGGTTGCCTAATCGGATTAGGAACTGCTAGGAACTCGAACAGTGGTATCAGAGCCTTAGGGTTTTACATTGAATCAAACCTGTTAATTGAATTTGATGATTTAAATTCGCAAACTAGGTTGTTTGAGTTAGAACAGGTTAGATCGATTCAGATCAAAATCGATTTTGAGTTTTCGCATTGTGTCGATCGACACCATGGATGTGTCGGTCGACACAGTTGAATGAATTTGTCAGAATCGGCGGCTAGGGTTTTCACGAAGAAAACCTGAACGCCTACTGTGTCGATCGACACAGGTTGAGTGTCGATCGACACAGACCTCGCGAATGGTTAATCGGTTCAATTAGATTGGACCGGTTATCATGCTTGGTTAAGTCCGAAAAGATCGGTTTGAATTGGATGAATTGGTTCAATTGGATTGAACTGATTATCTCATTAGCATAAACCGATTTGGTTAAAATCAGTTTGATTGGATAAGTCGGTTCAATTGAATTGGACCGGTTATCGCAATTAGTTGAAACTGGTTAAAACGGTTTGAATTGGATGAATTGGTTCAATTGAATTGAACTAATTATCCCAATTAAAACCGATTGGTTAAGATCAGTTTGATTTGATAAGTCGGTTCAATTTGATTGGACCGGTTATCAAAACTGTCTTCGGTTTAGGTCTATGTCGACTGTCACACATGGTTTGTGCCGATCGACATGACCGGTTCAATGTACCAGGTTAATTGGATTAACCGGTTATTGAAGTCCGGTTTCATTTGGTGGTGTCGATCGACAGACATGTTCTGCGTCGATCGACACAGTGCTCGCAATTCTGGTTATTGAACCTTGAATTTGCAGAAACCAAAATAGACTTAAACCTTGATCAAATCTTAGCTTCAATATGGTCAACTGTCAAGACTCATTTCATTGTGTGATGGTCTAGCCATGAGCTTGGTGTCCACAATTACGTGAGTAAGGCAGGTAATTATGTTGATGGACTTGCAGTGCTTGACATCAACAATTACATGACCTAAGAAATTGATATGCTAACCTTTCAGAGTTTAGTTTCCTCAACTAAATATCAAGTAAACTTGATGTCTTGCCCAAATCTTGTCTACTGTCAAGACTTGTGTCGTTTGTTGGATAACCTTGGAGTCCTTGATATCCACTACTACATGAGTAAGGCAGGTGATCATTGATAGACTTGCAGTGCGACTGTCAATGATCACAAGACTAAAGAGATTGATTTACTTGACTGGGCCATTAGAAGTTCTGGGCCCAGAGACGTCAGAGTAGATGAGACATGGATTGTCTTATCTGCGACCAAGAGTTGTACTGGGTACAATTAGCAATGATTTGCTTACCTAGATAACTAAATTTTGGGTGATGACGAGTCGTCCACTCAGATTTTGGTGAAGTATGGGTCTTGGATCATTATATTCATTGAGGAAACATTGTTTGAATATAATGCGAGTTTTCTTATTAGATAAGATTTCTCATGGAATGCATAACTAAATCTTGTTTTTTCTTGGATTTCAGATTATGTCTAATACTACTTTCTCGTTGCGATCCGTCTTTGAGAAGGACAAGTTAAATGGATCCAACTTCCTGGATTGGTATCGGAATTTGAGATTAATCCTCAAGCAGGAGAGCAAGGACTATGTCCTTGAGAAAGCTCTTCCAGAAAGGCTTGGGACCAATCGCTCGAATGCAGTATATGATGCTTGGAATAACACTACAAAAAAATCAATATTCATAGCACACGATACAAGCTATCGTATCTAATAGATAGCGTTTCCACAAACGCTCTGACAGCGGCAGCTATAATAGACCCCTCCCCTACCATAGCATTTCTTTCGTGCTATGTTAATGTTGTAATGTAATAGCGTTAATTTTAGCTTGCTATGGTTGAATCTGAGCCAAGCCGAGCCGAGCCGTATTAAAATATTATTATTATTAATTTTTATATATATATATATTTTTTGTATCAATTAAATTTATAAAAAAAAAAAAATTATATTTAAAATTTGGATTAGAATATAATTTTATTAATAACCCAACACATGGTTTACATCAACATTGTTTAGGGAAAAAAATCATAACAAAACAAATCTAAGTAAGTATCCTCTAGCAAAAAAAAAAAAATACTAACTAGTGAGGCTCCTTCTCAAACACACAGATTCCGACAAGAAACGAGCTCACCTTCTCAAAGTTCTCCCTCCGGAAAGCTTCATGCTTCTCTTTTATGATCTCCCTAAGATCCTTCTCAAGTTCTCTTTTATCTCTTTACCTTGACTAAGTTGTTATACAACAAAACAAACTCTGCTTGTTGTATGTTCTTGAGGATCTGCTTAAGGTTATAGACATCACGCACTCTGAGTACAACATCTCGCTCTTTGAATACAACACGTATCTTGGAGTTTCGATGACCAGCCCAAAAACCAAATGTTGTCCTGTAACACCAACGTATAACAGTGTTAGTAACATCGAGGATATATGAAAGCACTGCAACACAAAACTTTTCGTTGCAACCATGCCTAAGATACAACAGTAGAAACTAGGTAAATAGAACAATCAGATAACATAAAAAACAAACCTTTTCCAAGATGGTTTCTGTTTGATCTGTTGGGGTCTCCATTTGTGCCTGCAAAAAGAAAAATTATATCTTGAACAAGAAAGATTCAACACAATTCCAAGCCAAGTAAACACAGAGCAACCAAGAACAATCATACATAATAAGAAGTTGTTGTATAACTATAAATCTCAAGAAAGACTCACGCAAGCACAAATCTTCAGATATATAGTAAGTGAAGAGTTATTCCTCAAGTAAAGACTAAGCGTTTGCGATTTAGGAGCCATGGCTTTCGTTGAAATATTGCGAAACCTCAGATTCCTTGTCTCTCTTCCCTGGAATCAAAATAAATCTAGGGTTTAAGACCTCAGACGAAGAATAATAGCAGAGATCTGGACATTACTAGAGTGTTAGATACATATAAGAAGAGATTCACATTACCTGAAGTAAATTTGTTCTTTGTTTGAGACCATAAAATATTAGGTTAAGCAACTATTAAGAGATTTCACCTGAACACTGTGGAAACAAGAGAAAAATACACACTTAACACATCTGCAGCAAAAGACATATGATGAGATGATCTGCTTTTCCATCATTTAAACAGACAAACCCTTACCTCGGTTCCAAGCTGCTAAGACCAATTCAGTTCTTATTTGTGCAATAGGCTCATCAGCCTTTACTCTATCACTAATTTCTGCAAGAACAACATTCAGTTCTTATTTGTGCAATAGGCTCATCAGCCTTATTTGAACAAAAAAAAAGCCTTTACTCTATCACTAATTTCATACCGTTCCCATTCTTTGCCTAGATTTAGAGTTATCTCCATCTGGTCACCATTGTTCTCTTCTAGAAAACTCGGATCCATTAACTGAAATACTATCTACTATCCGGAATTGGCTTAGCCTGCATGTGAACATACATATCTATTTAGCAGTAGTAATTGTATACACTTCTCAAATGTAAGAACTTTCCACATTCAAACATATCTGCTGTTATGGAGATTCGCTACTAATTGGTTTCTTCCAACAAGAAGCTCGAGGAGAACAAAAAGAAATCCAAAGATCTGTTATGATACAGTAGCCTCAAGATTTAGCAAATAGGAAAAGATGAGTTGCTATGTACCGTGAGCTTCGAATCAAAAGGACTGCTACTATCTTTGTTCTGCAGTAGAAAGAACAACCAATGTCAGCATTCATTTCAGTTAACCACTTAAAAACTAACCACTTAATCTGGTATGCAATAGAACAAACCCTAAAGGCCGATTCTGGTGACTCAAATAATTGGAGAAGACGATTTCGACTTCTTTTCAAGATGGGAAGAAGAGCTCAATCTCTGATTTCTCCCGCTATTACCATCGACATTCGAATCCCTAACACGGAAATGGAAACTCCGGTCAATATAATAACCAATGAGCCACGCCGCCGACACCGTCCCAGCTCCAGCTTCGTCTTCTCAAGCTTCAGTCACTGCCAATTTCAAGAACAAAATTAGGATACCGAAACTGTAAAATCGAGGTAGATGAGAGAGAGAGAGAGAGAGCGAGAGAGAGAGAGAGAGAGTCGGTCGGAGAAGTGGAGGAGCACGCCGGAGATGGTGGCAGAGGGGTGGTTTGAAGTCGGAGAAAAACCCTAGAGACGAAATAAGATGAAAGAATGAGAGGATTTTTTTTTTCTTTTTGAGAATAGAATGGGTTTTTTTTTCTAAAGGGGTTTTAAGCGTAAAGTGTGTAATTTTTTTAAAGTGTTTTGGCGCTCCCTTTTTCATAGAAAATATTGGCTCCAAAACACAGTTTCGGATTCCCGCTTAAGGAAACAACGGGATAGCACTGAATTAGAGCTGTAATATACTACCCCACTAAAGCCAACCACCTACAACAGCATTTAGCGAAATAGTGCTATCGTCATCTGCTATGAATGTGCAGTTTTCTTGTAGTGTAAGCATTATATTGATGTGGTAGATGTGCGTGGTCTGATGTTGGCTACCATGAACTCAGACTTGAAAAGTCAATACGAGAACATGGAGTCGCCAATAGAGATGATCACCAGCCTGAAACTGAAGTTTCAGGATCTGGCACGAGTTGAGAGATTCCAGATGGTGAAGTCTCTCACTGGGTGCAAGCTACCAGAGGATGCTCCAATAAGTCCTCATGTCATTAAAATGATGGGTTACATTGATAACCTGGGGAGACTGTCAGCTTGGAGTTGGCTACTGACATCATTCTGCAGTCACTGCCGTCAAGTTATGATAAGTTCATAAAGAACTATATCAAGAAAGGCTTGACGAAGACGTTGACTGAGCTGCATGGCATGCTCAAGACAGCAGAGCAGAACATCAAAAAGGGTAAAAGATTTGAGAAATCTTGTTTAGACAAGGGTGATGGCAAGGCCGTTCAGATTTGGAATCGGGATAAACCTGTGTCATCTTTTAAGCCCAAGTCAGGCCCATCTGATGTTGATAAATGCTGCTACTGTAAAGAGTTAGGGCATTGGAAGAGAAATTGCATTAAATTCTTGGAAGATTCACAAGAGATGGAGAAGATGTATGGTACTTCTTCTTCAGGTATTGTATTATTATTTCAAGTTCTACGTGAGTATTGGATACTAGTTGTGGTACTGATATTTTTGAAATATGCAGGACCTAAGCGACAGTAGAACGTTGAAGAAAGGACAAGTGGAACTGCGTGTCTAGTATGAAGCAATGGTTGCTGCATGAGCCGTAGAGATTCTCCACTTGTAGGAGCCTTTCATACTTGGTTTTAGAAATTAAGTAATTGCTACTATGTATCTGCCTTGTGCAGAGATATCTTTCATTTTCTTGTAAGAATTTGGATGTTTTTCATTTTGATAAAAGACCAGTTTTGTTCTTTAGATCTTAATGAAATATCATATGGTAGCACCCCGTTTGGAATGGGTTTTATATCTTAAACCAGCGTGAGTTTGAATATAACATAAACACCAAACGGTTTAAGTCTGATGACTTGAACTCGATTTTTCTTTAGCACAGTCGTTTTGACCACATAAAGTGAAGCGGATTCAGAAGTTCCATAGTTTTGGACTCATTTGATTATTAATCATTTGAGATATGAATTATGTTCACTGGGCCAAATGACTAAGGCCCTTTTAGCAGAGCTAAAGGAAACGGGCCAGAGGCTTATTGGGCCTTACACATACTGATGTATGCGGCCCGATGAGCATTAGTGCCAGAGGAAATCTTATGTACTTCATTACCTCATTGATGGCATCAATAGGTATGGCTGTGTTCATTTGATGAGACACGAGCAGGAATCCCTTAGGAGTTCCAAGATGAAGTGAAGAACCGATTTGACAGAAGTATTGAGATTCTCGATTAGATCGCGGAGGAAAATACTTGAGTCAAGATTGGGTGATCATCTGACAGAATGAATCGGTTCTTATTAGATATGCTCCGATTAATGATGAGTCACAAGAATCTTCCATAATCATTTAAGAATACATTCTAAAATGTCTGTCTTTGCGCAGAAAAGGGTTTCAATCAGAATCAATTGAAAGACACCACATTGGATGTGGACTGGAAGTTTTTTTTTTTTTAAAGTAAGTTGTTTCTGATGATTTGGGGATGATAGCTAATAAGCTTGAACCCAAATCTGATAAGTGCTACCTCGCTGGTTGTCCCAAGGAAACCGAGGCTTACTACTTTCATAACCAATCCGAGAACAAAAATTTGTTGTTCGGAACTGTATCTTTGAGAAAGATCGTACTTTCAAAAGGAACAGTGGGAGTAAAAGTTCACATCGAAGAAATTCGATAAACACAGGAGGCTGCTCAACCTGTTGAGGGAGAGCAGCGGTGAGATCTACAAAGTGTTGTAGGATCTACACCTGTGGAGCCTGAAATTCGCAGATCCGAAAGGATCCGTCACTAACTCGAGAGTGATTTCTCGTAGCCGATTGTCGTGACCTGTTGATCATTGAAAAGTGACGAGCATGCGAAATTAAAGAAGCGATGGTGAGCCCCAACTCCGAAAATTGGCTGGGTATGCATGTTAGCTTCACCGATCCGTTTCTGGATTGAAGCAAACATCTTGGAGTTGGAATCAACATTCTGATAATGTGGTCAAAAGTTTTGACTTGATCAGAAAAGAAATGAAACCATGCGTTTACAAGAAGACTAGTGGGAGCGTAATTGCAATTCTCACACCGTATGTACATAATGTACTTAATCTCATGAACGACATTCCGTCGGTTAAGTCTTGTGAGACTTGGGTCGGAAGTCAAATTTAAACAAAGGACATGGGAGAAGGCCGTAAAAGTTCTTGGAACAAGGATCCATTGGAATGGATCAGAAAGGCTAATTGGATCGTGTCAAAATCCTTATGTTGATAAGGTATTGAACAGTTCAAATGTGCTTGATTCCAAGAATGGCTCCACACCAAAGGTCTTATGGCAATAATATAAGCAAGATGAAGTGTCTTGGACACTGGCTGAGCTAGTAACAATATTAGCAATATGAAGTGTTTTTGAACACTGGCTGAACTAGTATTAATGAGTGTGATTGCTTATGCTGCTGCAATAGAATCCATCATAAATGCCATATTTTGCACTCGTCTAGATGCAGCTTACGCATAGAGCATGACGAGAAAATACCAATATGTTCCGGTAATAGTCACTGAACAGTTACCAGAAATATCCCAAGTGTTTGAGAAACACTAAGGATAGGTTCGTGGTGAACTGAGGAAGTGACGAACCAGTTGAAAGTAGTTAGACGGACAAAGAAGATTCCCGGTTCCCACCTGGCATATCTCTTTGTCTGAATAACGGTGCTATCTGTTGGAAGGGCTCCAAGCAGTGGACCGTAGAATAGTGCTTTTATCTGAATGGCGGTGTGGTTTGTTGGAATTGTTTCAAGCAAAAACACCGCAGTCTCTCCCACAACCTAAGCACGATATTTATTCTGTTGCTGTAGGTATAAAGATATCTGAACAGATGATCTTGATTCCAGTGGGAGTTATTTTAGTTATGTTATAATCTTTATATAAACATGCTATGGCAATGTTTGTGTAAGTTAAAACTGACATCGGTATTATCTAATTATTGGATAATTAAGTATGGTCCCAAAGTATTTTATGTTCATTTTATAGGTCATCAAGTTGAGGACTTGATCATGAAACCCTATAAGTAAAAGATGACATAAATTACGATTGTCCCTAGTCGAGATTGTCAAAGTGGGACACTGACAACCGCGAGAGACTAGCTTGTGAGGTGAATGTTGACTAAGTTTCATGGAGTCAATGATATGAGTATCACAGTCAGTCACATAGATATATGCTGGTGAACATATTATCGGACATGACCCGCTAATGAGAACTCTACAGGATAGTTATATCTGTGTCATGAGAGTTTCTCATTACGACTATAGAGTATAGTCCTTAGACCTGAGTTCATCATGCTTTCTAGCATATGAATTGGTGCGCTTTAACCTTGTCAAACGTTGTTCCGTAAATGGCGGCTATAACGGCATTGCTTAGGCGTATCATGAAGTATGTGTAGAAACAGGGATGGAACAAGATGGGACTTGTCCCTCCCATATAACGGGAGATAAATATCTCAGGGCCCATCCAAGATTTGATACTGAGAAAAATGCATGGCCGTGCTCAAACGAGGTGATTGTCAGTCGTTTGTTTTATCAGTATAGATCAGGAGTTCGATGAACATGATATTGGCTATAATAAGGATGACACAGTCTCTTGCCTTATGCCATATCGAGATATAGAGACGAAGGGATTATAGGAATAGGTGATTCCAGTACAAGTGGGAGATTGTTAGGATTATGTCCTGAAATCACATTGTACTTACTCTAACGATAGTCGTGTGTCGAGATCAGACATGTTGTATGATACTGGGCGTTTGCAATGTTTTGTTATAAGCCTCTTGCAGTCTGTAAGTTGTAGACTTACTGCCAGTGTCATATGATCCTATAGGGTCACACACCTAAGCAATCTGGAAGCTTTTAATATGGGAATGATCATCATGGTGATGATCAAGATGATGTGTATTGGATACATATCAATATCGATTAAAGAGAGGTGTGTCGATCGATATAGTTGGTGTATCGATCGACACATAGTCGATTCCGAGACTGATGTTTCGGTTTATGACTTAGACTTTTTCGGTTAAACCCGAAACATGGTTTAGTCATAACAGGTCGTATATATAGGCTTATATGGTCGACATGAATGGGTAGCCGTCAGTTTTCTTGATCAGAGAAAACAGAAAACTCTCTCATCGATTCCCAGATCCGGCACTAGCATCCCGACTTTCCAGGTTGTGTGCGTGTGGACTACGATAGAGGCGAGGCATCTGAATCGCTCCTGATCTCGTCTTACCTGATTCATCTTCCGCTGCCAGAACAAGGTTAACGCGAGATCCATGATTCAATTACTTAAACCCTGAGATCCTAGGCTCGGAATTCAGACTTAGGGTTGCCTAATCGGATTAGGAACTGCTAGGAACTCCAACATCTCCATCTTACCCTTCGGGTGGGACGCTGCAAAAAACAATCTGCAATAATGAGAACAAAAAGAAAAACATCTCGGAATTCAACAAAGAAACGGTAAACTCACTGGTCTTCTTAGTTTTAGTCTCCTTGGGTTCATGAAAAATCTGAGGACCAAGCTCGGAAAACTAACTGCAGACGTCGTCTAAGTATTCCTGATTGAGTTGCTTTGGGTTAAGGATCTGAAACAAAAGAAGAACCATGGTTAGAATCAAAAGCAAGAAAGGGTGCTAACAGTTAGCCGATCGGTCAACTACCAACAGAGAGGTTCCACTCACTGACAACTAAGGCTGTGGGATCAGAAAACGAAAAATTTGCCGATCCTGATAAAGAAATACTTCCTCTGCAAACCATGAGTTTTCTCGATTTAACACCAGACCGCAGCTTATAATGCGGTCGTAAATTAATTTGAATCCACGCTGACTTCATTTTCACAATGTTCAGTTGGCCGAAGCACTCTAATAAATCGGCCGACAACATAATTACAAGAGATGTAATGAACTCTAGAAGACCGGTTATGTTGGTGATACCAACAAGATTAAGCTGGGTGAAAGCAATTCTGAACCTCGCGAAAAAATTGACCAGCACCCTCGGCAGCAAAAATTGGAGGTTCACAAAACGAAAAAACGACTCTTAAAAAAAATCAATGTTTGGAGAGACATCCAAGGGCCTCTGCGAGGCAGAAGGCAAAAGAAATTCCACACCTTCACATCCAAGAAGGTTTTTAAACGAAGCCAGAAATCGCTCTATAGAGAAGGTCGGCAAGACACCGAAGCCATTGTCCACAACCCGCGAAGGAGCTTTCTCCTTTTCATTTCTCTCTTGGGCTTCTTTCTTTTTGCCTCGGCCGCGAGATGCCACCCTCAAGGCGAGAGGAATGTGTTCGTCAGAATGATCGGCGGCGTCATTGTAGGATGATACAACTTTTCGCCGAATTAATTCTTGAGCAAGTTTAACGGAGTCCGAACTACGAGATTAAGAAGAAAAAGGAATGCTTTATCCATCGAACGCGCCAACACTTACAAAACTAGCGATTCTTCGCTAGATTCTGCACAAATACGCATATCGGCAGGGAGGTCGGTGAAAGGAAAAAGACAAAGGAAGGGCGACTAAGATAAAAAAAGGAGAGAGTGTTTAAAAGGAGAGG
The DNA here is from genome assembly GCA_030180135.1 of Orychophragmus violaceus. NCBI lineage: Eukaryota > Viridiplantae > Streptophyta > Magnoliopsida > Brassicales > Brassicaceae > Orychophragmus > Orychophragmus violaceus. The sequence continues at coordinate 85,177,780 of CM058233.1, read as the reverse complement.
TACCGGAAATGTTCTTCTGGTAGCAGATGGTAAAGAGTGACAGGAGAAAGCAGTATATATAGAAGCGAATAGATGGGACTTCTGAGGGACGCAACTCTTCCTCTCAATGAACGACCCTGCGACTTCCCGACACACTTATCTAAGCGCCATCGGGTTTTGAGGATGCATGTCGACTATGCGGAACGCCGAGAGCCACGTGGAAGAAAGAAACCGTGATTCGAATAAAGGATCTCAACCTGCGACGATTGAACTAACTGCGCCAAACCATGATTAAATTTGCCGACCTAAGCTCCAATCAGCACGCCGAACTGGGAGGGGGGCTTACTGCTAGAGGTGGTTTATCACCCTATAAGGCCCGTTCCAATAGCTGAGTGGCCCATCGAATATCCGACCCAAGTAGGAAGAAGTCGACCCAATACGAAGTAGCTCGGCAACGACGAAGTAACTCGGCGACGACGAAGTAACTCGGCGACGACATCGCAGCCGACCTGCACCAAAGAAGATAAATATTTTAAATTAACATTTATAAAATGGAAGAGGATAAATGCAGATCTCCTAAATGGAAAGAGAATCTATGTTTGTTCGGATTTTGTAAATAATATCATAGAAAATGTTGGGAAAAACCCTACATCTCCTAGTATAAATATCATTTCCCTGCAAGGGAAAAGACTAAGTTGACTAATCACACATTTTGTACTCAAACCCTAGAGATAGCGACTCCGTCGAATTCGGCTCTTTACCTAATAAGACTAGATTTTCCGGTAACTTCTTGCTATTGTTTTTTATTTGATATTTATTATCCAAGTCCCTAAATTTAAGATCAGTTTATTGAATTGATCGTTGTGACTCTCTGAATCAATACCTGAGTATTCAAAATATTCAGGTCGAGTCCGGGACGGTTCGGGTCTGAGTCGGTTCAAGTCTGCTAATATCATACGTGCAAAGACCCGAATTTTTACAGGTCTCATTATATTTTGGATATTTACAGGTTTTTAGGATATCCAAAATACCCAGAAAACTTGGAAATACCCAAAAAACTTTTTAAAAAATATATTAAACTACATGTTTTATCAGGTTCTATCGGATCATAGGTTCATATCAGGTCTTATTGGATCTTATCGGGTCGGTTACTAACATGTTCTAATAGGTTACTAATAAGTTCTAACTGGTTCTAATAATTGCTTAGTATATTATTTACATGTTCCAACGGTATCCGAAAGACCCGTGGATAAGACATGTACCTGAACCTGTACACGTGAGTCTTCAATTATTATACCCAACATGTCTAAATCTTGGACCCGGACCCGATCCAAACCGAAATTCTTTGGATCGATTCAGAGTCGGATCCTCGGATCTAGATAAAAAATAACGAGACCTAGGTTCTACCTATTCTTCCTAAAACTTTCATTATAGATTTTAACAAATTTATAAAAAAAATTTTAGGTCCGCTATTAATAGTACCACCTCACCTGAATTAATTGTACGATTAATTTACCCAGTTTTAAATTGATACTAGATTTTGACCCGCGCTTTCTAAGCGCGGGTTTACTTTTCTTTACAAATTTAAATTATATTTATTTTGTTATTAGTAATTAATTTTTTTAATTATACAATCTAATTTTGTTTATAATTGTTTAATCCGTATTATAAAAATAAATTAATAATTTAGGTTTAAAAAAACAATTGTGTGTTATTTGAGAAGAAGTATATCGTAAAGATAAAGAGATTGAAATAGCAATTTTGAATTATAAGTTTTAATATTGAATAATTTTGATATTTTTATTAAATTAAAATATATGATTTTTAATTAAACTCGTGCAAAGTTCATTTTTAGAATTCGAAATTGGCTAATTTATTTTTCAACCCGCTCTTATAATATTTTAAATATTTTGCAATATGATGTAACAACCCGCTAAAAATGCAATCGTAAAAACAAATTCTTACGAAATAAATTAATTTAATATAATTTTAAAATTTTATTATACTATAAACATAAATATTTATATTTGAAATAAAAAATAAAGAAGATATTAAAATATATTATATTTGAATTTTGAATATAATCATAATTAAAGAATATTATCTTATATATACAAAATAGTTGATGTTTAAATTATTTAGTTATATTTATCAATTGATTTAATAGTTTCATGTTTACATTTATTTATTTATATATATATATATATTTTTTTTTTAATTAATTAGAAAAGTGAAACCCATTATATTTAGCTTGTTTGGATACATGTTTAGTAATTGTCTTGTTTGGAAACATGGATAGTAGAGAAATTGATATATTCCTTAATTACCCTTAATGGATATTAAAAACATTTTTAAATATCTAATGACACAAATTGTAAATAACACATGCCTCAAAGGTTAGTTTCCTAAAGACTCTAATTTTTTAATAGTATTGATTTACAGAAATATATCATAACTACGGTAATAAATGTTAAATTAACAGTATTCACCATCCACTACACTTATAAGCATATGTCAAAAACTACAAAGCTATTTAAAATAGTAATACAAAAAAGAAGAAAAGACACTTTAAATTTGATAAACGTTGGATGGAACAAATTGGTTTAATGATATCGACTAAATTGGAATGGGAAAACCCGGAAGACATCAATGGTGCAGATTTTGTTTTCAAGATTGGCAGATATAGACATGAGTTGTCAAAATAGAGAAAAATAATATTTCATACGGAAAGGATAAGATACACGAGCTGCAAAGAAGCTTACAGAGATGACAACATAACAAAAGCGGACGTGATGGAAATTTCAGAAATTTTAAAAGAGGCTTATAGAGATGAATAACTTTTTGGCAGTAGAAAGTAGGAATATGTGACATACATCAGGAAACCGGTATACAAAGTTACTTTTTGCCTTGACTAAACAGAGACGTTCAAGGAATCGTATAGTAGGGCTCCACAATACAACATGAGATTGCGTAACAGTATAGTAGGGCTCCACAATACAACATGAGATTGCGTAACAAAGGAGCAAGAGGTTGAACGAGTAGCAGTATAATACTTTGAAGACTTATTCACATCTAATAACCCAGAAGGTTTTGTGGAGTTTTTAAAGGAGGTTTCACTCTCAATTTCAACTCAAATAAACAAGAGACTTATGGTAATAACTACTGAGGAGGAGGTTACGAGGGCATTGTTCATGATGCATCCAGAGAAGGCTCTGGGACCAGAAGGTATGACAACATTATTTTTCAAATAATCATGGCCAATTATGAAGAATGATGTTACCTAGTTGGTCAACGATTTTTAAAATATGTGGAACTAGATCCAAGAATTAATATGACGAATATTTGTCTTTTGGGAAAGACTGAATCAGATGACTGAATTACGACCTATCAGTCTTTGTAATGTCGGATATAAGATCATCTGAAAAGTGTTGTGTCAAAGGTTAAATGGGCCTCTACCAAAACTGGTCTCAGGAACGCAATCAACTTTTGTTGCAAGGAGATTGATTTAGGATAATATCCTTACAGCTCAGGAGATGTTCCATGGTTTAAGAACAAATCCGTCTTGCAAAGTTAAATTCATGGCAATTAAAACAGATATGAGCAAGACTTGTCTAGGGTTGAATGGGCTTTCATCGAGAACCTTCTGATAAAATGGGCTTTTCGGCACAGTGGATTGATCGGATAATGCTATGCATAACCACGGTTCAGTATAGAGTTCTCATTAATGGCCAGCAAAGTGGTCTTATAGCTCCAAAGAGAGGGCTCCGAAAAGGAGATCCTTTGTCACCATACTTATTTATTTTATGTATGGAAGCTTTATTTGGAAATAAAAAAGAAAACGGAGCGGGAGAGACATTGAACAGGACTAAAATTATCAAGAGCATGTCCTTCAATATCTTACATGCTCTTTGCTGATGACAGTTTATCTTTTTTAAAGCTAAGAAGGAGGAATGTTAGACAATCTTAAGGATTCTCAAAGACTATGAGGGAGTATCAGGTCAACAAATAAACTTTACGAAATCATCACTTCAATTTGGGCATAAGATTGAGACTGAAGTTTGTGATGAAATGAAAGCGATTTTAGGGATCACAACGGTGGGTGGAATGGGATCATATTTGGGTATACCGGAAAGTCTCAGAGGCCCAAAGACACAATATTTTAGTTTTTACAAGATAAACTTCATGGGAGGGTCAACGAATGAACAACAAAGCTTCTCTCACGGGGCGTGAAAGAGGTTCTGATAAAGGCAGTGGCTACGACCTTGCATAAACATGTCATGTCATGTTATAGGTTGCCAAAAACAATCCCTACAAAATTGACGAGCATCATTTCTAATTTTTGGTGGACTTCGAGGGGAACAAGAGCATGTATGCATTGGATGTCTTGGGATAAACTATGCAAAGACAAAGGAAATGGTGGGATTGGATTTCAGGCTTTTCGGGATGTTAATACGGCTCTTTTAGCGAAAATATTATGGAAACTAATTGATAAACCATATGTTCTTTTCTCAAAAGTTTTCAAACGAAGATACTTTCGGAGACGGATCCACTGGATCTGATAAGGTCATACTCTGCATCCTATGAATGGAAGAGTATCACCTCATTTAGGTATCTGGTTTAAAAAAAGGACTTGTCAAAAGGGTGGAACCATGGGAGTCCATCTCAATTTGGACAGAGCCGTGGATATCAGCCTATCGCCCGAGACTAGCAAAACCAAAAACGGACACAATTCAAAATTGGGTTACAGTTGACCAACTGATTGATTATCAAAATCATATTTGGAACAAACAACCGATAGAGATAATTATGGAACCTTAGGAGGTGGCTTTGATCTTAAGTATACCATTTAGTCGTCTAAACATACCTGATTCGTTGGGATGACATTATACAAAGTCTTGTAAATATACGGTGAAATCTGGTTATCACACGGAGATAAAATTTCCAAATAATGGCAAGGCAACTCAAATATTGGGACCATGTATCAAAAGTCTGAAAGCTTTTTCGTGGATGATAAAATGTTTCCCTAAAATAAGACACTTCATTTGGCAATCATTTTCAGGATGTTCATAGGTAACAAAAAAATTAAAGGAAAGAGGGATACAATGTGGTACACGCTATGTTTGGTGTGGAATAGAAGAGGAATCGATTAATCATGTTTTATTCGAATGTCCACCAAGAATCCAAACTTGGACACTGTCTCAAATTCCAACTAACCCATAACTCTTTTATTCGGCATTTATCTACACGAATATGGATTATCTGTTTTTGAGATTACCTTCTAATAATAGGACTAATATATATCCTTGGTTAATATGGAAAATATGGAAAAGGTAGAATGATATAGTTTATAATCATATTGATATGAGCCTTCAGGAATTGCGGATGGCAAAAAAAGAATATGCGACATGGGGAGATGCACATTTAGTTGAGGTAAAAGAACCAATGCAAGGGTCGTGGGGAGAAAAAGTCACCGGAAACGATTTGGTCAAAAAGGTCAGTGGTTTTTTATAGACGGATCATGGAAGGAAGGTGACCAGTTTTCAAGACAAAGGTTGTACAACTGCTATGAGAGATGTGCTAATGTTTTGATGGGGCGATGAATATTATGACAAGTTTGTCTCCTCTTTATGCGGAATCGAAACCCTTACATGTGCTATGGAATGTATGAAGTATCATCAACACTCTCACATTACATTTGCAACTGACTGTTCAGAATTGGTTAAGATAGTGTCGGAACCGGAAGAATGACCAACTTTCTCGATCCACCTAGAGGAGTTCGGACGAAGGAAGAAGTACTTTACGACTTTCGACATCATTCACATATCGCGTACAAGCAATTTAATAGGAGATGGACTAGCACGGAGTGTTCGTCTCAAACCGTCAGATACAGTTCATGTTGGATCGGAACCACCAACTTGGATTAGTGAAATATAAATTTTTTATATATATCTTGTTGAAAAAAATGAAATAGGAATACAAATAAATTTTTTTTTAAAAAATCTTCATTAGAAACGTATCAGTGATCGAGTATTTAAAAAAAAAAAATCTTCATCCTTGTTGCATTTTTTTAATGATCTAGAGAATCCTAAACTAAAACCCCAAATTAGTCCTCCTAATCTGTAAAAATCCGTGATTTCTCGTCTCTTAACAACGGCATACAAACTAAAACAGAACAAATTAAAATCCAATGGCAAAAAAAGAAGTAAAAACTAAAATTTAAAACATTCAAATGAAAATTTAAACATTTCGTGCTGTATATTTTTAAAAGAGTTTTTAAATACACCATTTTTGCATTTTAATTTTACATTTTACATTTTAATCTTCTATCCAGCACTTTTTAACCGCCGTTTCATGTAACTGATAAATTTTACAGTAGCTAATACAGTTTTTACCACAATCGAACATTTCTTACCAGTTACCACCATCACAATATGCAACCAATGGAAACTCTTTTTTTTTTTTTTCCTTATAAAAACAGAAAACAGTCACTATGATCAAACATAATTCAGACCTCTTTAAAAAAATATCTCACGCTCCCTCCGCCACCATCACCAGCTATGAGCTTTCGAACTCCACGATCACCAGAAAAAACTCCAGGGACTATTCTGCTCAGTAAATACGAACTCGGTCGCCGGTTAGGCAGCGGCAGCTTTGCCAAAGTTCATGTGGCTCGTTCCATCCAAACCGACGAACTCGTGGCCGTCAAAATCATCGACAAGAAGAAAACGGCCGATGCCGGTATGGAACCAAGGATTATCCGGGAGATCGAAGCGATGCGTCGTCTCCACCACCACCCTAACGTCCTCAAAATCCACGAAGTCATGGCCGATAAATCAAAGATATATCTCATCATGGAGCTCGCCGCAGGCGGAGAGCTTTTCACCAAAATACTCCATTTCGGCCGCCTTAAGGAATCGGCGGCGCGTCGGTATTTCCAGCAGCTCGCCTCCGCGCTAATCTTCTGTCACCGAGACGGAATTGCCCACCGCGACGTGAAGCCGCAGAATCTCCTCCTCGACAACCAAGGAAACCTCAAGGTCTCCGACTTCGGCTTATCTGCTTTACCGGAGCACCGTAGCAGCAACGGATTGCTTCAAACATCTTGTGGTACACCTGCTTACACAGCACCGGAGGTGATTGCTCAGAAAGCATACGACGGCGCGAAGGCCGATTCGTGGTCGTGCGGTGTCTTCCTATTCGTTCTTCTCGCAGGTTACGTTCCTTATGATGATTCAAACATTGTAACCATGTATCGGAAGATCCAACGGAGAGACTATAAATTCCCGAGTTGGATCTCGAAACCTGCTCGATCCATCATCTACAAGTTACTCGATCCGAATCCAGAAACGAGGATGAGTATCGAAGCTGTAACTGAAACCAAATGGTTCAAAAAGTCCTTAGAAACCTCCGAATTCGAATCTCGCGTCTTCGAATCTGATGATAAATTGGCGAAACCGAGTAGTGATACAATCACAGCGTTTGATTTGATCTCTTTGTCGACGGGATTAGATCTATCAGGCCTCTTCGAGAGGAGGATGAGGAAGGAGAAGAGGTTTACGGCTAGAGTTTCAGCGAAAGAAGTGGTGGAGAAGACGAAGGCGATAGGTGAGAAGTTAGGGTATAGAGTGGAGATGAAGAAAGAGGTGATGGTTGTGAGATTGGGTAAAGGGAGAACAACGGTGGTGATTGAGGCGGTGAAGCTTGCGGAAGGGTTGGTTGTGGCGGAGGTAAAGGTGGTGGAAGGTGAAGAGGAGGAGGAGGAATCTCATTGGTCGGAGCTAATTGTAGAGTTTGAAGAGATTGTGCTCTCATGGCACAATGACGTATCTCAGAAAGTTGAAAATGACTTGGCTTAACTTTTTCAAGGTTCAATTTTGTAACATAGATCAGTCAATTCTTAGTTCCAAAAAGTAAAATAAAAATGAAGATTAGTGAAATCTCTTTAAGTACCATTTTATTTTTCATAATTTTCAACTATATTCCCGCCAAATTAGGAATGTCTCAGAATTTTGATTTTATTATATTCACAATCTAAAACAAAAATTGGCAAATTTAAAAATAACAAATAAATCAATGGTACAAATTAAACATTCATACCATATGTTTTGATAAATCGCAATAATAGCACAAAACATACCTCACATTGTCACATATATATCAATAAAAATGAAAAATGACCAATAATATTTATTTAATGGAATAAAAATTAAATTAACTTTAGTCTTAAACCTAAATATTAAACCTTAAACCATAAATCCTAAATAATAAATTCTAAACCTTAAATATTAAACTTTAAATCCTAAATAATAACCCTAAATCCTAACTTAGATAAAGCTATAAATTTTTTTATAATTCAAAATAATACTAAAATGTTAATTTTGTCATTATTACTATATTTGTGACAATATATGTTTTTATGTTATTTTATGTATTTTTGATCATACCACCATTTTTACTATTACTATATTATATATCGACTTTTTTATTTTACTGCATGCATGTAACTAATAACCTATTCCAGTAACTAATACAGTTTTTACCACAATCACACATTTCTTAGCACTATCACAATATACCATCCCACATTACTTACCAAACCTATCACAATATGCCATCAATGGAAGCTCTTACTCTTTCGTTAAAAAAAACAGAAATTGAAACACACCAGTCACTATCATCATCTAACGTCCCTGAAACTTCTTAAATAAAATGCATGCTACATCGGTCACCATTTTAGCCGCAACCACCATCACAACATATGGGCTTTCGAACTCCACAATCACAAGAATATTCCTCAAGGACAAATATTGTAAGATAACCAAACTGACCCAATTAAAAAATTTTAATAAAGAAGAGAAACCCAGCGCAACGTCTAGACAGCCCATATTTCTTTCTTAAACCTAGGGTTTTTTCCTTCTTCTTCTTCTATAAATACTAACCTCTTCCAACAGAAAACCTATTCTAAATTTTTTCTGGCGAAACCCTGTCGAGATTCCGAGCTGTTCGAAGCACTAACAAGCCATCTCTACGTTTTTCTCTTCTCACTCACACCAGGTAACTTCCGAGACCCTAGATCTAAGGCTTTCCAAAAGAAAGCATTTTGTTTTTGCAATAACTTTTAAACTACCCCGAATCCCGAGAAACCGAGCCCACCATCGTGACCAGCGCGTCGAGACGAAGCCGGAGGCGTCAACCGCACCGCCGGATAACGCCGCACGCGCCCCCACCCGCCGGTGAGGAGTTGGGCGTGTGAGATCCACGCGCATCTAGAGCGCCACGTGTCAGGAGCCACGCGCCGGCACACGCGCCGGAGCTGCCGTCCGTCGCCGACCGGAGCCGCCGTCCGGAGCCGCCGGAGATCTGCTAGAGCGCTGCCGCCGTCCGCCGCCGGAGCCGCCACTGAGTTGACTCGCCGGCAAACTGAGTCGACTCGGTCGGCTGAGTCGAATTGGTCAGACCGGTTTGGTTTGGATCGATTTCGATTCTGATTTTCGGTTTGGTACAATTCGATTTCTGATTTCCGGTTAACCCAAATAAATTCATGAATCAATCCGGTTTAACTTCAATTTCAATTTCATTATGGTCTAGTCTGGTTTAGGATTGGTTTAGGTAATTGGGCTGGTTATGCAATTGGGCCTGGTTCACGAGGTTGGGTACGCGTTCCTTTGTATCATCGCGCGGGGGTCTGGACGAGCCCCCCTGTAATATCCTGTCCCAAGAAATAGTCAACGAGCAGCAGAAAAGTCAACGGAGGGCATTTTCGTAATTTTCAGAAGATGAAGGGCATTTTGGTAATTTTACCAAATTGCGAGCCGGAAGTGGAGGCGGGCAAAATGTTATTCTTTTTGGTCATAAAGAACATTTAGAAAACCAGACGTGAAAGAAACATAGAATAAATGAGTTTTACGGACTATCGGGAAAGGAAACCAATAGAACCGACAAAACTTGTAAAATTCATAACCGGAGCTGCGGGTTTCCAAACGGAGTGATTCGAATTGCTAAAATCATCTAAGAGAATCTGGAACCTTAAAATGAGGCTTGGTGAATTTATGGAAGCAGCTAAGGATTTTCTAAAATATTAAACGTACAACCAGTTTTTCCGAGAAACCGATACAATGTTCGGATAAGCGAGAAGACCCTCTACAGTCCACCAAAAATTATGAGATTTTGACCACAGCTCTATTAGAAGATGTAGAAGCTATGGGTGAAAGGATTCAGCAGGATTTGACTCCTAGATGAAGTTATAATTTTTAGACCATTAAAGAGTAATTAGTGGCTAAAAATCCAAAATAAATTCTTTGGAGCTTGGGCTTGATTAGGGCTGCATATGTATGGAAGATAGAGTCATTATGGACCTTATGCAAGCCCATTTGCAAGCTTTTGCCACGAAATTATGCAAGAGGGAAGAAGAGGCTTTGTGAAGTCATGATTCAATGAATCTACAAGAAGGTTTTAGGTCCAAATCCAAAGGGCTTCTAAGTGGACTTTCTATACATGAGATGGATGATAAAAAGAGTGGTTTCTGGCCCTGCATGGAATGGTTTCGTGGCTAAGAGAGAGGAGGAGGATATGTCAAGATTTTATGTCAACAACTCACCTTATGTGGTGTCATTTGGAGAAAAGAAGAGAGTGACACTTAGCACTCCATGTGTCACTTGTTGGTGATGCATGCAAGCTGACCTTCAGCTATAAAAGGAGGCCTTGGGTGACACTTCTTACTCACACCAAAAACAAACAAAGAAAAAGAGAGAAGAAAAAGAGAGAAGGAGAGGAAGAGGAAGAGGAGGAGAAGCGTGGGGAGAAGGAGGAGAAGAAGAAGAAGAAGAAGGAGGAGGAGAAGAAGAGGAAGACCGGAGGAAGCCGGAGGAAGAAGAAGTCGGAGGATGAAGAAGAAGCCGGAGGGAGGAGAGAAGGAGGAGCTGAAGGGGGAGAGAGAGAGAGGGAGGGGAGAGAGTGAGAAAAATAGAAGAAAGATGGGGAAAGGAATATTAATACGTTTGAATATTCTGAAGAATATTCTTCGGAAAGGAATTTTTCCGACGTAATAATCTTCCCGATAAACCGGATTTCTTTTATTTAGAAATAGGATAGACGGTTGTAGTAGCCATCATATGAGGGTTATCCAGGGGTTCGGAATCACCAAGGTCAAGTGCGGGTCAAGGTCAGGGCAAAGTAACGGAGGTTCGGGGAAGGTTCGGGTTAGCATCGGGTTCGTGTCGGGTCTCGGAGTTCCGTCAATCCATCCATCCGTCGTCATAATAACACTGTGAGTCGGCTCACAGACCTTTAGTACATATAGACCGGGAAGCGTAAAACCGTAGCTTTAGGATTGCATACCCGATAATTAAAATGATTGGTTAATATTAAATAATTAGATGTTAATGATAAACCGGTTAGGATCAGATAAGCATGTTAGGGTTTAAATAATTAAAAGGTTAATCGATTGTGTGCCGCTAGGTTGTTAGTAACGCTTGATTGATGCATTCATAAAGAACCGTTTGGATAGGATCGTATATGCATATATATTGTATTAAGGACGATAATTAATGAATCTATATACGGGAATTAAGACGACATTAAAATATGAGTTAAACCTAAACAAACTTATAGAATATTGTAACGGGATCAAGGTTTAGGTTTAATAGCGGGGAAGGGTAATGAACTTATTTAATTAATAAAGAGATGTCGGGGAGTTAGTAAGTTTACTAACTCCAAACCGACGGATCGCAGAGTTATTAAAAAGGTACTTAGGATGCGTTTAATAAGGAAAGTGGTATGAGTTGTAAGCCGTCTACGGGTTAGTAATCCGCTAATCCAAGGTAACGGATAAGAATGGATTAAAAGACTTAGAAACCCTAATAAGCCTGCTTGTGTTGTGATTGTGTGATTGTGTGATTGATTGTGATTGCGTGATTATATTGCTATTGTTGTGAGCTTTGTGTGCAGGCTTGTTAGACTGCTCGGTGTTGGGCCGAGCAGTTGCTGTGGACACTTACTCCGGTCACGGGACCGGATAAGTTAGTGGTGCTGACTAGGTATCTTACCTAGTCAGAGCGGAGAGATTGGTAGTGTAGAGGCTTGCGGAATGGTTGGGGTTTGCTATTATCATTGATATTGATTGCGTGATCTGTGCTAGAGTCCCAGCGAGTCTGCGTGTTTATATTTCTGCACTAGGACTCTAGGGTGCGTTAGATTCCGCAAGCCTATGTTTTGTTTACGTTCTGGTACTTCCGACCCGATTGGATCCTCGGGTTTTACCTAACCGGATCACGGTGATTCTGGTTATGGTGTTAACCTATCGGGTGACGCCGGTAGGTGTGTGATTCAGAGAATACGGGGTCATGTCCTAGGGCCGAATCACATGGAATCTCTGGCTATCTAGGGGTAATCCGAGTCACCGCGTATCGATGGACGGAGAACGGTGTCCTATTCATGGGACCTTGTGTACACGTTTAGGAGTCGTGGGTTAGTTACCATATAGGTGACATTGTAAACCCGTGGAAGTTACCGAGTTCGTAGGGCCCAGTGTTGTTTTATTATTCTTTCGTTGCGCGATAGATAGATCGAGTCCAATCGAGGACATGTGCCGCAGTGCCTTCGATTTCCCTTAATCCTCTTTATCTTCTGCATTGATTGTGTGTGTTTGGGTTTATCACGACATGGTAGTGCGTGATCGACCATTATTCCTGCTGATTGTTATTTTGGGTTTTGGGGCGGGAATTTGTAGACTTAGATAGATTAGAAGCCGTTAGTGGGGAGCCGATTCACTGGGTGATCTTAGATCGCTCATTAGACTCTTTTTGTGTTTTTTCAGGTTTAGCAGCGACGGACGCGGGAGGTCCTCGGTGTGGTTTCGGGATGCTTATGGCAGGATTTGATTCGTGATTTTTGGGTGTTTTCTCGGTTCAGCGTCATTGTTATTTCGTGTGTTTGATTTCTTTGTATATTTGACTTGACGATTGTTTGTGAAATTCTATTAAACGTTGTGTTCAACATTGATTACTCAGAAATGAAATTGTTTCCCTGATATGAGGTTTTGTCCGAACCGACACAACTCATTGAAGTAGTACAAGTGGTACCGCTTGTACTATGGATATGAGGATAGCGGAGTCAAAGATGGGTTAGTGCGAGCCTTTGTCTCAAAACGATCCATCTATGGCTTCGTCCTGTGGCGAACTTTTCCCGTGCGACTTGCTCGGGTTCGATCGGTCATGTTCTTGTTTGAATGTTGACCGGTCAGCTCGACGGTCAGCGGAGAATGGGATAGGGGCGTTACACCCCCCCCCACCACTTTATTGAGCTTCGGGACTAATGGCGAGCTCCGGGTTGTTTTATTTGAGCTTCGGGCTGTAAGGTCCATGAGTGTGAGGGATGTGGGGCCTGGTAAGCAAGAATGGACATAGAATTGTGTGGTGAAGCCTTCGGGCATTATTGAAAGGTGATATTAGCCTAGGACTTGTGAGTCGTATTTGTGTGGCGTAAGCCGGGATCGCGGGTTCCTTAAATCCGCCCTCGTTGGGTAATTGTGTTTGAAACAATTACTCAGTCTTCTTTCCCTTTCCCTGTCCCCGTTTTTATTGCAGGTCCGGATGCGGGATTGAACGATCGTGTGACGGCTTTGGTGGATTTGAATACGAAGGAAGCGCTAGGTTCCTAGGACCAGTTGCGAAGGTGTCCCGGTTGGACCGAATCTGGTTCAACGGGAGCCCTAATGCCGCGTCTCCGGTTATCCGGGAGACGGGTGTTACAATTTGATATTAGAGCCTAGGTTAAGGTCCCCCGGTTCTGTTATGGGGGATCAACTTTCGTTGTTTGCCCAAAAATTGAGTTTTCAAACTTTTCAAAAGTGTTTGCGAAAATTTTATAAAAATGTTTGCTTTGCGAAAGGTCTTTTCAAACACCAATATATCATTGATTATCTCCTGTTGTGACCTCACTCACTTTCGTCTTATGCAAGATGCCTTCTAACTCTAGTTCTAATTCTGGGTCCGAGTACGCTCATAGTCCCGTCAGTGTCCTACGCGCCCGTGGCTTGACTAGGAGGAGTGTTCCGCCACGTAGCAGCCAGAGGAGACGCCTTGCGACGGATACGCCAGCCATGGCCCCAGGCGTAGTTCCGCCACCCGCCACATTTTCCGTAGGCAGACCTTTGTTCTCACCGAAGTCAGTTGGGACAATTGCACGACCATCAGGGAAGAGAGGGCGACCTCGGAAGGTACTTGTAGAAGTCCCGTCAACATCTGCAAACCCGATGGATGCCCCGAGTGTTAGGAGACCTGGGAAGAAGCCAGCGGTGGAGGAGGATTACCCTGAGCCGCCAGTGCATGTGTGTTTTATGACTGTGAGACCCCCAGTCCCATATGACCCACCTTACCCGGAGTTTGGACCAGAGTCGATACCGCAGGAGGACAACACCCCGGGAGCCGCGCCAGCACCACAGACGCAGACACCCCAGACAGATGTACCCAGACTGTTTCAGGTGACCGGGATGAGTGTGGAGGACTACTTGCATCGGTTCATTTGGGGCGCCGCTCACACTTACCTCTGGTCGTCGACTTATTTGATGACCATGTTCATGGATGGACTTCTGCCCGAGATCCGTCATGGGATGAAGGATGGGAGTGAGTATGGAGTGCGGCCTAGTGATGATGGCATCACATTATGCATAGATAGTTGAGATGAGCTAGAGGGACTTGGTCTACATACAACAGTTGAGGGAGAGGAATATAAAGGATGAGGCCCATAGACAGCAAGTGATAGCAGAGCAGCAGGTTGCATGGGACCGTGAGAAGAGGCTGAGGTAGCAGCAGGAAGCCAGGGATTATGAGTGGCTGAGGGAGCAGCCGACTACTCGAGAGCGGGTACAGGAGAGGATTAACAAGGAGCAGGTCACGTGTGACCGTGTGCAGAGGTTGAGGCAGCAACATTATGCCATAGATCAGGAGCGGCTAGATCGGCACCATCCTGCATGTGAGGAGATGCAGGAGCGGTTTAGGCGACAGCGGGCTGCACATGAGCAGGAGCAGGATAGTTGAGGCAGTAGCAAGAGGCGGTAGTGCCACCAGTGATCACCATTTCGGATACAAATCCGGATTCTGACCCAGAGGAGTACTAGAGCGATGCAGACTACGTGTATCGAGGCGACATGGATCTTGAGTACCGGACCCCAAGATCACCGATTGGCTAGAGTCAGGGGATTGGGAACTTGTTAGGAGTAGGGATAGCTATTTTTTTAGTTGGTGATGTATTTCGTTTGAGTTCTTTCGCGGTTTTCGCGTAGCTGGATTTCTACTATTCTATTTATTCAAACTATGTAGCCCTACGCCCTTATATTATAATGATTCTTTATTTATCTCGTGTCTTCCCCGTTCGGACTTTCCTTAGCACAAGTCTCCATACCCTGAGCAGAACGGTACCCTTGAGTTCAGTAGTGATCGGGAAATCGCTTCCTTCAAAATTCGGGACAAATTCTTTTTAAGGGGGGGGGAGAGAATTGTAACATACCCAAACCGGCCAAATTAAAATATTTTAATAAAAGAAGAGAAGCCCAGCCCAAAGCCTAGAAAGCCCACCTTCCTTTCTTAAACCTAGGGTTTTCCTGCTCTCCTTCTTGTATAAATACTAGCCTCCTCCTACAAAAACCTATTCTAAACTCTTTTTGGCGAAGCGCTCACGAGATCCCGAGCTGCTCGAAGCTATAGCAAGCCATCTCCACGTTTTTCTCTTCTCACTCACACCATGTAACTTCCGAGACCTTAGATCTAAGGCTTTCCAAAAGAAAACGTTTTGTTTTTGCAATAACTTTCAAACTACCCCGAATCCCGAGAAAACGAGCCCACCATCGTGACCAGCGCATCGAAACAAAGCCGAAGGCATCAACCGCACCGCTGGAGACCGCTGCACGCGCCCCCACGCACCAATGAGGAGTTGGGCGTGTGAGATCCACACGCAGCCGGAGCGCCACGCGCCGCTGTCCGCCGCCGGAGCCGCCGTCGCCGTTGCCGACCGGAGCCGCCATCCACCGCTGGAGATCCGTCAGAGCGCCGCCATCGTCCGCCGTCGCCATCGCTGGAGCTGCCATTCCCCCGCCTCCGAGTTGACTCGCCAGCGAACTAAGTCAACTCGGTCGTCTGAGTTAAATTGGTCGGACCGGTTTAGTTCAGTTCGGTCGGTTCGGTTCGATGTCGATTCTGATTTTCGGTTTGGTCCAATTCGATTTCTGATTTTCGGTTTACCCAAATCAATTCCTGGTTCAATCCGGTTTAACTGCAATTTCAATTTCGTTCTGGTCTAGTCTGGTTTAGGATTGGTTTAGGCAATTGGGCTGGTTATGCAATTAGGCCTGGTTCACTGGGTTTGGGTTTGGGTATGGGTCTGGATTGACTGGGTTGACCCGGTTGACCTTGACTCGGACCGTTGATTTTCAGTCAAACAAACTTCAAGTAGCCATAACTTGTCCGTCCTAAGTCCGATTCGAACGAAAGTAAAGCCTAATTCACTTTTTCCGTCCTATTTACAGATCCGATGTCCGCTCGGGCTAATGGGATTCCAAAATTACGATTTTGCCCTTTTCTTGGGCAAGGTGAGGACCAATTGTGATTTTCCCCTACTCCATTTCAGTTCCGGACGATAGTCCTTTGTTAATATGTCTTTCCTAGGTGGTTTTGGGATAGGAAAGCGCTGATGTGATTGATTGCGAGAACGTAGAACTGCCAAGTTATCACTTAAACGGAAAACGTTGCTTGTGCTTGATGGATATGTATGAATAAGAGTTGTGGTAGGGCCCCCGAAAGGGTGTTGGGTGTAGGGCGCGTATAATGAGGTTGGGTAAACGTCCCTTTGTATAGTCGCGCGGGGGTCTGGACGAGCCCCCACCATTTTATTGAGCGACTAATGGCGAGCTCCGGGCTGTTTTGTTTGAGCTTCGGGCTGTAGGGTCCATGAGTGTGAGGGATATGGGGCCTGGTAAGCAAGAATGGACATAAAATTGTGTGGTGAAGCCTTCGGGATTGATTGAAAGGTGATATTAGCCTATGACTTGTGAGTCGTATTTGTGTGGCGTAAGCCGGGATCGCGGGTTCCTTGAATCCACCCTCGGTAGGTAATTGTGTTTGAAACAATTATTCAATCCTCTTTCCCTTTCCCTGTCCCCGTTTTTTTTTGCAGGTCCGGATGCGGGATTAATCGATCGTGTGACGGCTTTGGTGGATTTGAATACGAAGGAAGCGCCGGGTTCCTGTGACCAGTTGAGAAGGTTTCCCGGTTGGACCGAATTTGGTTCAACGGGAGCCCTAATGCCGCGTCTTCGGTTAGCCGGGAGACGGGTGTTACAATCATCCTCGATAAATACGAACTTGGTCACCAACTAGATAGCGGTAAATTTGCAAAAGTATAGGTGGCTCGTTCAATCGAAACTGACGAACTCGTGGCTGTCAAAATCATTGAACAAAAGAAAATCACCGAGACTAGTACGGAGCCGAAATAATCGAGGAGATCTGTGATTACCGAGGTTGTCACAGGGTCGGGATGCGCGTCTTGCTAGAGAGTTAACGTGCTCGGTCCGAAGGAACTAAGTTGTTCTTGAGAGAGAACCGACTAGATTCATAGACTAGCAGGAGTTAGAAGTGTGCTCGGGATGGATGAGAAGGGAACCATGTTCGGGTTCGTTAAAGGAGAATAATATGCTCGGAACGAGCGTGTCTTTATATTCAGATATCCGAGCAGGTCGGGAGACGTGCTCGGTTTACAATTCGGGAAATGGATTCTAGAGAGAGAAAGTAGTAAGAAGTGCACAAATCCCAAAAAGTTACATTAATGTACAGTGACGACTCCTATTTATAGTAAAATACGGTCGTACTTTCTACAGGCCGTTGACCGCTTGTCGAGTTCGTGCGAGTTGGGCCGTACTTGGTGACGTGATGGGCCGAGCCGTACATTCCTTTGGCTGTTAGCGTAGCCGAGCTGACTTGCTGCTGTTCGGCTTAGCCGAGCTGACTTGCTGTCGTTCAGCTAAGCCGAATCGAGCCGATGACGATGGGCTTGGTTTAGCTCGTTTGGTTGGGCTTTATTGCTTTATTGGGCCGGCCTTTATATCCCGAATAAATCATGGGCCTTCTAAGTGGGTGGGGTGCTAAACCCATCTATAACAGTAAGCCCCCCCCCCCAGTTCGTCGATCTTCATGATATTTGGAGTCGGCGGATTTGATGATGTCTTAGTTGGGCCGGTATTTATTCGGTATAGGTCTGGTCGGCTGGCTTTGTTTGTTTTCTTTTTGGGGAGTTCAAGGGTTTCTTGGGAAACGGCGAGATACTGAAGAGTCGTGTTGGTGTAATGATGATACCTATAACCGCCGGAAGCCGAAGGGTTGCGTAGGGGTCATCATTGCGCTTGTCTCGAGATTTTCCCCGCTCGCTTATATATATCTTGCTCCGCTCTTTTCCAGTTTCATTTCTCTCCTTTCGCAGGTATTTCGCTCTCCCTTCTCTCTAGATTTTTCTCTCTCTAGGTTTGTTGCTTTGTTGTATTGTAAGTTATGAGAATCGATTCTAGTTCAGCGTCTTCCTCGGGTCGGGACTTGTATTCGGTTAGATTGTCCGAAGATGATTCCGTTCAGTCCAGTTCGTCGGTAGGTCAGCTAGTCTCCTCGCCTGGCTCGGGACGAACGGAGGTCATTTCCCAGAATCCTGACGATAATCGAACTCATGATCCGACGGCCTCGGGCAGTGTACAGAGTTTCCGTGTGCCTTATCTGATCGATTCCGAAGACGACGGTGCTCGGCCCTGGATCCCGTTGAACCAGAACTTGGGCTCTCTTCCCGTGAAGGCAGAAGTGGTGGCTACGGTTGACCAGGCTCGGTGCGACAGGATGGTGGTGGAACCGAGGAGACCGAGTAAGGCTCGGAAGACGGGGCGAAAGGCCGCGGATGGCCCGAAGAAGACACGTCCGGTTCGTGAAGTTCTTCCGACGAAATGCTCGGAGGATGACTTGGCGTGGCTGAGGGACAACTGTGATCCTGGGGGTATTGACCGGCTCGAGCTTCGCAAACCTGAGTCGCCCGAGAGGCCCTGGGATTGTCCCGAGGGGTGGATATGCTTGTACGATTTTTGGTTCAGGGGTATCCACCTTCGGTTCCCTCTACCGAGGTTGCTGGTGGCTTATTGCGAAGAGAGAAGGATTGCTATGTCCCAGCTGTGCCCGGCCGCTGTTCAAAACTTGGTTGGATCCATGATTCTGGCCTCCGAGTGTGGAGTGGAGATGACTCTTCGGTTTTTTGAAGAGATAACGACAATTTCCACAAACCCTACTACCGTCGGGACCCGGTATGTCTGTATGCGTACTCGTTATGGGGAGAAGGTCGTTATCTGGAAACCGTCTAAAATTGACGACTGGCAGGATCGCTACTTTTATGTTCGGGTTAATTCCGCCTCGGTTCCCGATCCTGAGAGGCCGTATAGGACGCTCTGGAATCATCTTCATGGTAATCTCTCCTTCCTGCTCGTTCCTCTAAATAGACTAACTCATCCTCGTTCTCTCTTCTTGCAGATCGTCATTCTATCGATCTCCCAGTTCCAGACCAGTTTTTGTCGAAGCTGCATAGGCTCGTTGCTCGGAGTATCCAGAGGTGGCCAGACGTTCACGTTAGTCGGGTCAGGCGAGCCATAGAGTGTTCAGACGAAGGTATTCTTGTCGTTTTTTGTCTTTTCTATGTTTTGCTTTTTTTTTACTTCTTCGATACGCATCGTATGTTCTGCAGGCTGTTATCTGCGTTCGGTCGAGTCTTTGATTGAGCATAACAGTAGACCTCTCGTTCCGATCGTGCCGAAGAAAAGTCGGAAGCTAGAGATGGGCCGTATGGATCTGGAAGTTGTAAACTACGTCGAGGAGAATCTCGTCGATCAGCAGGAAAATCCTGTTGCGGAGCCAACAAATCCCTCCGAGCCACATGTAAATCCTGTTGCCTTGGACCCAAATCGACCTTTTTCGCCATCGGTCGGGGAGGTCCCGCCCGGGATGGTTTTTGTAAACGAGTATCATCGGGATTTGTTTCGTCAGGTTTGCGAGGCGGTGGAGGCGGCCGAGGCTCAAAAGAAGAAAAGGAAAAAGAAAAAAAAGGTCGCGGACCGAGGATGCGGCCGCAACTGAACCGGGAACTCCCCTTGTCCCTGAAGATGGTCGAGAGACCGAAGAAAACGTTGACGTCTTCTCCTTAATCAGGAAGAAGAAAAAGAGGGTTGTTGACCCTGCGGGTCTAGCACTCGAGCCTTCCGAGCGGTCGGCTCTGGTGGTTCTTCCGGGTGCTACGGGTACCCAGGTCGGGGACGTCGAGGGTCCAAATGTTGATGATGCGGCCCTTCTGGAGCGTTCGACCGATGACCCGGGCGCTGGCCATGCTGAGGTTGAAGGCCGGGAAGAAGACGGGGATGCTGATCCTCGGGAGAACCAGTCTATTCCGGATCTGGATGAGATCGCCGGACTCACTTTCTTGGGTGGACCGGGTGAAGGGGCGTTCACGGACTATGGCTTCTCCGTTCGGTATGAAGGTGAGATGCCGATGGTTCGTGATGGTGGAGCTTGCGCGGACTTGTTCCGGATGTTGCGGGAAAGTCCTCCGCATCCGTTGCCTCCGGTTGAGAATACGCGCTTCCCTGATCGGAAGAAAGCGGCAGCCAAAGATATGGCTCGGGTAAGATTGAACTTTTCCTATGATTTTTATCTTTGTTGATCGTCCTCTTCTAATCTGTCTTTTATTTCAGGGCCTTGCTAACTATAACCTTCTGTTCGATGCGTACGAGCAGAGGGAGGTCGACCTTGAGAGGGCGATCAGTGGGTTGAAGCGGGACCTTACCAAGGCCGGTAAGGTCATTGCCGAGCTAGAGGGGTATCGTGAGGTGTCACTACACGCGGTGGCGCTTCGATCGTCCCTTGAAGATGAGCAGAGGAAGGTGTCTGCTTTGGAAGAGAAAGTCGCTGGACTTTCGACTGAGAACGATCGGCTAAATACTGAGAATGTTCAGTGTCTGGCTGATTGCTCAAACGTTCGGGCCGAAGCCGATGAACTGATTGCTCGGGTATCTGATTTGGAGGGCAGGCTTGAATCCGAGTGTTCTCGGCTGAGATCCTCTCGTACGCGGGAAGTCCAGAAAGAGAGGCGGAGGATTTCTGAGAAAGCGCAGGCTCGGCTTTCTAAAATTAAGAAGGCTAACGAGGAGAAAGAGCTCGGGCGGAGGACCCAAATATTGATGAATCAGGCCGCTGCCGTTGCGTCCATGCTGGAGACACTGGTTAAGGAGGGATTTGCTATTCCTCCTGATAGGATAGCCAAGGCCCATGCCGATGCTGCTCGTTTTAAGGAGGCGCTCATCTCGATTGAGTTTACCGACCTGAAGGACGAAGATTTTGCCATGACTCCACCGGATAGTCCCGGTCGGGCCGCCGGAGGCTCTTCGGTATCTGCGGCGGATCAGCAAGCTTCGGTCGAGGATGAGGATCGAGCTCCCGAGGCTGCTTCTTAAACTTTGCTGTTTCTCCTTTTCTTTTTGTAATATGTTATTGTAATCGGATCTTCGCCTTCGTGCGTTCTTAATGAACTTGTTTTCTTCTCGTTCCCACTCTTTTATTTATGCTCAAGTTGAAATAAACGATGAAAGAAGGAAGTTCTCGGTTTAGGTTAGATAGTTGATTTTGGCGAGGAGCGAGCGCGATGCTCGGCTTATCCCGTAGGACTGACCGGGACAGTTATGCGAAACTGTGTTCGGCTTATTTTTTCTGTCAGTCGTCCTTGTGCGGGAACTGGGCCCGGCTTACTTGGTTGTGGGTTTCGAGACTATGCTCGTTGTACCACGGGTCGGGCGCGAGTAAGTGCTCGGCTTACCCCTAAGGTCTGATCGGGACAGTGTGCGAGAGCTATGCTCGGCTTATTTACTGTCGATTAGCCTTGTGCGGGACTTGGCCCGGCTTAAAAGTATCGAACATCTGGCCAAGATGTCGATCTGTTCGGTGCGGTTGAGACAAAATTTTAACTTGATAAAATTTTATTATTGATATAGCTGAGCCTCGTGAGAGGTTGCCTACGTACCCCGAAAGGGGATCAAGCCGATCGTAGTTCACTTTACATATTACTCGAACTCGTGTATAGCGAGCTCGGTTTTGGAACGAGAGATGCTCGTTTTTTTTTTTTTTTTTGAGCGCGATGCTCGGCTTTTCCGTGGGTGAGTTATGCTCGACTTTAGTAGTAGTACCTCTTGAGCTTACTTGCGTTCCAGGATCGTGGAACGGCCTCTCCCTTCATCGTTACGAGCTCATAGACGCCGGGTTTTACTACATTCGAGACGATGTATGGACCTTCCCAATTTGCGCCGAGCTTCCCTGCTCGGTGTTCCCGCGTGTTCTCGAACACTTTCCTGAGGACGAGGTCGCCTTCTACAAAACGTCGACCCTTAACCTTCTTGTTGTAGTGTCGGGTGATCTGTTGCTGGTAGTTTTGGAGGCGTAGGAGTGCTCGGTCTCGTAACTCTTCTGCGTGGTCGAGGCAATCAATAATCATGTTGTTGTTAAGCTCCTCGTGCTCGGGCGCAACACTCAAGCGTATTGTCGGGACGCACACCTCGGCCGGAGACATTGCCTCCATTCCGTGAGAAAGTGAGAAGGGGGTTTGACCGGTCGATGTTCTTGGTGTGGTTCGATGAGACCAGAGAACGCCGTCGAGCTCGTCGGCCCAGAGACCTTTCTTGCTCTCCATCCGTTTCTTCAGTCCGTCAATGATCGTCTTGTTTGTCGCCTCGGCTTGTCCGTTCCCTTGTGGGTATCTCGGGGTGGACTTGCTTAGACGGATCTTCCATCTTGCACAGAAACCTTCGAACAGATTGGAGATGAATTGGGACCCGTTATCGGTTACAATCTCGTATGGGACACCGTGGCGACATATTATGTATTTCCAGACGAACTTCTGAACGTCGATGTTTTTGATTTCCGAGTAGGATTCGGCTTCGACCCATTTGGTGAAATAATCGGTCATTATTAGGATGAATTTCTTTTGATGCGAGGCTGGCAGGGGCCCGACGATGTCCATGGCCCATCTCATGAATGGGTAGGGTGTGGCTGCAGTGGTGAGAAGCTCGGGTGGCTGGTGTATGCTTGGGGCGTGCCTCTGACATTTCTCGCATCGGGCAACATAGCTCTCACAGTCAGCGATCATGGTTGGCCAGAAGTGACCGTGTCGCTTTATTTTTGTGGCCAATGCTCGGCCGCTTGTATGATTTCCGCCTGCTCCTTCGTGAGTTTGCTCGGTGACCCATTTGCTCTCCTGCCCGTTTATGCATCGTAAGAGTGCCTTGGATGCGCTCCATCGAAATAGTTCGTCCTTCATCATTACGTACTGAGCGCAGCGAGCTTTTAGACGGCGAGCTGCCCAACGATCCTCGGGGACCTTCCCCGTTAATATATAGTCTTTGATTTCGTCTCTCCAGTCGATGGTAATAGTATGCTCGGGATCGGTATCCCTAATTACTTCCTCGTTGCTTTTGTGAGCATCGTCCAATCCTTCTTCTTCCTCGGTAATGAGAAGTACGTCTTCGTTTGATGCAATGCTTGGTCGGGCTATGCATTCGACTGGAATGATTCGACGAAGGTCGGGGTCTGAAGTCGATGCTAGGGCGGCCAGTGCGTCGGCAGAGGAGTTGTCGCTTCGGGGAATCTTTGTTAGCGTGACTGAGCCGATTCGCGCGGTAATTTCTTGGACGAGCTTTAAGTACGCGTCCATGCGCTCGTTTTTTGCTTCATATTCCCCGTTAAATTGGTTCACAACGAGCTGAGAGTCGGCGAACGCGTCTACTTGCCTTGCCCCTACTACTTCGGCCAGTCGTAATCCTGCGAGCAGTGCTTCGTATTCGGCTTCGTTGTTAGAGGCCGGAAATCCTAGACGGAAGGATTGCTCGATCAGTTCGCCGGTCGGGGAGGTCAGTTTGACTCCAACTCCTGAACCGTTTCTTGATGATGAACCGTCTACGAACAGAGTCCACTTCTCCTTTGGCTCTTGTCCTTCGGCTATGGTGAGCTCGGGTGGTAGTTCGATGATGAAGTCTGCGAGGACCTGGGATTTGGCGCTAGTCCTGGGCTTGTACTCAATATCGTATTCGCTGAGCTCAACTGCCCACTTAGCGATCCTTCCTGATTGGCTCGGGCTGTGCAATATTGTTCGGATCGGTTGATTTGTTAGGACGACCACCGAATGCGACTGGAAATAGGGGCGGAGCTTCCGGGCTGAGACGACGACTGCCAACGCGAGTTTCTCAAGTGTGTTGTAGCGTGTTTCTGCGTCGTCAAATATCTTGCTGGTGTAGAAGATTGGTCGTTGATCGCCTCGGTCGTCGCGGACGAGCACACTGCTGACTGCCGAGGTTGACACGGAGATGTACAAGTACAGCGTCTCTCCCTCCTCGGGTTTGGCCAAAATTGGTGGGGTGGAGAGGTAGGTCTTTAGCTGTTGAAACGCGTCTTCGCACTTAGCGTCCCACTTGAATTTCTTGTTCCCACGAAGAAGATTGTAGAAAGGGAGACACTTGTCCGTTGATCGAGAGATGAATCTATTCAGGGCTGCGACACGTCCGGTTAGTCGTTGTACTTCTCTGGTGTTCCTTGGGGATGGGAGCTCGGTGATCGTCGTTATTTTCTTCGGATTTGCTTCGATGCCCCTCTTTGT
Source organism: Orychophragmus violaceus (assembly GCA_030180135.1). NCBI lineage: Eukaryota > Viridiplantae > Streptophyta > Magnoliopsida > Brassicales > Brassicaceae > Orychophragmus > Orychophragmus violaceus. The sequence continues at coordinate 85,153,102 of CM058233.1, read as the reverse complement.
GACGATGTAACCAAGGAATTCTCCCGATGTGACCGCGAAAGTACATTTTGTTGGATTCAACTTCATTCCGTACTTGTTCAGGCTCGCGAAACATGTTGCGAGGTGACTGATGTGGTCGTCGGCTAAAGCGGATTTGACGAGCATATCGTCAATATATACTTCCATTGTGTTGCCGAGCTGGTCGGCGAACATTCGGTTTACGAGGCGCTGGTAAGTTGCTCCTGCATTCTTGAGCCCGAAGGGCATCACTTTGTAACAATATGTCCCACGGTCAGTGATGAAGGAAGTCTTTTCTCGGTCGTCTGGGTGCATCATAATCTGATTATACCCGGCGAAGGCGTCCATGAACGATAGTAGCTCGTGGCCGGTGGTCGCTTCTACGAGTCGATCAATGTGCGGAAGCGGGAAGCTATCCTTTGGGCATGCCTTGTTGAGGTCGGTGAAATCTACGCATACTCTCCATTTACCGTTCTTCTTTTTCACTACGACGGGATTTGCCAACCAGTCCGGATATTTCACCTCGGTGATCGAACCTGCCTTTGAAAGTCTTTCTACCTCATCATTGACAGCTTTGGCGCGTTCGGGGCCGAGCTTTCGTCTTTTCTGTTTGACTGGCTTAAAGATCGGATCGACGTGCAGTTCGTGACATGCGATGGTCGGGTCGACTCCAGTCATGTCAGTCGTCGTCCAAGCGAAGGTCGCGGCGTTTTCCTTTAGGAATTCTATCAGCTTGTCTCGTAGATCAGCTCGGAGGTCGGCTCCTATTCCGACGCAGCGTTCGGGATCGCGAATATCGATGTTGATTTGTACTATCGCGTCCTTCTGCGGGCGGTCGGGAGGTGGCAGTTCGATTCGAGGCTCTGCGACTAGGTACGCTTGTGATTTGTGGCGCATTTTATGTTCGATACGGAAGCATGTGCGGGATATCCTCTGATCTCCTCGTAGTGTATACACGCCGAATGGGGTTGGGAACTTGACACATTGATGAAACGTGGATGGGACTGCCCTCATTTCGTGAATCCAAGGCGTGCCGAGGATGACGTTGTAGATAGCTGGTCGGTCGACGACTACGAACTTGATCAGCTTGGTGATTCTGCCGACGTAGACTGGAAGTTTGATTGTTCCGATTGTGTTGATCGAGTCTCCCGAGAAGCCGGTTAGTGGTCTCGCCGACGGTTTGATACGGTAGTCGCTGAGCTCCATACGTTGCAGTGTTTCTCTAAAAATTAGGTCGACCGAGCTGCCGGTGTCGATCAGAATTTTTTCAACCTCGCAGTCGCCAATTCGCATGGCGACGACGAGTGGATCGTTATGCGGTCGGTCCACTCCTTCGGCATCCTGTTCGGTGAAACTCACTTCCTCGCCGATTCTGAGCTCGTCGGTGGCGTTTCGTCGGTAGTGCTGGGCTGCCGTGGCCCTCCGTTCGTATTCTTTTATCGATCGAACTGAGTCGTTAACCATAGGCAGTCCTCCCATAATCATGTTTATTCGTCTCCTTGGACGTGCTCCGTCTTCCTCTTCTTCGTCGCGAGCCCTTTTATCCGTGGCTGCTGCTGCGTTGATTTGTTCGATCTCCTCGTCGAAAGCAACCTGTTTCCTTCGTTCTTCCCGGACGATCCTGAAGCGCTCGGCCTCGTTCTTTGGTTGCATGACCTGGTAGATTTGCTTCGGGTGAGGTTTGTTGCGATCCAGCACTAGTTTCTTCCCGTCTTTTTGGTAATCGGCGAAGAGGAGGGCTTGAAGGTTTCTGCATTCCTCGGTGCTATGACCCGCTCGCTGGTGATATTCGCAGAATGACTTGCTTTTTTCGGCTCCTCGGACGAACTTGTTCCATGGCTTGCCTTGATTTTGACCTTGGTATCCTTGGGTGGGTTGTTCCTGCTGATGATTTTGAGAGCGGTCGGGATGACTTTGTCGTTGATCCTGATGGGAACGTTCCTCGTCCTGTCGGTGTCCTTGCAACTGATCGCTGACATAATACGACGATTTCCCTTTTCTCGCGGTTTCTTCTTCCTTGGATTTTTTGTAATCCTGATCGTAGTGCTGCCGAGGTTCGTATTGTTCGGTACTCTTTTCGGTTTTGTCTTTCGTGGTTGAACTCTTGGGCCCAAACTTCTTGGCTAGGGTTTCTTTTTCTTCCTCGAGTTCGACAAAGATCGATGCGCGGTGGAGGGCGTCCTCTAGCGAGCTTGGTCTATTTTTCTTCAGTTCTTCTCGGAAGCTTGACTCGTACCAGAGGCCGTTTCGTAATGCGGGTAGACCTTCGCTGTCGGTGATCGTGATTTTGGCCAAAACGTTTTTGAAGCGGGTGACGTACGATCGGAGGCTTTCCCTCGGTCCCTGGGAGATAGCCCATAGGTCGGCGTTTGATACCTCCTCCTGAATATACATCGAGTAATGTTTGAGAAAGGCGTGTGTTAAGTCGCTGTATCCGTTGATCGAGTTTGGTTCCAAGCGGGAGAACCAATCCAGGGCCGAGCCGGTCAGATGCTCGACGAACAGTTGGCAGTAACCTGCGTCTCGTTCCCCGACACTGAACTTTGTCCTCCCCATTGCAATGCGGAATGCCGTTAGAAACTGCCTTGGGTCGGATTTACCGTCGTAGGTCGTCATCTTGATTTTGACCGCAGAGATAGGATGCTCAAACTGGATATCCATGAGGCGCCGAGTGAACGGAGTGTTCTGAGTTTCTTCCAGTACACGGTCAATTTCAGGGGGGGAGCTGATCGCTTGATGGACTTTGGACGTCATATTTTTCAACATTAGCTTTATGTCTTCAATTTCGTTGTCTCTGTGCGCGTCGGGCGCTGAGCCGCCCGGGACATCCATATTGGGAGGTTGTTCGTCCTCGGTCTGCTGCTGCGTTACCGTCCGGTTTCTCGGATTTGGAGGTGGCGTTTCTTCAAATAACGCTCGGTGAAGATGAGTTCGAGGAACGGATCCTTGTTGACTTGTCATTCGCAGATCGTTGATTTGTCCCTGGCATACCGCATGTGCCGTGGCGAGCTGATCGAAGCGTGCGTTACTTCCCTGAGAGAGTTCGGCTATTTGAGTCATGAGAGTTTTGAGCAAGGTGGACATGTCCTGCTCATTTGTCTGAGTTTCCACTGCTTGCTGTGGTCGTTCGGTGTTTAGAGGTTGCTGCTCGGCGCCGGCCGGCTGAATGATTGGATCTGCAACCTGAGAAACGTGATGGGGTTGCCCTCTTGCTCGGGAGGCTGTTTCCGAGCTTGTTATGTCTTCGATGTGGACGTAATCCTTGTTCGATGGAGCTCCTGTCATCGCTGAATCTGTCCGTTAGTGAAGAAAAACTTATGTCCCCACAGACGGCGCCAATTGTGATTACCGAGGTTGTCACAGGGTCGGGATGCGCGTCTTGCTAGAGAGTTAACGTGCTCGGTCCGAAGGAACTAAGTTGTTCTTGAGAGAGAACCGACTAGATTCATAGACTAGCAGGAGTTAGAAGTGTGCTCGGGATGGATGAGAAGGGAACCATGTTCGGGTTCGTTAAAGGAGAATAATATGCTCGGAACGAGCGTGTCTTTATATTCAGATATCCGAGCAGGTCGGGAGACGTGCTCAGTTTACAATTCGGGAAATGGATTCTAGAGAGAGAAAGTAGTAAGAAGTGCACAAATCCCAAAAAGTTACATTAATGTACAGTGACGACTCCTATTTATAGTAAAATACGGTCGTACTTTCTACAGGCCGTTGACCGCTTGTCGAGTTCGTGCGAGTTGGGCCGTACTTGGTGACGTGATGGGCCGAGCCGTACATTCCTTTGGTTGTTAGCGTAGCCGAGCTGACTTGCTGCTGTTCGGCTTAGCCGAGCTGACTTGCTGTCGTTCAGCTAAGCCGAATCGAGCCGATGACGATGGGCTTGGTTTAGCTCGTTTGGTTGGGCTTTATTGCTTTATTGGGCCGGCCTTTATATCCCGAATAAATCCTGGGCCTTCTAAGTGGGTGGGGTGCTAAACCCATCTATAACAAGATCGAAGCCATGCGCCGCCTCCAACACCATTTAAACATCCTCAAAGTCCACGAAGTCATGACCACAAAAACAAAATATTTCATCATGGAGCTCACTCCCAGCGGAGAGCTTTGCACCAAAATACTTTGTTTCAACCGTATTCAGGAATAAGAGGCGCATCGATATTTCCAGCAGCTAGTCCCCCGGGACTCACTTTTTGCAACCTATACAGAACCACTCACCGCAATGTGAAGCCACATAATCTCATCCTCGACAGCCAGGCAAACCTCAAGTTTTTTGGACTTCGGCTTATCTGATTT